>CM046340.1:25584824-26014523 GCA_025403435.1 Artocarpus heterophyllus | reverse complement strand
TACAAGTTCAGGGAGTTTCGAGCTGAAGTAGAAAAGCAATAAGGTAGACCCATAAAGACACTTCGATTCGATCGAGATGGAGAATACCTTTTTGATGAGTTCTTGGGACACTTATTAGAGAATAAGATTTTATCCTATTTGACTGCGCCAGGCACACTGCAGTAGAATGGCATGGCTGAGAGTAGGAATAGGACTTCATTGGACAAGGTTAGGTCTATGATGAGTTTCATCATTGGCTTTATCCTTTTGGGGATATGCACTACAAACTACATGTTGTCTTTTTAACAATGTGTTGGAAAAATAGTACGTAGCAAAATTTTTAAATTTTTTTATATTAGAGTATTTTCCAAAATACAAGTTTGACACACTATATGCATAAATTAACAAGATCTTACTAACCTTTGAATGCTGAAGAAATCTTGCAATTCGTGAAAAGTATAACGTTCCAGAAGAGCCCCAACCAACTAGTCTTCTTTGCTATTCTCTATCTACAATCGAAGTGCATGTGGGCACACGTCATTCAGCTTTTCCGGGGACTCTCCTTCTAACCAATTGAGAGAACCCAAAGCTAGCGTTCATGATTTGTGAACAAGAGCTCTCAGAGAGCTTTCAAAATCTTACCAGCAGAGTTTCACTATTAGTCTCTCAATTGATCTAAATAATAATGAGACTCACTCCCTTTTTATAGAGGTCGGGCCTAGGAGTTTGTCCTTATCAGACAAGGCCTCGAAAATTTGAATCAGAATCGAACCAAGATCAATATCTGATAAAATTTGCTTCAAAACGTGTGATCTTTTTATCGCGTGGCAAGCATGCTGATCTGTCTAACTAGAACGTTGAAGTTGCCCATCGCAGGCCGAACCTGAGGATTGACATGTCGAAATTATGATAAAAATTCCAATGAATCTTTTAGTCTCCACCTGAGATTCAATAGGATAAAGTCTCAGTTTTAATTTAAATAACAATAGAGAAGTTATCTAATTAAAACAACTTTATTAAGATAATCTCTAGGAAACAAATGAATTCCTGAAAATTCAACAAGTTTATCTTGATTTAATTTATTCAAAATTAAATCAACTGATAAACAGACAAGAATTATCCGGTTCCAATAATTCAACAAGTTTATCTTAAATTAATTTTGTCACAAAATTAATTCATACGATAAACAGACATGAATTATTTGATTCTTCTGAATTTTAGCCAATCTGATAAATCTGATATAAGTAACTAATTATTGGAAAAACACGCCGTATCGTTACAAGATTTTTGTAAGCTAGCAAAGTGGACCAAATGGACCCATATAGTTCAAGCTCCTGATAACTATGAAACCTAATATTCCAGTATACATTTCATAATTATAACTCCAACACTACTCCACTAAAACTTGAAGCTACACTCTCGAACTTATAGAATTACGAAACCCGTATAGGTCTCCATGACATATCATAGTGTATCGTATCCATATAGGATTATCCATAATTTGTTTAAGGACAAGTTTTTTCTTACTTTGTCGATTATTTTTATCTTACATTCTATTACCTCACCATCAGAAAACTTAACAACCAAAGATAGTATGCCATTCGGTTACACCTTTGTATCTAAATGGTTGAGCGCTCCAGTTTTTCAATTACAAATAACGCATATAAAAGGATATCTCTACTCCTAAAGAGGAGTTATGGATTTCATATCTATGAATAACAGGTCTACGCCATCAAGAGTCATGCCTCCAACGTACCGGCATGCGTACCACTGTTAAAATATAGATGTCGCACTTTGGTACATCAAAAGACATTAGTCAAGACAACGGGCCCACTATTCATCTCAGGGTTAAGATATAATACAATGATTGTCTAAAGTAATCGATTTGCAGAGATAAAATTATAAATCCAAATCAATTCACTTTATGTCCTAATCTAACACATCGTCATTTATGACAATGCACCAATGTTTCTATACACAGAATCCACCTCCAATGGCCAAGACAAACCATCTCCCGTTAGGGATATAGACAAGATAACAATCTTTATATGAATAAAGCGCCTAACTTTATTCCTTCGATTGCGGATCTTATGATTTAGACTGTCACCTTAAGAATCGTATCTTCTGCATAATCTGTCCATTGTATGCCCAATTCTTAAAGGTTTAGACTGATAGTTTTGGACTTTTGTTGCTTAACATACATTCAACAAATATAACGTAAAAGAGGACAATATTTTATATATAAGTAATAAATGAATTCTTTATTGATAAAAATGTTTCCAAAAGCATATTACATTTTTACTCCTTAGGGCATACATGTCCAACAATCTCTCACTTACACTAACTAAGTAAATGTGATATGTCACGCATCCCCATGGCCTCGATAGGCCATAATGTCCTCTCACGCGATCAAATATATTTCCACATTTTCATTGTAACATATTTGCCTTCAAGGAAGTCCTTTATCACATGATACTTCTAATCAATATGCTTACTTTTATTGTGAAATCTTGGTTCCTTAGCATTAGTTATCGCTGCATTGCTCTCACATTACAGTGATACTGCCTTATGCATACCAAGAACTACCTCAAGATCCCCAAGGAACTTACGGATCCACACTGCTTCTTTTGATACATCACTAGCTACCACATACTTGGCCTCCATCATTGAATCCGAAGTGCAATCTTGCTTCACACTTCTCCAACTGATGGCACCGCCGTCAAGACTAAATTAAAAACCCAAAGTCGATCTCCTCGAATCTAGACAAGATTGGAAATCCGAATCAGCATATCCTAAAGGAGTTAAGTCCTCTCCCAAATACACAAGCATATAACCTCGAGTCCTTCTCAGGTACTAGAAAATATGCGTTACTGCAACCCAATGGTTTGGTCCCAGATCCACTTGAAATCGACTTAAAATCTCGACCACATGACAAATTTCCAATCGTATGCAAAGCATGGCTTACATGATACTACCCACTGCCGAAGCATAAGGCACCTTCTTCATGTATTCTCTTTCTTCCTTAGACTTTGAAGAGTCTTTCTTAGAAAAAGTAATTCCAAACCTAGATGGTTGCCCACCTTTCTTGGAATCCTACATTGCAAACCTTTTAAGAATTTTATCTATGTAGCTGGCTTAGACAAAGCTATCATTGTTGGAAAAAAAGTACGTAGCAAAATTTTAAAAAAAATTTATATTAGAGCATTTTCCAAAACACAAGTTTGAGACGCTATATGCATAAATTAACCAGATCTTACTAACCTTTGAATGTCGAGGAACTTCCGCAATCCGTGAAGAGAAGTAACGTTCTAGAAGAGCCTCAACCAACTGGTATTCTTTGCTATTCTCTATCTATGATCGGAGTGAGTGTGGACTCACGTCATTCAGCCTTTTCCCGGTGACTCTCCTTCTAACCAATTGAGAGAACCCAAAGCTAGTGTTCATGATTTGTGAACAAGAGCTCTCAGGGAGTTTTTAGATTCTCACTAGTAGAGTTTCACTCTTAATCTCTCAATTGATCTAAATAATAATGAGACTTACTCCCCTTTTATAGAGGTTAGGCCTAGGAGTCAGTCCTTATCTGATAAGGCCTCAAAAACTTCAAATCAGAATCAAATTCAGATCAATATCTGATGAAATCTACGTGAAAAAGTGTGATCTTTTTATCGCGCGGTCAGTATGCCGATCTATCTAACCAGCATACCAAACTTGCCCCATCGGTAGGCCAAACCTGAGGATTGGTATGCCGAACCTACGATAAAAATCTTAGCAAATCTTTTATTTTTCATCCGAGAGTCTATAGGATAAAGCCTCAATTTTAATTCAAATAACCCAATGGAAAAGTTATCTAATTAAAACAACTTTATCTAGATAATCTCTAGGAAAATAAATGAATTCCTGATAGTTCAGCAAGTTTATCATGAATTGATTCAAAATTAATCAAACCAATAAACAGACATGAATTATCTGATCCCACTAATTCAACAAGTTTATCTTGAATTAATTTTGTCACAAAATTAATTTAACCTATAAACAAACATGAATTATTTGATTCTTTCAAATTTCAGCCAATCTGATAAATCTGACTTAAGTCACCAATTATTGGACAAACACGCCCTATCATTACAGGATTTTTGTGAGCTAGCAAGGGGGACCAAATAGACCTTTATAGTTTAAGATCCTGATAATTATGAAACCCAACATCCCAGATATGCATTTAATAATTATCAACTTCAACGCTACTCCACTAAAAGCTGGGAGATGCACTCTCGAACTATATAGAATTACGAAGCCCAAATAACTAAGTTTGCATGGCATATCATAGTGTATAGTATCCCCATAGGATTATCCACAATCGACTTAAGGGAAAGTTCTATCTTGCCTTTTTGATTATTTTTATCTTACGTTCCATTATCTCACCATCAGAAAACTTACCATTCGAAGACAGTATACCATTCGGTTACACCTATGTATCCAAATGGTTGAGCGCTCTAGTTTTCCAATTACAGGATAACGCATATAAGAGGATATCACTACTCCTAGAGAGGATCCATGGATTCCATATCTATGAATAACAGGTCTACGCTATCAAGAGTCATGCCTCTAACGTATCGGTATGCGTACCACTATTAAAATGTGGGTGTCACCCTTTTGTATGTCAAAAGACACAAGTCAAGACAACGGGCCCACTATTCATCTCAAGATTAAGATACAATACAAAAGATTGTCTAAAGTGAATTGATTTGCCGAGACAGAATTATTAATCCAAATCAATTCACTTTATGTCCTAATCCAATACATCATCACCTTTGACAATGTGTCAATGTTTCTATTCGTGAAGTCCACCTCCGATGGCCAAGACAAACCATCTCCCAATGAGGATATAGACAACATAACAATCTTTACATGAATAAAGCGCCCAACTTTATTCCCTCGATTGCAGATCTTATGATTTAAACCGTCACCTTAAAAATCGTGTCTTTCGCATAATCTGTCCATCATATGCCCAATTCTTAAAGGTTTAGACCAATAGTTTTAGACTTTTGTTTGCTTAACATACATTCAACAAATATAAACGTAAAGAGGACAAGATTTGGTATATGAATAATAAATAAATTCTTTATTGATAAAAATGTCTCCAAAAACATATTATATTTTTACTCCTTAGGGCATACACGTCTAACAACCTCCCGCTTGCACTAAGTGAGTAAATGTGATATGTCACACTTGACCATGGCCTTGATAGGCCATAATGTCCTCTCATGCGATCAAACATATTTCCATATTTTCATTGTAACATATTTGCCATCAAGGAAGTCCTTTATCACATGATACTTTCGATCAATATGCTTACTCTTCTTATGAAATCTTGATTCCTTCGCATTAGCTGCCGCTGTACTGTTATCACAGTATAGTGATACCACCTTATGCATACCAGGAACTACCTTAAGATCCCTAAGGAACTTGTAGAACTATATTGCTTCTTTTGAAGCATCACTAGCTGCCACATACTCAGCCTCATCATTGAATCTGAATGCAATCTTACTTCATACTTCTCCAACTGATGGCACGGTCGCCCAGAGTAAAGACAAAACCTAAAGTCGATCTCCTCAAATCATAATAGGATTGGAAATCTGAATCAGTATATCCTAGAGGAGTTAAGTTCTCACCTGAATATACAAGCATATACCCTCGAGTCCTTCTCAGGTACTTAAAGATATTCTTTATTGCAACCTAGTGGTTTGGTCCTAGATCCACTTAAAATCGACTTACAATTTCGACTGCAAAATAAATATCCGATCGTGTACAAAGCATGGCATACATGGGAGTACTGTCGAAGTATAAGGCACCTTCTTCATGTATTCTCTTTCTTCCTTAGACTTTGGAGAGTCTTTCTTAGAAAACGTAAATCTAGACCTAGACGGTTGCCCACAATTTTTGGAATCCTGCATTGCAAACCACATGAGAATTTTATCAATGAAGCTGGCTTGTGACAAAGCTATCATTTTGTTCTTCCTCTCTCCAAAGATTTGGATACTGAGAACAAAATTAGCCTTACCCAAGTCCTTCATGTCAAACTACTTGGTCAACCATAATTTGACCGATGGCAATGCCCCAACGTCATTGCTAATTAGCAGAATGTCATCTACATAGAGTAGTAGAAAAATCAGCTTCCCATCCTTAATGTGTTTGTAAACACATGGCTTATCTATATTTTGTGAGAACCCATAAGTCTTGATCACTTGGGGAAGCCTGCTTAAGTCCATAAATTGACTTTATCAGCTTACGAACCTTACCTTGCTGACCCTTAGCCTTGAACCCGCTTGGTTGTTCCATATAAGTGGACTCATCAAGATAGCCATTCAGAAAAGCCATCTTGACATCCATCTACCAAATCTCGTAGTCGAGAGCAGCAGCTATAGACAAGAGAATCCAGATGGACTTAAGCATGGCTACCGGTGAAAAGGTTTCATCGTAATCGATTCCTTCCTTTTGCGTGTAACCCTTAGCTACCAGTCTAGCCTTAAAGGTTTTGACCTTTCCATCCACTCCTCTTTTCCTCTTATAGATCCATTTAGACCCTAAGGGTTTTACCCTTTCGGGAAGATCCACAAGCTCCCAGACCCGATTAGTCTCCATAGACTTCATCTCTGTATTCATGGCCTTTGTCTAGAGTTTTGAATCAACATCCTCCATAGCCTCTGTGTAAGCATAAGGATCCCTATCATGTTCATCTGCTTCAGCAAAAAAGGCCTCACCATTGAACATATGCCTCCCAGGTTGACGCCTGATCCTCCCACTACGCTGTAGCCCCTTAGGTTGTTGTTCAGGTTTGTTTGGTTTTTCTTCACTGATTGGAGCGATTTCTACCGGAACCCTTGGGGTGATAGGATCACTCCTTAACTCCTTAAACACCACTTTGCTTCGAGGCTTAAAGTCGTCCATTTTACTCTCCTTAAGAAAAGTTGCTTTAGTTGAAACCACGACTTTATTTTCCGTTAGGTTATAAAAATAACTCCCTTTAGTCCCTTTTGGATATCCTACAAACACGCAAACTTCCAAACATTCTTCCAACTTATTCGCATTCCTAAACAAGACATTAGTCGGACATCCCCATATGTGAATATGGTTTAAGGATGTCTTCTTGCCTGTCAACAACTCGTGAGATGTTTTAGGAACCGATTTGAAGTCCTATTCCTCCTCTTTGCCATGCCATTTTGCTACAGAGTGTCTAGTGTAGTCAACTGGGATAGAATCTCATTCTCTAATAAGTGTCCCAAGAACTCATCAAAAAGGTATTCTCCACCTCGATCGGATCAAAGTGCCTTTATGTGTCTACTACTCAATTGCTTTTCCACTCAGCCTGAAACTCCCTGAACTTGTCAAAATTTTCTCTTTTGTGGTGCATTAGGTATACATACCCATACTTTGAGTAATTATCAGTGAAAGTGACAAAGTACTCATAGCCTCATCGTGCCTGAATGATCATCGGTCCACAAACATCAATATACACAAGTTCTAAAACGCCTTCGGCCCTATTGTCCTTAGACAAAATGGTCTTTTGGTTATTTTACCCTCCAAACAAGATTCACATTGTGGTATAGATTCCACCTTTAAGTGACTTAAAGGTCCATCTCTTATAAACTTTTGAATCTTATTCAAGCTAATATTACCTAATCGTAAATGCCAAAAATAAGTCCCATTAGAGTGAGAAGTCTTAAGTCTTTTAGAGTTTTTATCATTCACCTCAGTGTTCAGCAGTGAGTCCATCTTAGGTTTGATAAAATATAAATTATTTTGCATCCATCCATCACAGATAAATGATTTGTTTTTACGAATCATCACTTTATTATTAAAAGAAACCAAATATGTATATTTAAATAAACATGATACAAATATCAAATTCCTTTTGAATTTAGCAGCATAAAAACAAACTCCTATATTTATCAAAATAAAGATGGACATCTCCCACTGCTTCAGCCAACACCAAGGATCCATCACCCATCCAAATCATGAAGTTTTCACGAAGTAAACTTCTCGTTTCCTGGAATCCCTCCAGAGAAATACAAACATGATTAGTTGCTTCAGAATCTAAGACTCAAGTGTCACTAGATTCCTTAACTAAACAAGTTTCTAAAATCAAAAGATCACACTTACCTCCTTGGGTAAGGAAGTCCTTGCAATCCTTTTTTTGTTGAAAAAATAGTACGCGGCAGAATTTTAAAATTTTTATATCAGAGTATTTTCCAAAACACAAGTTTGACATGATATATGCATAAATTAACGAGATCTTCTAACCTTGTGAATGCTGAAAAGACACAAGTCAAGACAACGACCCCACTATTCATCTCAAGATTAAGATCTAATAAAAATGATTGCCTAAAGTGAATCCATTTGTCGGGACAGAATATTAATCCAAATCAATTCACTTTATGTTGTGATCCAACATATCGTCACCTATGACAATATGCCAATGTTTCTATTTACGGGTCCACCTTTGATGGCCAAGATAGACCATCTCCCAACATAACAATCTTTACATGAATAACGCGCCCAACTTTATTCTTTCAATTACAGATCTTATAATTCAGACTGTCACCTTAAGAATCGTGTCTTCTACTTAATCTGTCCATTATATGCCCAATTCTTAAAGGTTTAGACCAATAGTCTAAGACTATTGTTCACTTTTCATACATTCAATAAATATGAACGTGAAGAGGATAAGATTTAGTATATAAACAATAAATAAATTCTTTATTAACAAAAATATCTCCAAAAACTTATTACATTTTTACTCCTTAGGGCATACATGTCTAACAATCTCCCACTTGCACTAAGTGAGTAAATATGACACACATCCCCATAACTTCCACATGCCTCTCGAAGACTCTCTTAGTAAGTATCTTCATAAATGGATCAGCTGAATTGTCCTTTGACGTGATTTTGTACACCGTAACATGCCTGCCTTAAATGAAGTCCTTTATCACATGATACTTCTAATCAATATGCTTGCTCTTTTTGTGAAATCTTGGTTCCTTAGCATTAGCTACCACCGTATTGTTATGACAGTACAGTGATACCGCCTTATCCATACCAAGAACTACCTCAAGATCCCCAAGGAACTTACAGAACCACACTGCTTCTTTCGAAGCATCACTAGCTACCACATACTTAGCCTCCATCATTGAATCTAAAGTGCAATCTTGCTTCACACTTACCCAACTGATGGCACCGCCATCCACAGTAAACACAAACCCCAAAGTTGAGCTTCTAGAATCCAGACAAGATTAAAAATCTGAGTCAGTATATCCTAAAGGAGTTAAGTTCTCACCTAAATACACAAGCATATACCCTCGAGTCCTTCTCAGGTACTTGAAATATGCTTTACTGCAACCTAGTGGTTCAGTCTTGGATTCGGCTGAAATTGATTTACAATCCCGATCGCATAACAAATATCCAATCACGTGCAAAGCATGGCATACATGAGACTACCCACTGTTGAAGCATAAGGCACCTTCTTCATATTCTCTTTCTTAGAAAGAATAATTCTAGACCTAGATGGTTGCCCACCTTTCTTGGAATCCTGCATTGCAAACCTCTTGAGAATTTTATCTATGTAGCTAGCTTGTGACAAAGCTATCATTTGTTCTTCCTATCCCCAAAGAACTAGATACCAAGAACAAAATTAGCCTCACCCAAGTCTTTCATGTCAAGCTGCTTGGTCAACCATAATTTGACCGATGACAATGCCCCAACGTCATTGCCGATTAGTAGAATGTCATCTACATAGAGTAGCAAAAAAACCACCTTCCCATCCTTAATGTGTTTGTAAACACATGGCTCATCCACATTTTGTGAGAACCCATAAGTCTTGATCACCTAATCAAATTTTATGTTAGAAGAACGGGAAGCCTGCTTAAGTCCATAAATTGACTTGAGTAGCTTACAAACCTTATCCTCTTGACCATTGGCCATGAACCTGTCTGGTTATAAATGGACTCATCAAGATAGCCATTTAGAAAAGCCGTCTGGACATCCATCTACCAATCTCGTAGTCGAGAGCGGCAGCTATGGACAAGAGAATCTGGATGGACTTAAGCATGGCTACAGGTGAAAAGGTTTCCTCGTAATCAATTCCATCTTTTTACGTGTAACACTTAGTTACCAGTCTAGCCTCAAAGGTTTTGACCTTTCCATCCACTCTTCTTTTCCTCTTATAGATCCACTTACACCCTATGGGTTTTACCCCTTTAGGAAGATCCACAAACTCCCAGACCTGATTAGTTTCCATAGACTTCATCACCATCTTTATCGTCTCTGTCTAGAGTTTTGAATCAACATCCTCCATAGCCTCTACATAACTATAAGGATCCCTGTCATGTTCATCTATTTTAGCTATAAAGGCCTCACCATTGAACATATACCTCTCGGGTTGACGCCCGATCCTCCCACTACGTCAAAGCCCCTTAGGTTGTTGTTCAAGTTCATTTGGTTTTTCTACATTGATCAGAATAGTTTCATTCAGAACCTTCGAAGTGATTGAATCACTCCTTAACTCCTTAAGCACCACTTTACTTCAAGGCTTAAAGTTGTCCATGTAAATTTCCTCAAGGAAAGTTGCGTTAGTTGAAACCACGACTTTATTCTCCTTTGGTTTATAGAAATAACCCCCTTTAGTCCCTTTTAGATATCCTACAAGCATGCAAACTTTCGAACATGCTTCCAACTTATTCGCATCCTTAAATAGGAGATGAGCCGAATATCCCCATATGCGAATATGGTTTAAGGATGTCTTCTTGCCCGTCCACAACTTGTCAGGAGTTTTAGGGACCAATTTTGAAGGCACATTGTTCAAAAGATAACATGCGGTTTGTAGTGCATATCCCCAAAAGGATAAAGGCAATGATGAATAACTCATCATGGACCTCACCATGTCTAATAAAGTCCTATTCCTTCTCTCTGCTATGCCATTCAGCTGCGGAGTGCCTGGCGTAGTCAAATGGGATAAAATCCCATTCTCTAATAAGTGTCCTAGAAACTCATCAGAAAGGTATTCTTCACCTCGATCGGATTGAAGTGCTTTTTTTGGTCTACCCAATTACTTTTCTGCTTCAGCCTGAAACTCCCTGAACTTGTAATAAGTTTCACTTTTGTGATGCATCAAGTACACATACCCATACCTTGAGTAATCGTCAGTAAAAGTGACAAAGTACTCATACCTTCCTCGTGTTTGGATGTTCATCGATCTGTAAACATCACTATGCATAAGTTCTTGAACGCCTTTGGCCCTATTGCCCTTAGACCTAAATGGTCTTTTGGTCATTTTACCCTCCAAACAAGATTTACATTGAGGTATAGATTCCACCTTTAAGTGACTTAAATGTCCATCCCTTACCAGCCTTTGGATCCTATTCAGGTTAATATGTCCAAGGCACAAATGCCAAAGATAAGTCTATTAGAGTGAGACGTTTTAAGTCTTTAGAGTTATTATCATTTATCTCAGCATTAAGCAGTAAGTCCATCTTAGGTTTGATAAAATACAGACTATTTTACATCCATCCAAAACAGATAAAAGATTTATTTTTACAAATTACCATTTTATTATTAAAAGAAACTAATAAGAGTCTTTAAATAGACAAGCTATTAAAATTAAATTCATTTTAAATTTAGAAACATAAAAACAATCTCACAAAGTTAAATTCTTATAATTATCAAAATAAAGATGGACGTCTCTTACTACTTTCGCCAAGACCAAGGATCCATCACCCATCTGAAGCGTGAAGTCTTTATGAAGCAGACTTTTTGTTTCTTTGAACCCTTGTAGAGAAACACAAACATGATTTGTTGCACTGGAATCTATGACCTAAATGTCATTGGATTCCTCAACTAAACAAGTTTCTAAATACAGAAGATTACACATACCTCCTTTGGAAAGGAAGTCCTTGTAATGGTTCTTGATGTGCCCGACCTTCCCACAGAAGAAGCACTTTTGCTTGTTCAGGTTCTTCTTCTTCTTCTTCTTGCTCTTGTTGTTAGCAAGAATAGAAGACTTCCCATTCTTGGCCAGTTGTTTCTTTGCATTCCTAGAACTGAGAATGGAACCAGAAGCAGCCACCAAATTGGCCTCTCCACCAGTAGGAGACTCCCTAATTAGCAGTTTAAACTCTTGTAACTGTTCCATTAATTCTATTAAGGTCATATCCTGCCTATTGCTCAAATTAAATGTAGCTCTAAATGAAATAAATTCCTTTGGCAGAGTCTCAAAGACTAGTCATCTGAGTTTCAGCATCAATGTCAGCTCCATTGGTTTGAGCCTCAACGAGGTAACCCATGGCTAACATCATGTGCTCCTTTACAGATGTCCTTGGCCTCTGCTTATAGTTTAAGAGTTTCTGAAGCACCCATTGCCGCTTTGTTAGGGCCTAGCCTCTAAACGTGTCTTCAAGATTATCAAAGATTTGCTTGCAGTCTCATAATCTTCATGTTGAGCCTACAGCACATTGTTCATGCTAGCCATAACATAGCAACGGGCCTGATCATTAGCATCCTTCCAACGATCATGTGCTTGGAATTGATCGTTGGTGGAATGTCCTGCAGTCTCATAATCTTCATGTTGAGCCTGTAGCACTTGTTCATGTTGGCAACAGGCCTGATCATTAGCATCCTTCCAACGATCATGTGCTTGGAATTGATCGTTGGTGGAATCTCCTGTAGGCTCGGCAAGACAAGGGATTGTCAGCACAAATTTTAGTTTCTCAAAGGAGAGGACGATATCCAAGTTCTGTTTCCAATCATTATAATTGTCTCTAGTTAATTGGTTTTTGTCAAGTATCGAAGATAAAGCTTTTTTAGACATTTTTAATCTACAATAAAGAATCATATACCAAACATAAGCAAACATACAATAATAATTTAGTATGATAACACAATCATACAAATGTGTTTATGTGTCAAAACCTTGAAAATATCATAACCTTGAAAATTTCACAACCGTACAATGATAATTCCTAACTCATAATTCAACAAGCTCGTAGAGGAATCATGCCAAATTCAATAAAGAACACGGATCCCTTCCTAATTAATATATGCCATCTAGGAACCGTATGATCCAGCATATATTAATAATCATTTTTTTGTCCATTAATTTTATTAATAGAGCTCCTAGAGGAGGTTAATAATAAAATTAACATGAGTGTATAACCATTGTTTCAATATTTTATCCATGATTTATAATCACCACCTAGGGGTGAGTAACCGTAAATCATGCTAAAATACCTTATCTTTTTGGCGATTCAATCTAGTACATGATAGAAATCCCTTCCTAGGGGTCGGGACCACCATGTTCTTCCTACAGTCCAACGATGGAGGCCTTAGGTTCTCTCTTCAAAAACATTCTCCCACTCAATCTTTTGAAATCAAGGTTTTATTTTAACAAGACATGCATGAACAATTTTAATATGAACGGCACTCCCTATTCTATATAACATGCTATTAATATATATGGCAAATCATATTATAATGCAGATAAGCAAAGCAATCAAGTAAAATAATAAATAACCTAAATATTATGGTTCTACCCTAGAGAATAGAAAATAAAGATTACAAGAGAATAATCAAAACATTTTATTGATTCTTCATCCTTGAATCCTTAAGTTATATCCTTCTTCATGTAATGCCCACCTTTAAGACTTCAATCCCACATAGATCGAATACTCCATATTTTCGGTCATATCCAAATTTAATGTTTCTTAGAATTGTCCCAAAAATAAAATTAAAACTACACCAAAAACTACACCTTTTTTGGAAAAGGCTCTCTGCCGGCAAGCCGATCTGGGTGATCGGTCTACCGGTCATGACCCACCAGCCTACTGATCTTCATAGATTGGCCTGCTGATTCATGACAGATCGGCCTGCCGTACTAGAACTTCGGCCTGCCGCTAGAGTCGCCTACTTTCTGCCTCACTGACAGCCTACCGAACCTAAAGTTTGACCTACTGATCTTGCGACCATCGACCTACCGAACTGGAAGGTTCGACAAGCTGACAGAGCAAAGATCACCCTTTTCAGAAAATACAATTTCTAATGCAATTTATCAATTTTATTCTCAACAATTTAAAACATAAAATCAGAGACTTAGGAAATAATTGGGACCGCCATCATCTATTTTCTAGATCCGTCTTCTCTAAATGATTATTTAATTACAAAATTCTTACAAATTTAAAATTAAATAATAATTCCTAGATGGAGATGATAGTCTTCCATCTACTTACATGATATTCAAGCATAGAAGAGATTAAGATCATATAATTTATACATATAGCATGATCACAAATTCATAAATTTATGTAAAAACCATGGCTCTGATGCCAACTGTTAAAAAAATAATACGCAACAAAATTTTAAAATTTTTATATTAGAGTATTTTTCAAAACACAAGTTTGACATGCTATATGCATAAATTAACCAGATCTTACTAACCTTGTAAATGCAGAAATGCTTCCTCAATCAGGTAGAGAAGTAACATTCTAAAAAGACCTCAATCAACTGACCTTCTTTGCTATTCTTTATCCACGATCGAAGTGAGTGTAGGCTCACACGTACAACACTTCCACCAAGTGACTCTCCTTCCAACCAATTGAGAGAACCTAAAGCTAGTGTTTGTGATTTGTGAATAAGAGTTCTTAGGGAGTTTCAGAACCTCACTATCAGAGTTTCACTTTTAGTCCCTCAATTGATCTAAATAATAATGAGACTCACTCCTTTTTTATAGATGTTGGGTCCAGGAGTCATTCCTCATTGGATAATGCCTCAAAATTCAAATTAGAATTAAATTCGAATTAATATCTAATAAAATTCTCGTGAAAACGCGTGATCTTTTTATCACGTTATTGGCATGCCAAACTTGCCCCATCGACAGGCCAAACTTGAGGATCGACATGCCAAACTATCGATAAAAAATCTTAGCGAATCTTTTATTTTCTACTTGAGATTCTATAGGATAAAGTCTCAGTTTTAATTCAAATAACCCAATAGAGAAGTTATCTAATTAAAACAACTTTATCTAGATAATCTCTAGGAAAAAAAATGAATTCTTAATAATTTTACCAGTTTATCTTGATTTAATTTATTCAAATTAAATCAACTGATAAACAGACAAGAATTATCCGATCCTAATAATTCAACAAGTTTATCTTGAATTAATTTTGTCACAAAATTAATATATCATATAAACAGACATGAATTATTTGATTCTTTCAAATTTTAGCCAATCTGATAAAGCTAACATAAGTCACCAATTATTGAAAAAGCAAGCCGTATCATTACAAGATTTTGCAAGCTAGCAAAGGGGACCAAATGGACCTATATAGTTCAAGCTCCTGATAATTATGAAACCCAATATCCTAGATATACATTTTATAATTATCAACTCCAACGCTACTCCACTAAAAGCTTGGAGCTACGCTCTCAAACTATATAGAATTACGAAGCCCGTATAGCTAAGTCTGCATAACATATCATAGTGTATCGTATTCCAATAGGATTATCTATAACCGGCTTAAGGACAAGTTTTGTCTTACCTACTTGATTATTTTTATCTTACGTTCCATTATCTCACTATCAAAAAACTTACTATCCAAAGACAGTATACCATTCAGTTACTCCTACGTATCCAAATAGTTGAGTGCTTCATTTTCTAATTACAGGATAACGCATATAAGAGGATATCACTACTCCTAAAGAGGAGCTATGGATTCCATATCTATGAATAGCAGGTCTACGCTATCAAGAGTCATGTCTCCAATGTACCGGCACGCTTACCACTATTAAAATGTGTGTTTTGCCCTTTGATATATCAAAAGACACAAGTTAAGACAACGGGCCCACTATTCATCTCAAGATTAAGATACAATACAAATGATTGCCTAAAGTGAATCGATTTGTCGGGACAGAATTATTAACCCAAATTAATTCACTTTATATCCTGATTCAGCACATCATCACCTATGACACTATGCTAATGTTTTTATTCACGGAGTCCAGCTCTGATGGCCAAGACAGACCATCTCCTAATAAGGATATAGACAACATAACAATTTTTACATGAATAAAACGTCAAACTTTATTCTCTAGATTGCAGATCTTTTGATTTAGGCCGTCACCTTAAGAATCATGTCTTCTGTAAAATCTGTCCATCATATGCCCAATTCTTAAAGGTTTAGACTGACAGTCTTACACTTTTGTTTGCTTAATATACATTCAATAAATATGAATGTAAAGAGAACAAGATTTGGTATATAAATAATAAATAAATTCTTTATTGATAAGAATATCTCCAAAAACTTATTACATTTTTACTCCTTAAGGCATACATGCCTAACATATTTATGTGCCCAACCTTTCCATCCTCAGCCTTTTGCTTGCTTCCATTCCCTAGGTTAGGATTAGAACCAGATATAACCACCAAGTCAACCTCTTCACTAGTAGGAGTTTCCCTGATCACTTTTTCAAACTCTTGTAACTGTTTTATTAACTCCGTTAAGGTCACATCCTGTCTATTGCTCAAATAAGCTCTAAACGGGTTGAACTCCTTTGACAGTGTCTGAAAAACCATAGTCATCTGTGACTTAGCATCGATATCGGCTCCATGGGTTTAAGCCTCAACGAGGTAACTCATGACCAACATCATATGCTCCTTTACAGATGTCCCCGGTTTTTGCTTGCAGTTCAAAAGTTTCCGAAGTGCCCTTTTCCATTTTGATATTGCTTGGCCTCTAAACATGTTTTCAAGATTATCCAACATCGACTTGGCAGTCTCATAATCTTCATATTGAGCCTGTAGTATGTTATTTATACTAGGCATAACATAACAATGAGCCTGATCGTTAACAACTTTCCAACGGTGATACGCTTGGATTTGCTCATAAGTGGATTCCTCAGTAGGTTTGGGAGGACACGGTGTGGTTAGCACAAAAGTTAGTTTTTCAAAGGATATGACGATATTTAGGTTCTATTTTCAATCATTAAAATTCTCACTGGTTAATTGGTTTTTATAAAGTATTAAAGACAAAGCTTTTTCAGACATTTTTAATCTACAATAAAGAACCATGTATCAAACATAAGCAAACATAGCATAACAATTTAGTAAGATAACACAATCATGTATAGCTTACAAATGTGTTTATGTATTAAAACCTTTAAAAAATCACAATTTTACAACGATAATTCCCAACTCAGAATTCAGCAAGCCGCGTTAGGGAGACTCGCCAAATTCAATTAGGAACACGGATCCCTTCTTGATTAATATATGCCATCCAAGACCCATAGAATCCAGCACATATTAATAATTGTTTCTTTGGCCATTAATTTTATTAACAGAGCTTCTTAGAGAGGTAAATAATAAAATTAATCATGAGTGTATAACCATCATTTCAATATTTTATCCATGGCTTATGATCGTCACCTTGGGGTGATCAATGATAAACCATGCTAGAATACCTTATCCTCTCAGAAATCCAACCCGGTACATGATGAAATCCCTTCCTTGAGGTTGGGACCACCATGTACTATCTTTGGACCAATGATGGAGACCGTAATCCTCTCTTCGAAAACCTTCTCCTACACATTCTTTTCAAATCAAGGTTTTATTTTAAGAAACACACATGAATAATTTTAATTGAGTGGCACTCCCCTATTTTATATGACATGTTATTAATATACATGGCAAATCATATTATAATGCAGACAAGTAAAGCAATCAAGTGAAGCTACAAGTAAATAATCAAGAGGAAACGGGTTCGACTCCTAGGGGATGCGCTCCCCCCGCGGGAGGCAAATCTGCGTGAAGGCTCCCCGAGCAACCTCCCCGACAATACGTTCGAAGGTCCCATCAGGCTCCAGCCAGGGAGCCAAAACCCTCATCATAAAAAATGAATTGGTTGAATTGATACCTAGGGGACACCCTAAGACCCTCTTATTCAAGAGGAAACGGGTTCGACTCTGGGGGACGTGCTCCCCCCGCAAGAGGCAAACCCGCGTAGAGGCTCCGAGCAGCCTCCCTAGTAATATACTCGAGGGTCCCCGGTAACTAGTTATTGTCTCTATTCAAACGTAAGACACACTAATACTAACATAAATTGAGGGGGATTTTTGAATATAAACTAAATTAATAAAAAGACAAGAAAATAAGTAAACACAAAACAATAATGATGAAACTAGTTAAAGGATCATTCTCCACTACTAAACAATAACTATACAATTAATCACAAAATTATTCTCAATTCTTTATTGAAACTACTAACCATAGATAATAACAATCTCTACCAACCCAATCTCTTTTTACTTTGTTATTAAGTAAAAACAAGCTCCTCACTTAATCATTTTCCCTCAAACAACCTAGAATAATCTCTTTAGATTTAATTCAATAGAAGCATTAAGATAAGAGAGATAGGTTGATCTTGATAACAAACACACGACCTTGGATTATTCAATCTAGGTTACGTTCCATATTGCAATTAATGAAAACCTCCTGCAATCATACCTTGCAATTTGCTACTTATGATTAGAATTACAAAATAATTACAGAGCAAGTCTTCTAATCTAGCAATAGATTAAATTCAAGTCCTATTTTGTTGTGCACCTAAACAAAACAAGAAAATAATGATGAACATTAAAAATAGAATAACATAAACAATGTCAACTGGAAAAAGGAATATAGTTCTATAAATTAATTATAAAACTAAGTCTAGGTTTTGAATTCCTTTTAACCAAAATAACATAATTGTAAAAAAAAGAAAGAAAGAAATAAAGAAAAGAACAATTTTGGTGTCAAAGAATTTTTCATGCAGATGGAATTTCTTGAGCCACCACAGGAACCTTTCCTCTTTTTCTTCCTCTCTTAAGACTAATAAAACTGAAAAGAACTAATGAAAAACTAAAAAACTGATATCTTTTCATGTTCTAAGATTAGGTGTTTATAGCTTTGTTTAGGGATGAAAAAGGGAAAAGTTAGGCTCAAAATAGGTCAATTTTGAAGCCAAAAGTCAAAGACGTGTAGGGTAGAGCTTGTTCACTTGCGATCGTGTGCAAAAACACACTTTGGATTATTACCAATATTGAAACAACACATGCTTTAAAGAAGGCAAACCCTTATAGTCCTCATAGTAACAATAATCTAATCTTGGTTGCAAAAATTAAATGTCATAGGTTCCTCTTCGATACAAATCTCCACTACGCCGAAAGCATCACTTGAAATCGAGAAGGTCTTCAATATGGGTTGTAACAGAGCCGATGGGTAATGGTTAAGAGAAAGAATGGAATAGGATGTAACAAAAGTTCTAAAGAATCCATAAAGTTAGAGATATCATAAAATTCTTTAATGAACACCTCTCAAAACCCCCACAAAAGAAAGAACATAGACTTGATACCATGGTATTAGGCCTTTTCATCATTCTAACTAACTTTGTAAAACCCAAACATAAAGCTGAAGATATTTATTAAATTTTTTCTCTCTTTTCTTGAATTTTTTCTTTCTTTTGATTTTGTTTTCTTCTTTATACTTTTTTTTCTTTTTTCTTACTTTTTTTTATAATTTAATTTTTTTTCTTTTTATTTCTTTCTTCTTGAGCCATCTATACAAAAATTCCTCTCCTTTTTTTTCTCTCGATTCGATTTTCTCCCCCATGCTTAGTCTCTGTCCCCAACCTAATTTTGTTACAAAATTCCTCTTGTATCTAAAATTAGTCTTTAAACTCCAATTCATGAACAAAGGTAAAAGATATAAATGTAAATAGGTTATGCTAGGAGATAATGTGGTTAGCCAAATAGAAAGGTCTATGTGAAAGGTTTAACTTAGCTTACTAGGAAGATGTCCTCTTGGGACATCAACTAGGGCTCTAGCTATTTGGCCTTGGTGCTAGGAATCCTAGTGCCGCAATCCTCTTTTCAAGTGATGCTCAATTAGTCGTTCATCTCAAAAGTCCTCTAGGAGAGTTCTAATATTCAACCCTGACAAGTCAAAGTTAAAATGAGGGTACAAGAATCCTTTTAATCTAAAATGTGCATCCTATTACCAAATAACATGGCAATGTGTATTAAATGTGAATATGATCATCATAAAACATACTAACAAAAGAATAACCTCATAACTCTACACAACACTTATAATCAATGAAGACCATAAAATTTAATGCTCGGTTCTCATCAATGAGGTCAGAAGGTATCCTAAGACTCAAAAATGACACAAAAACCTAAACTAAAACATAAAATTTTAAGAAAAATTTTAATTTTTTTGGTTTTTTAACGAGAAAATAAGAAAACTAACATTGTTTTTTTATTTTTTAAATAAGAAAACATGAAAACAAAAACCTAATCATAAATCTTTTCCCCACACTCAATCCTTACACTGTCCGTAATGTAACGCTAAGCATAGAAGAAAAAAGAAACAACCTAAATAAATAAAACAAAACAAAAAGACAAAAAAAGACTAGAGGGGAGAAGAGTAAGAAAGGTCAAATATGTGTTGGTGTGCACTCTATCCATTAAAGAGTGGCTTTCGCGCACTGACTGTGTCATAAAACAACACATATGGGTCTTCATTATCTAGGCCCTCAAGCTTGGCAAGATATGAAGGATATTTGCATGTTGCTCCAACTTGACTCCATTTTTTATATGCTTGGGAAGAGAACTCCAAGTCTCACTTAAACTCGTAGAGGATGTATGATGGAGGTGGCGCTAATGCGAAGAAAGGAACCATTGGTGATGTTTGTGTTATTACCATCAATGAGCTAAAATCAAGGGTTGCATATGCTTCCTTATCCTCCAATGGGTCCTGTGGTTGGACTACATGAAAGAATTCTTCTAATATTAACCCTTCCAATTGCTCTTTACTCTCCACTTGATTCTCCAAAACTATGCTTAAGATTTTATCTTCATAAAATTCATACCCTTGAATGAACATCTTGTGACCAAAGGTATAAATTAGTGTCAACCATACCAGTATCAAAGTGTTGAGCTAAAACAATGTCAATGGTCTCTGCATTTTCATCGTGAGGCTAGACCACCTCTAGAGGTTCAAATTCCCATAAGTTCCCATGTTAGGCAAATTAATCTCCCCAAAGTTGTTTGAGTCATCGTCATCCTCATACCACATCATATTTTCCACCGTTTGATTATAACCTTGTTCTTCTAACCAAGTTATAATGCTAGCCAATTGATTGATATGACTTTAAAAATTGTTAAGGCTAGTAGTTATCTCCTCTTGAAATTGTAAGATGTTAGTAACCAAGACCTTAACTAAGTCTTCAAGAGATGTTCCTGGAGGTGGTTAGTCTACCAAGTCTCCTCCATTGACGGTTTCTAACCCTATATCGTAAGATTGAATGTCAACCTATGGCTCCAAATTATAGTGATCATCTTCCAAACCTTAATTGGTCCTTGAACAATTCTAACTCCATTGATCATACTTAACCATGTCTTCTAACATGACGTAGGCTTCATCCATGGATTGTTAGTAAAAAGATATGGTGCTGCTACCTTTTTCAACTCAACATCTTGTTGTCGTATGTAAGCAGTCAAGGAAGATTTAAAGTTACCACTCTTTTGAAAACCTATGATATGGATACAAGATAAGGAAATCCTTGTATCTGTTGGAAAAAAACAGTGTGAGGTGCGCAGCGGAAATTTTTTAAATTTTAAAATCAAAGTATTTTTTCAAAACACAAGTTTGACATGCTATATATATAAATTAAACAGATCTTACTAACCTTTGTATACCGAAGAACCTCTGCAACCTGTGAAGAGAAGTAACGTTCTAGAAGAGCCTCAACCAACTGGTCTTCTTTGCTATTCTCTATCCACAATCGAAGTGAGTGTGGGCTCACATATACAGCTCTTCCACCGGTGACTCTCCTTCCAACCAATCGAGAGAACCCAAAGCTAGTGTTTGTGATTTTTGAACAAAAGCTCTCAGGGAGTTTTCAGATGCTCACCAGAAGAGTATCACTCTTAATCTCTCAATTGATCTGAGTAACTCATGAGACTTACTCCCTTTATATAGCAATTGGTCCTGGGGTCAGTCCTTATTAGATTAGGTCTCAAAAACTCAAAACAGAATCAAGTTCAGATCAATATCTAATAAGATCCGCATAAAAATGCGTAATCTTATCTCTCGTTGATCGGTAGGCCAAACAACCTAATCGGTAGGCCGAACTGCCGCGTAAATATCTCCGTAAATCTTTTATTTTTCACCCGAGATTCTATAGGATAAAGTCTCAGTTTTGATTTAAATAACCCAATAGAGAAGTTATCTAATCAAAACAAACTTTATCAAGATAATCTCTAAGAAAATAAATCAATTCACAATAATTCTACAAGTTTATCTTGATTTAATTTATCCAATTAAATCAACCGATAAACAAACAAGAACTATCCGATCCCAATAATTCAATAAGTTTATCTTAAATTAATTTTATTACAAAATTAATTCAACCAATAAACAGACATGAATTATTTGATTTTTTTCAAATTTTAAACCAATCTGATAAATCCGACATAAGTCACCAATTATTGAAAAAGCACGCCGTATCGTTACAGGATTTTGTGTGCTAGCAAAAGGGAACCAAAATGGACCTATAAAGTTCAAGCTCACGATAATTATGAAACCCAATATCCCAAATATACATTTCATAATTATCAACTCCAATGCTACTCCACTAAAAGCTTGGAGCTGTACTTTAAACTTTATAGAATTACGAAGCCCGTATAGCTAAGTCTCCATGACATATCAAAGTGTATCGTATCCCCATATGATAATACATAATCAGCTTAAGGACAAGTTCTGTCTTACCTTCCTGATTATTTTTATCTTACGTTCCATCATCTCACCATTAGAAAACTTACTATCCAAAGATAGTATACCATGCGGTTACACCTATGTATCCAAATGGTTGAGCGCTCTACTTTTTCAATTACAGGATAACACATATAAGAGGATATTATTACTCCTAAAGAGGAGCTATGGATTCTATATCTATGAATAACAAGTCTACGCCATCAAGCGTCATGCCTCCAATGTACCGGCATGCATACCACTATTAAGATGTAGGTGTCACCCTTTGGTACATCAAAAGACATAAGTCAAGACAATGGGCTCACTATTCATCTAAGGATCAAGATACAACACAAATGATTGTCTAAAGTGAATCAATTTGACGAGACAGAATTATCAATCCAAATCAATTCAATTTATGTCCCGATCCAACACATCGTCACCTATGACAACGTGCCAATGTTTCTATTCACAGAGTCCAACTCCAATGGTCAAGACAAACCATCTCCCAATAGGGATATAGACAACATAACAATCTTTGCATGAATAAAGCGCCCAACTTTATTCTCTCGATTGTGGATCATATGTTTTAGACCGTCACCTCAACAGTCGAGTCTTTCGCATAATCAATCCATCATATGCCTAATTCTTATAGGATTAAACCGACAGTCTCAGACTACTATTTGCTTAACATACATTCAATAAATATGAACGTAAATAGGACAAGATTTGGTACATATAAATGAATAAATTCTTTATTGATAAAAATGTCTCCAAAAACTTATTACATTTTTACTCCTTAGGGCATACATATCTATCAATCTCCCACTTGCACTAAGTGAGTAAAAACAGCGAATCTCGCATCCCCATAGCTTCCACATGTTTCTCAAAGACTCTCCTAGTAAATGTCTTCGTAAATGGATCAGATAAATTGTCCTCTGATGTGATCTTACATGCCGTGACATGCCCGTCCTCAACAAAGTCCTTTATCACATGATACTTTCGATCAATATGCTTACCTTCTTGTGAAATCTTGGTTCCTTAGCATTAGCTACCGCCACACTGTTATCACAGTACAATGATACTGCCTTATCCATGTCAGGAACAACCTCAAGATCCCCAAGGAACTTGCGGAGCTACGCTGCTTCTTTCGAAGCATCACTAGCTGCCACATACTCGGCCTCCATCATTGAATCCGAAGTGCAATCTTGCTTAGCACTTCTCCAACCAATGGCACCACTGCCCAAAGTAAACACAAAACCCAAAGTTGATTTCCTAGAATCCAAGCAGGATTGAAAATCTAAGCCAGTATATCCTAGAGGAGTCAGGTCCTCACCTGAATATGCAAGCATATACCCTCAAGTCCTTCTCAGGTACTTGAAAATATGCTTTACCGCAACCCAATGGTTCGGTCCTGGATCCGCCTGAAATTGACTTACAATCCCGACCGCATAGCTAATATCCGATCGTGTGCAAAGCATGGCATACATGAGACTACCCACTGCCGAAGCATAAGGCACCTTCTTCATGTATTCTCTTTCTTCGTAAGACTTTGGGGGGTCTTTCTTAGAAAGAGTAATTCTAAACCTAGATGGTTGCCCACCTTTCTTGGAATCCTACATTGCAAACCTCCTGAGAATTTTATCTATGTAGCCAACTTGTGACAAAGCTATCATTTTGTTCTTCCTATCCTAAAAGATTTGGACACCAAGAACAAAATTAGCCTCACCCAAGTCCTTCATGTCAAACTACTTGGTCAACCATAATTTGACCTATGACAACGTCCCAATGTCATTGCCAATTAATAGAATGTCATCTACATAGAGCAGTAGAAAAACTACCTTCTCATCCTTAATGTGTTTGTAAACACATGGTTCATCCACATTTTGTGAGAACCCATAAGTCTTGATCACCTGATCAAATCTTATGTTTCAAGAATGAGAAGCCTGCTTAAGTCCATAAATTGACTTTAGCAGCTTACAAACCTTAGCCTCTTGACTTGTGACCTTGAGCCCATCTGGTTGTTCCATATAAATGGACTCATCAAGATAGCCATTAAGAAAAGCCATCTTGACATCTATCTATCAAATCTCGTAGTCGAGAGTGGCAGCTATGGATAAGAGAATCCGGATGGACTTAAGCATGGCTACAGGCGAAAAGGTTTCCTCATAATCGATTCCTTCCTTTTGCGTATAATCCTTAGCTAATAGTCTAGCCTTGAAGGTTTTGACCTTTCCATCCACTCCTCTTTTCCCCTTATAGATCCACTTACACCCTATGGGTTTTACCCCTTCAGGAAGATCCACAAGCTCCCAAACCTGATTAGCCTCCATAGACTTCATCTCTATGTTCATGGCCTCTGTCTAGAGTTTTGAATCAACATCCTCCATAGCTTCTGCGTAAGTGTAAGGATCCCTGTCATGTTCATCCGGTTCAACCAAGAAGACCTCCCCACTGAACATATACCTCTCAGGTTAACGCCCGATCCTCCCACTACGCCGAAGCCCCTGAGATTGTTGTTCAAGTTTGTTTGGTTTTTCTACACTGATCGAAACGGTTTCATTCGAAACCTTCGGAGTGATTTGATCACTCCTTAACTCCTCAAGCACCACTTTGCTTCGGGGTTTAAAGTTGTCCATGTAACTCTCCTCAAGGAAAGTTGCATTAGCAGAAACCACGACTTTATTTTCCTTCGGGTTATAAAAATAACCCCCTTTAGTCCCTTTTGGATATCCAACAAACACGTAAACTTCCAAACGTGCTTCCAACTTATTCAGATCCTTAAACAGGACATGAGTCGGACATCCCCATATGCGAATATGGTTTAAGGATGTCTTCCTTCTTGTCCATAACTTGTGAGGAGTTTTAGGGACTGATTTTGAAGGCACATTGTTCAAAAGATAACATGTAGTTTGTAGTACATATCCCCAAAAGGATAAAGCTAATGATGAATAACTCATCATGGACCTGACCATGCCCAACAAAGTCCTATTTCTTCTCCCTGCTACGCCATTATGCTGCAGAGTTCCCAGTGTAGTCAAATGGGATAAAATCCCATTCTCTAACAAGTGTCCCAAGAACTCATTATAAAGGTATTCCCTACCTCGATCGGATCAAGTGCCTTTATGGGTCTACCCAATTGCTTTTCCACTTCAGCCTAAAACTCCCTGAACTTGTCAAAAGTTTCGCTTTTGTGGTGCATCAGGCACACATACCCATATCTTGAGTAATCATCAATAAAAGTGATGAAGTACTCATTCCCTTCTCGTGCCTGGATGTTCATCAGTCCGCAAACATCACTATGCACAAGTTCTAGAACGTCTTCGACCCTATTGCCTTTAGACCCGTATGGTCTTTTGGTCATTTTACCCTCCAAACAAGATTCACATTAAGGTATAGATTCCACCTTTAAGTGACTTAAAGGTCCATCCCTTACCAACCTTTGAATCCTATTCAAGTTAATGTGACACAAGGCGCAAATGCCAAAGATAAGTCTTATTAGAGTGAGAAGTTTTAAGTCTTTTAGAGTTATTATCATTCATCTCAGCATTAAGCAATAAGTCCATCTTAGGTTTGATAAAATATAGATTATTTTGCATCCATCCAGAACAGATAAAAGATTTGTTTTTACGAATCACCACTTTTTCATTAAAAGATACCACGTAGGAGTCTTTAAATAAACAAGATATAGAAATTAAATTCCTTTTAAATTTAGGAACATAAAAAGAATCTTGCAAAAATAAATTTCTATAGTTATCAAAGTAAAGATGGACGCCTCCCATTGCTTCCGCTGAGACCAAGGATCCATCGCCCATCCGAAGCGTGAAGTCTTCATGCAGCAGACTTCTCGTTTCTTTGAACCCCTGTAGAGAAACACAAACATGATTAGTTGCACCGGAATCTATGACCAAAATGTCACTGGATTCCTCAACCAAACAAGTTTCTAAATACAGAAGATCACACCTACCTCCTTTGGAAAAGAAGTCCTTGCAATGCTTCTTAATATGCCCAACCTTTCCACAGAAGAAGCACTTAAGCTTCTTTAGGTTCGTATTATTCTTCTTCTTGCTCTTGGTGTTAGCAGGAACAGAAGACTTCCCATTCTTAGCCCGTTGCTTCTTTCCATTCCCAGAGTTAGAATTGGAACCAGAAGCAGCTACCATGTTGGGCTCACCACCCGCAGGAGACTCCTTGATCAGCAGTTCAAACTCCTGCAACTGTTTCATCAGTTCTGTCAAGGTCATATCCCATCTATTGCTTAAATTAAATGTAGCTCTAAATGCAATAAATTCCTTAGACAGAGTCTCAAAGACCATAGTCATCTGAGTTTCAGTATCGATGTCGGCTCCATTGGTTTGAGTCTCAGTGAGGTAACCCATGACCAACATCATATGCTCTTTTACAGATGTCCCTGGTCTCTGTCTATAGTTAAGGAGTTTCTGAAGCGCCCCTTGCCGCTTTGTTATGGCCTGGCCTCCAAACATGTCCTCAAGATTATTTAAGATCTGCTTCATAGTCTCATAATCTTGATGTTGAGCCTGCAGCATATTATTCATGCTAGCCATAACATAGCAGCGAGCTTGATCATTGGCATCTTTCCAGCAGTCATACGCTTGGAATTGCTCATTAGATGAGTCTCCCATAGGCTCGAGAGGACAAGGGATTGTTAGAACATATTTCAGTTTCTCAAAGGACAGGACGATATCCAGGTTCTGTTTCCAATCATTATAATTCTCACCAGTTAATAGGTTTTTGTCAAGTATCGATGACAAAGCATTTTTAGACATTTTTAATCTACAATAAAGAATCATATACCAAACATAAGCAAACATATCATAATATATTAGTAAGATAACACAATCATGTAAAAACATACAAATGTGTTTATGTGTCAAAACCTTGAAAATATCACAACCTTACAACAATAATTCCCAACTCAGAATTCAACAAGCTCCTAGGGGAGTCATGCCAAATTCAATCAGGAACACGGATCCCCTCTTGATTAATATATGCCATCTAGGACCCGTATGATCCAGCATATATTAATAATCGTTTCTTTGGCCATTAATTTTATTAATAGAGCTCTTAGGGGAGGTTAATAATAAAATTAACATGAGTGTATAACCATCGTTTTAATATTTTATCTATGGTTATAATCACCATCTAGGGGTGTGCAACCATAAATCATGCTAAAATACCTTATCCTCTCAGAGATCTAATCTGGTACATGATAGAAATCCCTTCCTAGGGGTAGAGACCACCATGTTCTTCCTATGGACCAACGATGGAGGCCTTAGGTTCTCTCTTCGAAAACCTTCTCCCACTCAATCTTTTGAAATCAAGGTTTTATTTTAAAATTATGCATGAACAATTTTAATATGAGCGGCACTTTCTATTCTATATGACATGTTATCAATATACATGGCAAATCATATTATAATGCAGACAAGCAAAGCAATCAAGCAAAGCTACAAGAAAAATAATAATAACCGTAATATTATAGCTCCACCCTAGAGAATAGAAAACTAAGATCACAAGAGAATAATCGAGACATATATCGATTCTTCATCCTTGAATCCTCAAGTTTTATCCTTCTTCACGTAATTCCCATCTTCAAGTCTTCAATCTCGTATGAATCAAATACTTCATATTTCTAGTCATATCCAAATTTAATGTTTCTCAACATCGTCTCAAAAATAAAATTAAAACTATACCGCAAAAATTGCACCTTTTCTGGAAATTTTCTAGCTCTCGGTCGACAGGCCGATCTGGGTGATCGGCTTGCCGGTCATGCTTCATCGGCCTACTGATCGAAAAGATCTGCCTGCCGACCCATGAAAGTTTCGCCTGCCGGCAGAGCCAGCCTATTTTTGCCTAACTGACGACCTGCCGAACCACACGTCCAGCCTGCCGATCTGTGACCATTGGCCTACCAAACTAAAGGTTCGGCATGCCAACCGAGCAGAAATCTCCATTCTAGAAAATAAATTTTTAATGCAATTCATCAATTTTATTTTCAACAATTTAAAAACATAAAATTAGAGACACAGGAAATACCTAGGTGTGCCATCATCCATCTTCTAGATCCGTCTTTTAGATCCATCTTTTGCGAATAATTGTTTAGTTACAAAATTCTCACAAATTTAAAATTAGATAACAATTTTAAGATGGAGATGATAGTCCGTCATCTAATTGCATGAAAAACCTAGATACACATTCTAACCTCTAAGGAACCATAACCGGCATAAATTAATTAATTAAATAACAATTTAATCAACCATAATTAATTAATGAACATTCACCACATAATCCATGACAACATATAATTATATAGAAACCTAGAGTGCCAACTCTCTAAATAAATTCAAGCATAGGAGAGATTAAGATCGCAAATTTATACATATAGTATGATCACAAACTTGGAAATTTATGTAAAAACTTATAGCTCTGATACCAATTGTTGGAAAAAAACAGTGTGAGGTGCGCAATAGGAATTTTTTAAATTTTAAAATCGGAGTATTTTTCCAAAACACAAGTTTAACATGCTATATATATAAATTAAACAGATTTTACTAACCTTTGTATACCGAAGAACCTCTGCAACCTGTGAAGAGATGTAATGTTCCAGAAGAGCCTCAACCAACTGATTTTCTTTGCTATTCTCTATCCACAACCGAAGTGAGCGTGGGCTCACACGTACAGCTCTTCCACCAGTGACTCTCCTTCCAACCAATCGGGAGAACCTAAAGCAAGTGTTCGTGATTTGTGAACAAAAGCTCTTAGGGAGTTTTAAGATGCTCACCAGAAGAGTATCACTCTTAATCTCTCAATTGATCTGAGTAACTCATGAGACTTACTCCCTTTATATAGCGATTGGTCCTAGGGTCAGTCCTTATTAGATTAGATCTCAAAAACTCAAAACAGAATCAAGTTCTGATCAATATCTGATAAGATCTGTGTAAAAACGCGTAATCTTATCTCTCACTGATCGGTAGGCTGAACAGCCTGATGGATAGGCCGAACAGGCCCCATTGGTAGGTCAAACACGTAGATCGACAGGCCGAACTGCCGTGTAAATATCTCCGCGAATCTTTTATTTTCCACCCGAGATTCTATAGGATAAAGTCTCAGTTTTGATTCAAATAACCCAATAGAGAAGTTATCTGATCAAAACAAACTTTATCAAGATAATCTCTAAGAAAATAAATCAATTCACAATAATTCTACAAGTTCATCTTGATTTAATTTATCCAATTAAATCAACCGATAAACAGACAAGAACTATTCGATCCTAATAATTCAACAAGTTTATCTTAAATTAATTTTATTACAAAATTAATTCAACCAATAAATAGACATGAATTATTTGTTTCTTTCAAATTTTAAACCAATCCGATAAATCCAACATAAGTCACCAATTATTGAAAAAGCACGCCGTATCGTTACAAGATTTTGTGAGCTAGCAAAAGGGGACCAAAATGGACCTATAAAGTTCAAGCTCACGATAATTATGAAACCCAATATCCCAGATATACATTTCACAATTATCAACTCCAACGCTACTCCACTAAAAGCTTGGAGCTGCACTCTCAAACTTTATAGAGTTACGAAACCTGTATAGCTAAGTCTCCATGACATATCAAAGTGTATCATATCCTCATATGATAATCCATAATTGGCTTAAAGACAAGTTTTGTCTTACCTTCCCAATTATTTTTATCTTACGTTCCATCATCTCACCATTAGAAAACTTACCATCCAAGGATAGTATACCATTCGGTTACACCTGTGTATCCAAATGGTTAAGCACTCCAGTTTTTCAATTACAAGATAACGCATATAAGAGGATATCATTACTCCTAAAGAGGAGCTATGGATTCCATATCTATGAATAACAAGTCTACGCCATCAAGAGTCATGCCTCCAACGTACCGGCATGCATACCACTATTAAGATGTGGGTGTCACCCTTTGGTACATCAAAAGACATAAGTCAAGACAACGGGCTCATTATTCATCTCAGGATTAAGATACAACACAAATGATTGTCTAAAGTGAATCAATTTGACAAGACAGAATTATTAATCTAAATCAATTCAATTTATGTCCCGATCCAACACATTGTCACCTATGACAACGTGCCAATGTTTCTATTCATGGAGTCCAACTCTAATGGTCAAGACAAACCATGTCCCAATAGGGATATAGACAACATAACAATCTTTGCATGAATAAAGCGCCCAACTTTATTCCCTCGATTACAGATCATATGTTTTAGACCGTCACCTCAAGAATCATGTCTTCCGCATAATCAGTCCATCATATGCCTAATTCTTATAGGTTTAGACCGACAGTCTCAGACTACTGTTTGCTTAACATACATTCAACAAATATAAACGTAAATAGGACAAGATTTGGTGTATATAAATGAATAAATTCTTTATTGATAAAAATGTCTCCAAAAACATATTACATTTTTTCTCCTTAGGGCATACATATCTAACAGTATCTTCTCCAAGCAACATGGAATGGCTTGGCGTCCTATTAGGCAAAACTGGTGAAGACCTATCGATATAACATCTAAAAGTACCTCACAATAAATAGGCACAAAAAATAAAATTAAAGACACAAAAGAAAAATTAATTAAAACTAAGAAAGACCAAAAATCAAACAAAAACAAAAACAAAAACAAAAATAAAAACAAAAACAAAGTAACAAATTAATTAGATAACAATCCTTGGCGACCGGCACAAACATTTGGTAGGCCTTGGGGGAAGCACCAAATTAAACCTTGCTTAAGGATAGTCATAGTCAGGTATAGTGATAAGTTAGGATCGTACCCAAGAGGATTATGTCTAATTAACTAGTTATTGACTCTATTAAAACCTACGACACACTAATACTAATACAAATTAGGGGATTTTTGAATATAAACTAAATTAATAAAAAGACAAGAAAATAAGTAAACACGAAAAAATAATGATAAAACCGGTTAAAGGATCATTCTCCACCACTAAACAAAAACCATACAATTAATCATAAAATTATTCCTAATTCTCTATCAAAACTACCAACCATAGATAATAACAATCTCTACTATCCCAATCTCTTCTTACTTCATCGTTAAGCAAAACAAGCTCATCATTTAATCCCTTTCCCTTAAACAACTTAAAATAAGCTCTTTAGATTCAATTCAGTGGAAGCATTAAGATAAGAGAGATAGGTTGATCTATATAATAAACAAACAAGCTTGGATTGCTCAACCTAGGTTATATTCCTCACCATAATTAACAAAAACCTCTCGTAACGATACCTTGCAATTCACTAGTTATGATTAGAATAACAAGATAATTACATATCAAGTCTCCTAATCTAGCAATAGTTTAGATTCAAGACCCTTTTAGTTGCGTATCCAAACAAAACAAGAAAATAATCGTGAACATTAAAAATAGAAGAACATAAACAATCTCAATAGAAAAAAAGAAAATAATTTAATAAATTAATCATAAAATTATGTCTAGGGTTTTGAATTCCCTTCAACCAAAACAAAACTAAAATAATATAAAAGATAGAGAAAAGAAAGAAAAAAAAATAAAAAAAGGACAATTTTAACATCAAAGATTTGTCCATACAGAAGATTGGGTATTTATAGGTTTTTGTTTGGAGATGAAAAGGGTAAAGTTAGGCTCAAAATAGGTTAATTTCGAAGCCAAAATTCGAAAGACGTATGGGGTCAAGCTTGTCCGCATGTGGAAACATACTTCAGACTACCTAGGGGAGTGCATGGCCACAGGGATTCTATGGCGTGGCAACGTATGGCGCTTCAATAGCGCATGGTGGCATACTCAGTTGGCATGGTTGTGGGGCAGCTTTATGCTATGGTGTAGCCACGTGCCTTCTTCTCTCGGAGGTACGGCCTTATTTGGCTTGTTTTGTTGATTTCATTGTAAAAACTCCTAAAAATCCGCTTTGGTCCCCGGTTGTCTTCCAAAGTCAATATAAATGATCTTGACACTCCAAAATGTTCACTTTTCATCCATTATTTAGTTCATTGCCTTAAAATACCTAAAAAACACAAAATCACATAATAAACATAAATTACTCAAGAATAAGCAAGGAAACATGTTTAAATTAATTAGAAATTTATATTAGGTTCTGCTTTGACACCCCGCGTCGGCAACAAAGGCGATTGGTATTTTTTTGTTTCAAGAAAAATATGATGGAATGTGGTAGGTTTTAGTTCTGGAACCTATTAGGTTATTCTCCAACACCTTACGCCAGTGATCGAAGGAGGTTAGTATTTCTCTGTTTCAAAGAAAATATGAGGGAACTTGGTAGTTTCCAATGTCAAAACCTACCATGTTACACACCAACACCCTACACTAGCAACAGAAGGCGATTGGTATTTTTCTTTGTTTGAAAGAAAATATGAGAGTACCTGATATGTTCTAGCTCCAAAACCTGTGAAGTTACGCTTCAACACCCCACGACAATTGGGGCAGTTGGTACTTTTTTGTTTCAAAGAAAATATGTTAAAACCTGGTAGGTTCCACTTTGGCACCCCACACTAGGCAATTGAAAGTGGTTGATATTTCTTTGTTTCAAAGAAAAAATAATGGAACTTGGTAGGTTCCAGCGCCGGAACCTACTAGGTTTCGCTTTGACACCCCAAATGGGGCGAATAGAGGTGTTAGTATGTCTTTGTTTTAAAGAAAATATGATAGAACCTGATAGATTCCTGTTCTATAACCTACCAAGTTCTTCTCTAGCACCCCATGTGGGGCAATGGGAGACGGTTAGTATTTTTTTGTTTCAAAGAAAATATGATAGAACCTGGTAGGTTTCTATGGCAAAACCTACCAGGTTTGCTCCAACACCCCATGTGGGTTGACTGAAGTAATCTATCACATGAGGGAGTTAAAAGGAAGGACAATTTAGACTTTTAATAAATCACTTTTTCTAATTAAAGAAGAAAGGATGACTTGGAATTTGATAGATCACCTTTTTTAATTGAAGGACTAGTTTTGAAAAGATCCTTTTAAGAAGACAGTGTTGAAAAGATGATATTTTATTGGGGCATTCTTGCGCTTTTCTCTAAGCCATTTTAGCCCATATTTTAACAATAGATTTTTAACGGTTGACAAAATACAAGTCAACATATATAGTTCATAAATTGACCTATGTTAACAAAAAACCATTGGTCAAATGAACCTAAAATTATAGAGCTTCTGCCATAAATTGAAAGGCGAATTTTGCTTATTTTCATTTCAAACCAACTTGATTTTGATAATATAAAAACTTATATTCATAAAAATGGTTGAGCAACATTTTTAACCAATTGTTTAAGAGTCAAACATTTTTTTTTTTACTTCGAAAAAGTTCAATATTTATTTATGCAGGTTTGAAATGTGGTATCTGTATGCATGAGCTAATAACCATTGAAATAAGAATTGATAAAAAAAAAATTCCCACACAATCATTACAAGAAAACGTTGAGGACATATACCTATGAACTATTAGTCTTGCATATTCTTCTTGTTTTCAAGCTTCGTTGCATTCGTCAAGCAATTTCAGTTTCGATAGTTTGATCCACCTTTCTAACTTTCCTTCTCAAATTTTGAGTTGAAAATAAAAGTTTGTTATGGACTCACACAAGTTTCTTTATGCAACTTTCCCCCGAATGTGGTTGCACTTATGAGCATGTTGGTGAAAGTTGTGGAATTTAAAACCCTCTATATCTGATTGTATATATGTTGATTGGGTAATGCCCAGAAATTGAAGCACTTCTGAGGGATGTTACTGTAAATTTTGCACGAAATTAAATATGATTTTGTTGATAAGTTGAAGTGGCGGTAAAAAATAGTCATGATGACGGGGCGAAGTAAGTAGGTTCAATAAATAACTTCTTTATTGATGGGTTGAGTAATGTTGAAACGAATGTAATACGAATGTAGGAAAAAGCAATGTCAATGTGTCGGTGATTAGATTTGCTTCTTTATTGCCCTAAAGTATAAACAAACATGTTTGTTGTCGCATTGGGCATTGTTAAACGACTAAAAAGTTGTTACATCCTTACCGATTGAAGATTGTAACTGGTGGACGTTATTTAATAAGACACAAGTAGTTTCGTTCAGCTAAAATTTGATATTCAAGCTATCTAAAAAAAAAAAAAAAATCATACTGATAATTGAGAGCAAAGACTAAAATCAACGATGCATAACCATGCCAATCTGTTTGCAGTGGAAAATCCGATCTTAAATGTAAAAGAAACAAGTTCCAATATTGATTTCATTGAATCATTTATATACAATTGTTTTAAACAATGTTGTGTTTTTTAGACATTTGATCAATAAAAATTTATTATTTATATCAAATATTAATGTTGTCATTTTTATATTCATTTATGTTAAATGTATGATAAGCCAACTAAAGGTTGAGATTATCATTTGAAACTTTTAAGATCATGCATAAGATGAAAAGATTATGCAGAAGACATGAATTTTAAAAAAAAATAGTATAAATATAAGGGTCCACAATTAAAGGAATAAAGTTGACAACTTTATTTATGTTCAAATTTTATTGGTCTACATCCCTAAAGGGAGATGATTTATCTTAGTCATAGGAATTGGAACTCCAGGATTTGAGACCTTATTGACGATATATTGGATTGGGACTAAAATGAATTGATTTAGTTAATATTTCTATTTGGATAAATCAATTAACTTTAGATAACCATGTGTGTTATATCTTAATCCTAAAATATATTAATGGGTCCGTATTTTTGACTTATGTCTTTTTTATGTACCAAAGGATGATACCCTGAATCAAATGAAGGTACATATACCAATATGTTAGAGACATGATTTTTGAATGACGTAGACTCGTTATTCATAGATATGAAATTTATAGCTCTTTAGTAAATCAATGATATCCTCTTATAGGTGTTATCCTAGAATTGAAAAACTTAAGTGCTCAGCCATTTGGATACATTTGTGCGACCAAATGGTGAAATAGTGGAACAAAATATAAATATAGTAGAGAAGGTAAAGCAGAACTTATCCTTAAGTAGATTATAGATATCCTATGAGGATTACACATCATGAAGTGTTATGGACGAAAAAATTATTGGAGTTTTATAATCTTGCATATAGTTCAAGAGTACAGCTCTAAAATTTTAATGGACTAGATTTAGAGTTGATAATTGTAAAATGAGCTTGTCGGGAACATGTCATTTTAAAATTATAGGAGCTTGATCTATATATGTTTATTGGTTCCCTTTTAATAGTTCATATATTTTCTTTTAACAATACGGCATGCCTTTCCTACAAATTGATAACTTATGTTAATTCTTTGAGCATTTCAAATTCGATTAATTGGATTTTAATAATTCATGTTAACTTATTAGTTGAATTAATTTAAGAAAAACATGTTGAATTATTTGTATTTATTTTATTTGGTATGAAATTAGAGGTATATGACTGTTTTAATCAGGTAACTTCTATATTGAGTTATTTGAATTAAAACTAAAATTCTATGAAAGATTCCCAAATCAAATAAAATGGAAACATGTCCATTCAAGTAGGAACCAATCAACCAGTGGTTTGGACTAGTTGACCAGTACGATAAAGCCTCAAGGGGTGCTCTTTTACCTTGACCAATCAAACGGCTGTATAAGACCAGTTGATTGGCAAGCCATACAAACAAGCGAGTTTTTTAGCCCAAGCTTCAATTTAGAAACCCTTTTTGAGTAGAATTGATGCCTTATTAGCCATTATATATAGGAGACATATTCTATTGTTTGGTAGATCACTAGAGAAATTTAGAGAGAGTTTTCTAGAGAGAAACTTTGAAACTCTCATAGAATTATTGTTCAATATCAAGAATAATTATTTTTGTTTTTCTCTTATGGTTGGAAGGAGGTTCATTATGAGGGAAGACTGGACGATGAGTGTCCATTAGCATTCCCATCATAAAAAAAAGAATATCAAAGAAGACCAATTAGTTGAGGCTATTCTGAACATGATTCTCTTGTAGTAGTTCTACCAAATTATTTCTATTAGAAGTATGGTTACTGATCTCCTAAATGTACAAAGATCTAATAATTATTTATTATATATAGCATGCCTATTTCGATTCTATAAAACAAGTTCATTTAAAAATTTTAAAATTCCAATACTTCTTGTTTTCCAACAATTGCTATTAAAGCCATAGTTTTCGGAGTTTATGATCATGCTATGTGCATAAATTATGTGACCTTAAAAATTTAGCTTGAATTCAAATTTTTAGAGAGTTGACACTCTAGGATTTCTACATAAAATTATGTTGCCATGGAATTATATGGTAAATATTTTTAGCTAATAAAAATTAATTATTTTTTTTAAATATTGGTTTTATTAATTAACTTTACTGATTAGGGTTCCTTATAGGTTAGAATGGTTGTATCTAGGTTTTTCATGTAATTAAATAGTAGTCTATCATCATTGTCTAGGGTTCATTATTTTTATTTTTGATTCATAGAAATTTTGCAAACTAACAATGTTATAGGATTTTATTTGTAAATTTCTAGAAAATGTTTATTTTTAATAGAAGATAAATCTTGAAAATGAAGATGATTGCAATTCTATGATTTTCTATATATATAATTTTTTCTATCTTTTTGAATAGTTATAAAACTGCAAATAATTGAAAAATCAACTGCACTTAGGGTTTAGTGTTGAATCGGTCGACCGGATGACAACAGAGCAGGGTTTTTCAAGTTATCTTTTAGTTGTTTTTGAGACAATTCTGAGAAACATAAAATTTTATGATAATCAAAAAATAAATTTGATCTATATAAGATTGAAATTGAAGATGGGAACCATAAAGAAAGATACAATGTGAAGATAGAAGGCGAACAATCGGTATATGTTTTGATTTAATTTTTGTAATCTTTATTTTTTTTACTCTAGGATGGAACCATAATATTATAGCTGCTTATTATATAGCTTATACCTTAGCATATTACCTTCCTTGTTCGTTTATAATATGATTTTCTATGTATGTTGATGACATGTCATGTAGAATAGAAAGTTTCACTCATTTAAATTGTTCATGCATTTAAAAAAAAAACCTTATTGTATAAAATATTGAGTGAGAGAAGGTTTTAGAAGAGAGGACCACCTAAAACCTCTATCATTGGTCCACAAGTAACACACGGGGGTTCTAACCTCTTGAGAGGGACACATCGTGGACCAGGTTGGATTTTCAAAAGGGTAATATATTTGAGAATGTTTTATTATTGTACATCTCGAGGTGGCTGATGAGACCATAAAAGTGTATATTTTACAAGGCTTAAATCATTCTTTATACTTTTATTTCTCATTAAATCCTTTAATTAATAGTATTTGTGTGTTAATAGGTATTTTGTGTCTTAGTGTGAAAATATGTTTAAAAATGTGTATTTTGTGTGTTTTTATGCTTAATAATATTTTTAATAATTTTTAGAGTCGTTTTTATATGTTAAATAAGTGTTTTGTTTGTAAATAGTCAAAACCGTAAAATTTATGTTGTATGATTTTATTTGAAGTCCTAAAGTTTTTGTAAATATATTTTGAGTTTGTAAATATATTTTATTATATTTTTAGTAATTTTTAAAAATATTTTCAAGTCTTAAAAATCATATTTGTGTTAAACTGAAAAGGACTGAAAATTTTAGAAGTTTATAATTAATTTTGTGTGTTTTAAAGTAAAATAAATACTTTAATAATTATTGTAAATAATTTGTTTGTAAAATAATTAATTTTAGTATGTTTGTGAATTTTAGATTTGAAATCTAAAAGAAAAACAGAGCAAAATGGCACCAAAACAGTCAAAATCGAACAACAAACACAAATAGTACACTGCATCAATGCTACGTCAACACGACATCACCAAAATAAAATAAAATAAATAAAATAATATATATATATATATATGTATGCATGTATGTGTGAATGTAATGGATTCAGCGTGAATCACACTAATTCGAAAAAAAAAAGAAAAAACAATAATAGAATATTAATAAAATATTAATAAAAATAATAATAAAAATAATAATAAAAATAAAAATAGTGTTTTTTTAAACACTATAAAGGGGGAGAATTCTCCCCCTCAACACACACCTCCCAACAGCCTTGGGGCCTTTTCCTTCTCCCTCTTTTCTTATTTCTACTCAACAGTCTTCCCTTTATGAGAAGATGCTACTAGAGTACTTCTCCAACCTCATTAAAAATAATAAAATAATGTCTAAATTAGTATAGAGAGTCTGTGAGGCAAAGAGATGATCTTGTATGCATAGTACTCTGGTATGGATTTTATCTCTATATCTGTTTTGTAATGTTTATATTTTGTGGAATAAATTATATTTTTATGTTTTAATTATTATTATTAATGTTGTTATGCTCACTACAAGAAATTTTGGATTAGACGACTTTTATTTAACGACCGTTTCCTAAAAACGGTCGTGATAAAGCAAGAAAAGCCCGGCGAGTTATGCCTGCGAAAAAGAAGACCATTGTGGAATGGGGTGGAAGCTACCACGGCTGTTTTTTAAAAAACCGTCATGGAATACGTTAGCTTCCACGACGGTTTTGTGAAAAGCCGTCGTGGAAGCTTATGTATTCCACGATAGTTTTTTAAACAACCATTGTGGTAGCTAATACATTGCACGACGATTTTTTAACAAAACCGTCGTGGTATCTTGCTTAAAACCACTTTTTCACCTCAATATTCAAACACAATTCAGAAACTTGCTTCTCAAATACAAACATAGACCCGTCTAAATCAGCTGCCGTCGTCCCTCTCTGCCTCTACACTACTTAATCTCAGCCTAAATTGTAAGTTTTTGTTAGAAATTGATAAATTGTTGTTGATTGTCTTGTATAATTAATCCAAAATTGATAAATAGTTCTTGATTTTGTTGTTTATTCCGTGAAATTTGTATTGTGGATTGTGGGTATGATTTCTTTGTTTTATAATGAGTATGTGTAACTTGTTTTATGATGGGTGATGTTTTTGTTTTATGATTAATTAATATATATAGGTGGGCATATATATAGATTGTGAAATTAATTTTAATTGAATATTTGCTATTGATTATTTCAATTTAGGTATTGCAAAATGGATAGGAAATGGATGTGGGATTTTCGATTGTCTTGAGAGTATGTGAATAGTGTGGAAGAGTTCTTAGATTTTGCCAAAAGTCATGCCAATGGTGATAAAATTTGGTGTCCTTGTGTTCAATGTGGAAACCATAGATTGCATCCAATTCCAATTTTTAGAGGACAATTATTTCAAAATGGAATTGTAAGTAGTTATCAAACGTGGCATTTTCATGGCAAGTCTAATTTCAATCCAACTTTACTAAGTAAAGAAAAGCAAGCTATTGTGGAGGATAAGATGGATGATCAAGACAATATGGTTGACATGGTTAATGATTTAGAAGAACACGTTGTGCACCGTCTGGATTTATTTAAGACAATGATGAATAATGCAAAGACACCCGTATATGAGGGGTGTACCAATTTCACTAAATTGTCTACTTTAGTTGGATTATGGAATTTGAAAGCGTCGGGTGGGTGGCCAAATTCTAGTTTCACAAAGCTATTGGAATTTTTAGGAAGGCTACTACCAGAGGGTAATAAATTACCAACTAGTATGTATGAGGCTAAGAAGACTTTGAGCCCTTTGGGAATGGATTATGAAAAAATTCATGCTTGTGAAAATGATTGTGTTCTCCATAGGCATGAGTATGAGGACGAGAATTATTGTCCAGATTGTCAACAAGCAAAGTGGAAGAAAGGAAAGGAGCCAAAAGATGACAAGAATGGAGTGACAAAAAAAGTGTTATGGTGCATTCCACTAGTACCACGTTTGAGGCGTTTATTCAGAAACCCAAAACATGCCAAGAATTTGACATGGTATCATGACAAACGAGTGGATGATGGTATGCTTAGACACCCGGCGGATTCACCACAGTGGAAGACTTTTGAAGCCGATCATCCCAACTTTAGTGCGGATCCAAGAAACAAACATTTTGCTTTGTCGACGGATGGAATCAACCCACATGGTAACATAAGTAATAGGCATAGCACTTGGCCTGTAATACTTGTTAACTATAATCTCCCTCCGAAGTTGTGCATGAAGAAAAAGTTTTTAATGTTGTCTTTATTGATTTCGGGTCCTCACCAACCAGGCAATGACATTGACGTATACATGGCACCGTTAGTCGATGACCTAAAAAAGCTGTGGGAAAATGGAGTTGAAGTTAGAGATGCTTACCAAAAAGAGACGTTCACACTCCGTGCAATGTTGATATGGACAATTAATAACTTCCCTGCATATGGCAATTTATCTGGTTATTCGGTGAAGAGTTCTATTGGCTGTCCTATTTGCATGATGGAAACGTCTCGCAAACGGTTGAAGCATGGAAAGAAAACCATTTTTCTTGGTCATAGAAGATGGTTGCCAAGAGATCATCGCTACCACAAACAAAAGAAAGCCTTTGATGACAACAGCGAAGAAAGAGACCCCCCTCACCCTTTGATAGGTGAACAAATATTTGAAATGGTAAAAGATATAAGAGTTGTATTCGGTAAGAGAAAGCAAGGTAAGGACGAGCCACCAAATGATGGACCATGGAAAAAAAAGATCAATCTTCTTTGATCTTCCCTACTGGAAGACACTTTTTGTTCATCATTGCTTGGATGTTATGCATATTGAGAAAAATTGTTGTGCATCCGTAGTCGGCACGTTGCTTGACATTCTGGGCAAGACGAAGGATGGCAAAAAAGCTCGGTTGGATCTCATGGAAATAGAGATTAGGCCTAATTTGTTTCCCGAGAAAAGTGGGAACCGTAGTTACTTACCTCCGACAAAGCACACGTTATTCAGAGCGGAAAAAAGAAAGCTCTATGAATGGCTTGCTTCATTAAAAGTGCCAGAAGGGTATTCTTTGAACTTCAAAAAGTTGGTGTCAGTGAAGGATTTGAAACTTATTGGCATGAAAACACACAATTGTCATGTGCTGATGCAGCAATTACTACCACTTGCTTTGTAGAGAATTCTAACAAGGGATGTGAGATTTGCAAGTTTGAAGTTGTGCTCGTTCTTCAAGTCAATATGCTCGAAGGTCATTGATCCACTTGTGCTAGATTCACTACAATTGGAGTTGGTGCAAACCTTATGCATGCTTGAAAAGTATTTTCCATTGGCATTTTTTGACGTCATGATTCATTTAACGGTGCACTTAATACGTGAAGTTAAGTTATGCGGACCAGTGTATTTGAGATGGATGTACCCATTTGAAAGATATTCGAAGGTTTTGAAGGGCTATGTGAAGAATCGAAATAGGCCAGAGGGATGTATTGTAGAAAGTTACATAGCTGAGGAATCATTTGAATTTTGCTCCAAGTACCTATCTAATGCAGATACAATTGGGGTGCCAAATACTATAAACATTGAGGCTAGGGGACTATCTACAGGCAATCCTTCATCAGTAAATCGAGAGGAGTAGGAGCAAGCTTGTCTTTATGTCTCGCACAATGCTAATGAAGTGGAGCCTTTCATTGAGGTGCATATGAATGAATTAAAAAAAGCATACCCAAAAAGAGGAAGAAATGAGAAGTGGTTGCAAGATGAACACAATCGGACCTTTCGGTTGTGGATAAGAGCACACATCTATGGCAAGTGATCCACATCACAAGATGGAGGCATGTCACAGGAGTTGAATAACCTAACTAGAGGACCGTTGTCGATAGTTACAAGGTATACATCATATTCCATAAATAGTTATACTTTCTACACTCGCGAAAGAGATGAGAAGCATTCAGTGCAAAATAGTGGTGTGACTCTCCATGCTGAGGCTATGCATATTGCATCCACCAAGGACAAGAATCCGATATATGGGACCATGAACTACTTTGGTTTCATTAAAGATATTTGGGAACTTGATTATAGGGGATTACGCATAGCACTTTTTAAGTGCAAGTGGGCCGACAATAACTATGTTAAGAACAACGATGATGGCATCATGGTGGTTGACTTTAGAATATTGGGATACAGGAATGACCCCTTCATTATGGCGTCAAAAACAATCCAAGTTTTTTATACTACAGATCCCCAAGACATGGAGTTGTCTCTAGTCGTCCCGACAAAGCCAAGAATAGTTATCGACGGTGAAGAAGTTGATGAGGATTGCTCAGACATCCCTTCATTCACAAAGGGATTGCCACTAGTTGAAGAGATAAATAATTTTGAAGATGATGTTTCGCACTTGCTTCATGAAGATGTGGAATGGATAGGTATTGAGGAACCAATGAAAAAGAAGATAAAAAGATGAGCATCAATAAACCTTTTTATGTTAATTTACTTTTAAGATTTTTCATTAAATTATTTCATTTTTCAATCTTTTTTAACGGGTTTTGTTAAATTTGTGGTGAAAACGGAGATAAAGTATTCATGATTCTAGGCCATTGGATGCTTAACACACGGGCTGGCCACCCTAGGCAACAAAGAATATTATTATGTGTAAGAAATATTTAAGACAATTTTTTTAAGACGGTTTTTGCAAAAACCGTTGTGGAAAACTATATTCCACGACCGTTTTCAAAAATTTCAAAAATTTGAATGTTTTTGTGAAAAACCATTGTAGTCTTCCATAACAGTTTTGTGAAAAACCGTCGTGGAAGACTACTCTTCCACAACTGTTTTAAGAAAAACCATCGTGGTTCGCGCCAACAACCCATATCTATGCGTGCCCACCACCTCCAAGATGCCTCACTCTCCTCTCTAAAATCCCTATTTCCTTCTCTCTAAAATCCCTCTTTCTTTCTCTCTAAAATCGCCTCCACCACACCGCCATCACCTCCACTGCGCCGCCATCACCTCCACCACCGGTAAGCTCCCCCTCCCTCTCTCTCTTCTTCCCCCTCCCTCTCTCTTTCCTCTTCCCCCTCGCCCCCACCCCCTTTCCATACCCCCACCCGCCCTTCGGCTCCTCGCCCTGCCCTCGCCCAGCCCCCCCACCCCCCGCAAGGTCCTCTCCTCGCCCAGCCCCCCCACCCCTATCCGCCCCTCGCCCCAGCCCCCCTACCCCACACCCGCCCCTCGCCCATCTGTGAAATTATGTAATTGAAGTTGTAAAGATGTGCATATGTATAATATGTGAGGATATGTGAATATGTATAATATGTGACATTATGTGAATATGTGTAATTTGTGGAATTATATATGTTATTGAAATTGTAAATTTGTAAATATGTGTAACATGTGAAATTAAATGAATATGTGAAATTGTGTTGTTGAAATTGTAAACTTGTGAATATGTCAAGATTTGAATACGTCAAATTATGTCAATATATGTAAAGTTGTGCATATGTGTAATATGTGAGGTTATGTAAATATGTGTAATATGTGAAATTATGTGAATATGTGCAATTTGTAAAATTATATGTGTAATTGAAATTCTAAATTTGTGAATATGTGTAATATGTGAAATTGTGTAAAAATGTAAGAAGTGGAATATGTAAAGATGTGAATATGTGTAGTTTGTGATTTAATATTAGTATATATGTGTTAGTTTTTGAATACTTTGCACAGGTACAATGCCTCGCCCCATCGATAGTGACCAGTACGAAAACGAGTACGAAGACTGCACTCTATCTTCATCACAATATAGCAAGGGAAATCAACGCAGTAAGCCACAAAGGCGAATCGAATTTGATTCAAAAATAGACTTTGAGCGAAAGGGTACATTAAAGAAAAAAATTCATCAAATAAGAAAGAAAGGTTTAAGAATTGAAGTGACTTTTGATTCAAAAGGCCAACTAGAAGGCACACCTGGCCATGAATTAAGTAGTTGGATCGAAGTCCTCAGTCAAGAGCACGTTTTGATATGGACAAAAGATTGGAGGTCTAAGGATTTAGATAAAGTAAAAGTTGTGATGTGGAGAGAGATGTACGCAGCTTTCACAATCGAGGATTGGTATAGGAAAAGGGCTTTGAAGGTTTGTAGTGAATTAGCAAAGGGGTTCAGATCCGACCTCTACGTTACCTTCGTACAGCCATACCTCTCTATTCTAGAGGAGGATGAAAATGTATATAAACGGCCTCCTACGACAGTACACTACTACCCCTCCGTAAATGATGACGATTGGGAAGCTTTTATGAGGTATCGATGTTCCACCAAATTCCAACTGCTATCATCAAACGCAAGAAAAATAAGAGCGAAAAATAAATACTGCTCTATGGTTGGCCGAGTCGGATATAGAGAGCTCGAGCAATCCTTGGCACGTTAATATTTTACTCATATTACATATATCAATTATTCTATCATTACTATGTCACTAACATAACATAACACAGTTTGCAAAAATAGGTGTGCTACCAACATGGGAGGAGTTGTGGGTCAAATCACGTTAAGGTCCCGATGGCCAGTTCAAAAATCCAAAAATAGCAGAAATTGGGAACTTAATTGTAAGTTTACTAACCATGAACAATTAATTTGTATTTTAATACCAAATGAAGGATTACTTAAATAACATGGTTGTGTTGTTTTACAGGATGAATACACAACGCAACAAAGTCAAGGGAGCTTCCAATCGGTTGGTAATGATGACATTTTGATGCGGGCATTAGGGAAACTGAAACATTTAGAACATTTTCGTGGTCAATCAAAGTATGTGAAGCAGTCTCAATACTTTGACCTCCAATCAGGTACATCAAAATTGAATTCCCAAGTGTCGAAGATGCAGATGGAGATTACAGAACTACGGGGTCTTGTGACAGAGCTCATTTCCCAAGGACATGCCAAGTTGATGGATGATAGCATCTCACAATGTAACAGCATCAAAGCTAGTTATAACCCTCCCAATAATGTAGCAGAAGCTCTAGAAGCTCCAGAAGTCCAATTGTCACCTCCTCATCAAAAGCTCGTACAATGTAGGCTCTTTGTTGAGGATAGAGTTAATGGTGTTGCACTTAGGAAGGTGTGGACAGAGAGTCTTCCAACTAATACAATTCATGAACGACTATTAGGGGAAGAGAATGTGTACGTTAGCATCACTACCATCAGAGTTAGAACAGCTGAATTGCCTGTTTCAACACTTGAAACAACAACTATGGGTGAAGCAGCTAGAAGCTTCTTCGCATGGCCGAAGAGGTTAGTTGAAGTCATCGCATTGACGAAGATGATTCGAATGCCTAGCCATGTTCCATAAGATCTAAACGGAAAGAAATCCCAAAAAAAGAAAATCTCTACAAAAGCAAGAGAATCACAACTTCAGGTAGAACAAGAACAAGAACAAGAACAAACCGTTGCTAATGAGCAACTACAAGCATTTAACTTTGCTTCAGTACCTCAAGAATTTATGCAGTTGGCTTTATACGCACATTCTTTCATGCGCAATGGGTCGACAATTCGGTGCCCGATACCGGTAAATGTCATTGGCAATGAATTACGTATCTATATGAGGTATGAAGATGTTTACTACTTCATCAACTTTGATAAAATCGGGGAAAATTGTATCTTGGTATACCTCAAGTAATAACTCCATCCTTATTTCATATTTTTAAAATATAGGTAGAGTTGTAAGATGCTTTCAAATAATTGACTGTATTTTTTTTCTATTGTAGTTTTTTGGCGGAATATTGTGAACTTCAAGGCTTGGCATAAAATTTCAGCTTTATATCTTCGGCCATTGTTTCAAGTGCTGCAAGAGATCTACAGAGTGATCGTAGAGAGCGCGCCACGTCACTCATCCACCTATTAGCTCAAGCACCGAGGGGGAAATTATTCTTCTTACCATACAATGTTGGGGAACATTGGATGTTGGGACTTATTTCGCCATGGGAGGACCAAATATATTGGTTTGACCCCCTCGAACACCCACCACGTGAGGATTTTGTATCAGTCATGAGATTGTAAGTATTAATATTCTCTTATAAATTTAAATTAAATGCTTTTAGTCCCACATATTTGTATCATCTATTAATTCATTTAAACATGACACATTGTTAGAGCACTTAATGATTGGAAGCTTCAAGCGGGAAGCGGTGTCACAAACCGACTGAATGAAATGCTATATTCCAAACGTAAGTGTCCAAGGCAACAAGGAAAACGTAGAATGTCGTTTTTTTATTCTACGTTTCATGTGGGATATAATTACAAGTGGTATACGAGCCTTAGGAAAAAAAGATTTTTATATACATACGAATATACATAAAGTTAGATTAGAGTGGGCACAATTTGTAAACAGGTATGTGCTCTTTAGATAGATAGATGGAGATAGTAGATAAAAAATTGCTCGAAATAGCACAAATGTAAATGATCTTGTAAATACCTAGTAATTTCAATATACTCTAATTTTTGTATGCAATCAGGGCCTTGCTGTAATGGATAATAACACACGGGACTGGCCATCCCATGGGAAATCAAAAATTTTTGGGAATTTTTTTTTGGGGGAAATACCAATTTTCCATGACGGTTTTTCATGAAACCGTCATGGAAACTCAAGGATTCCACGATGGTTTTATGGTAAACCGTCATGGAATCTTGACTTTCCACGACGGTTTTTCATGAAACCATCATGGAAACTTGAGGATTCCACTATGGTTTACCATAAAACCGTCGTGGAATCCTTGAGTTTCCACGACAGCTTCAAGATAGTGGAATCCTCGAGTTTTCACGATGGTTTCTCTTGAAACCGTCGTGGAATCCTTAAGTTTCCACGACGGTTTCAAGAGAAACCTTCGTGGAAACTCGAGGATTCAATTTTTGTTTTTCATAAAACCGTCGTGGAATCTTTGGAAACCGTCGTGGAATCCTTAGTTTCCACGATAATTTTTCATGAAACTATTGTGGAAAATGACCCCATTTTACCCCTGCTCGTGCTAATTTTCCTATTGCACTGCGGTAAAAACGTCGTGAAAACTCCATGTTGTACCATGATTGAAGTTTTGACGATGGTTTTTTGACCATCGTGAAATTTTTCCACGACGGTTTATAACCATCGTGGAATCCACAGTTTGTAGTAGTGGCTACTCAATTCTTGCATAAATTCAGTCATGCTTTCTTTATGTAATTTAATTGTGTTACATAAGTAATATTAATAATACTAAACTCATACTCGTTTATTAAGTTGAGTTTCTGCTACATTATAGACATGGAATGGCATAGTAAATACTTAGTAATTCTTGATTTATTGTAGACAGAGGATAGCATAGTGTATTCTTAAACTAATTAACAAGACAGGGTGCTGCTGGAATTAATGTAATAATTTATTCTATAAAAATATTATAATTTTGATTTATTATTATCTTTTCCATCTTAAAATTATGTAAATTATAACTGTAGTGACAGCGGTTATAATTTTCATAATTAGTGCACCAATCATTGTGAGAGATAATTATTTTGCTACTTTTATAGGAAGACCCTTACTGCATTATGGCTTGCTATATTGTCGCTTTTGGTTGACTTATAAAAATAGTAAAAGTGCTTGCAATTAATGAGAAGGGATATAATAAACCAAATGCTTTAGATAATTATTAAATAGAGTTAAAATTCTATACTAGTTAAGAAGCATATAAGGGATTCTCAAAGTTTCACCGTTTTAATTTTATGTTTTAAATTGAAATTATAAAAATCACAAAAATATTTCTTTTACGTTAAACTTTGCCTTGAAAAACCGCTTGCCTTTTTGAACGTTTATTTTTATCAATCTCTCAAGCAACAAATTTTTCACCTCCCTGTAGATACAACAACTTTTCTATACTACAATTGTCCGCCATTTAAAAAGAAACATTTTTTAGGCAAGACACCAAAAATTTGGCACCGTTGCCGAGGAGGTGCCATTACTTTGTCAGATTGCTAAATTAAGTGGGAAAATAGGTAAGTGATCTATCCCTATCCTTTGTAAATATTATTTTTAATTATTTGCATTTTTAATTAGTGTGTTTATCATTAAAAAAATAAAATAAATAAAAGTAGGACGGATGCTTTTCACTCACTACTTTATTCGTGTCGAATAAAGAAAAGCTTAGCATCTTGTTCTCTATTTTGCATGTTTGGGTGATTGTAAAATTTATTGGATTCTATCAAAAGGGCCAACCATTGGGACTCGATCTCACGACCACAAGGCTAACACCTTTGCCTAAGAAAGTTAGGATTTAAGCATGTTCGGTGTGACCCCCAACAATCTGGGAATCTAATTAATTGAGCATTACTCAACTTAAAAATTTTTCATTAAAAAAATTAAAAATCAAAAAAATGTATTGGGAAATTCATCGACATTTCATTGCAAATTTTTCCCAACAACACTTGGAACCATTTTATAGTGCGTGGTAGAGTTTTAAGGACTTGCTAGATAAGTTTCCTTACTAAGGTCCTTCCAAGGAATATCTGTAAGAAGTTTTCATAGATAGATTTCTGTAAGAAGTTTTCATAGATAGATTAAGTCTTGAAACAAGAAATTGGGAAGAAAGAGGAGATGGTACCACCGCTTTTTACCTATTTCCTATTGACAAAGCTTATTATATGTTGGAAGATATGGCCGAATATGATTATTGGAGATTGAATAGTTCTAGGAACACTTTAATTTGGGAAAACAATTCAAATTTTTTAGAATCTTGACCTAAAACTCAACTCAAAATTTTGGAGTCAAATTTTGAACTGTAAGAGACATATAGTGACTCAAATAGGATGAATCTGGAAGAAACCTTAGAACCATTGGAAGAAACTTTAGAAAAATATATGGAAATGATGAGGAAAATCGAACTAGATAGGCTTGAATATTCTCTTGAGTTGTTGAAAAAAAATTCTTTAGGCGAGGAAGAAATAATTAACTTAGTCATAGAAGAAGAATATTTAGAACCCACTTATTTTAAGGAACAACCTTTAGGAGAGGAATGTGAGGAAGAGATAGAAGACTTAGTTGTAGAACAAGAACAATCATCATCTTTAGTCCTAGGTTCTTAACCTTAGTTGCCACAAGAGTTCATCAAAGACCATTCCTACCAAGATCCTAAGTGGCCACCACATTCTCCACCACCTCTAGTATCATTTTTATGGACCTACCAAGAACGTAAAATAAGTACAAGTTTTATGAGTTTAAATGTTTCAAATTTTGCCAATCTTGAGGGCATGTTTACACAAGACCCATATGTGGTATCTTTTAACACTTACTATGGGGGAAGCCGCTCTTTGACAACTGTCCAGTTGGAGAGGAGTTGAAAGAAAGATTTGTTGAATTCAGAGCATCAAACGATGGAAAAACGCTTTCCAAGTAATATCTCTACCTTCCCTTCTTTGTAATATATTTTTGTGTGTTGTTTTATGCTATTTTGATTAAAAAAATGTTGAAATTTATTCTAAAAATTTAAGATGAAAGTTATTATTTAAATTTGTTCAAAATTGCTGAGTTAAGGAGTACAACTATTTTCTCTCGAGATGCATTCTAATGAGTTTAATTTTGTAAATGCCATTTGTTTGGATTTTCAAATAAATTTTTAATAAAAAAAAGTGTGTTTTTGATTTTTCATTTTAATTTTCCTTAAAAAAATCTTTGAAATTAAATTACTTAATAATTTATTTAAAATGGTTGGGATTAAGGACGATATAATCAATGTGATTAATAAGTACTTTGTACTTACGGCCTCTTGAAATACATTTTGAAGAATTTGAAATGTAATTTTATTTTTCAAAACAAAAAGTCTTGGGAATCTGACTTTAAAAGACCTAGTCTATAATAAATGTAATTTTATTTTGGTTCGTTAAGTTTACTACAGATCATCTATGCAGTTGTGCTAATTTAGGTAATATTTTTGCTACTCTCACTATTTTTTTTATACATTGGGACAATGTACATTTTAGGTTGGGGGGAGAGAGTTGTACTTCAAAGTTGTGCTTCAAAGTTGTGCTATGCCAAATTTTTTTTTTATGTTTGTCCATATTTTTTATTTTTGCTCTAGATTTTGTGTGATATTTTTTTGAGTCATAAAATTAAAAAGAAAAATAAAAAATTGAAAATATTAGTTTCTTAGTAATTAATGTGTTATATTTTGTTGTGATTTTTGAATTTCATATTAATGAAATATCATTTTTCTATTCTTTGAATTATTTAATTTTATGGACTCTCAAAACTTTGATTTTGTTTAACATTTTTACGTGTTTATTTTTCAAAATGTTTGTAAGCCATTCTTTTTACACATGCACTGTAATGCTTAATTGTAGTGTCAAGTCAAAGCTATGAATATTTGAGTTTTATTATCTTGTGAATATGAACAATTAAAGGCAGTAGCATTTTCAAAATTAATTAACTAATTAATTAATAACAAAGAAAAAAAGAGAAAAAGAAAAAAGAAAAAAATAAAAAGAAATAAAAAATAATTGTAAATAAATAATGTGCGTGTTGATGCTTACCATAATGTGGCAGGGGATCAACACCATGTGCGGCTATGCACGGTGGGTAGCTTTTCCTTACTTGTCTCTACCTGTTTGGGTGGACCTACAACAAAAGGAGGGATCCTTTGGAGGCAAGAATGAAAGGAGTTTGTAAATAGATAAGGGCTCTTTGATGCTCAAAGCAGGCGTTGCTCGGCAGAGAATGGAAGCTGAATAGTTGAGAAGGAGCATGCTTGCCTGAATGTAATAAATGTACTCTATTTATAAGTTGCCACTTGAACCAGGTGTTAGGTGCGTTTTGCCCACGAACCTTGTGTCACATCAAAGCATGTTATGAGGCAGAAGACAAGTGTCATGCCTTTCGTCGGTGGATTATTTCCTATCCAATGACGAGTTGTTCGCCAGTTCTTGGCTAGTGACGGCGAGCAGCAGCCTATTTACGAGTAAAAGAAATCCGACCCTAGCTGGTATTTGACCCAAGGAGGCGACCAATTGTGGTGCGGCCCGTAGGGCCCTAAAAAGCACCTCGGACAGGCGATCAAAGCTTATCGGGATTGGTTAGTCGCTCCTAGTGGCTCCTGCTAAGCTGGTTTACTGACCACCTAGAGTAAGGGTCCTCGGCGGTGGCGCTAAGCTCACCCTCAACAGTAGCCCCCCAGTTCACCGGGTCAGTGCTTGGCCGGGTGGACTACGCCGAGAGGGTAAGGTCGGCTCAATATGAAGCCTAAGTGACATCCTGAGGCAATGGGAGACAAAACATCAAGCGATGAAGATTGGAGGGACACACATTGAAGCGCGACTGGGTGCTTCCCTGACAAGCATAATCATCGCGCTTCTTCATTTTTTGTGTTTGAGTTTTGTGCCTAAAGGGGCTATAAATAAGGCTTTACTCCCTGTCATTTTCATGTGCTCCCTGTCATTTTCATGTGCAATCATGGCCACACTTTATAACTTTTGAGTTTTAGCTATCGAGTTAAAGTCACCAACCCAAGGATTCCATTTTCCTGAGCTTCCACGACCTATTAGGTAACTTCCCGAGAAGTGTGTGAATGTAAATATTTTCTAATTGGACTATAGCACCAAAATCGAGGAGTCAACCACCGTGGAGGTTAACATAGAAGGACTATCACCGGTGCAGGACGGAGTAGGCTGACTTGCAAAAATTCTAAGGGTCGACAACAAAATGGTACCCGAGCAGGAGTTTCTTGACTTACTGGATAGGAAGCACCTGGTAAGACTATGTAGGGGTGAGGATCTCTACATCGGCGTCGCCACCGCTGGCATGTCCTAAGTAACTACCTAGGAACGTGTCAGGCTAGAGGTAGTTGCCAATGTGCTAAGCACCTCCGATCGAAATGCTGGGGTCCCGGTCCAAGTCGTGGGTCAGGTTACCTTCGAGATCTCTAATGAGGAGCGAGTAGCTGAGGAAGCAGAGCCCAAGGAAAGCGCCACTAAGGATGAGGCCGAAAGAGTCATAGTCACTCAAGTTTGGGGGATGATTGCTTATCAGGTTTCTAGGCCCGATTAGACGTCAGCGGCGGCCTACTCTAGCATAATGACAAAATCCCAGCTTGAGGACCTACGCCAAAAGTTTGACATCACAAATAATGTTGTCTTCATGGTGCCTAGAGAGAATGATTCACCTCTGACTCCACCCGAGGGGTACATAACATTATATACGGAGTTCTTCAGGGCGAGGCTACAGTTGCCATTTTACTCCTTCCTCTGCTGGGTACTCAACGACCTAAATGTCAACCTTGCCCAGCTCAACCCGAATAGTTACAAGTCACTGATTAGGATTTACGTGCTGTGGAGGTATCATCGACTATTGAGATGCCATGGGAAGCCTTTAAGTAGGTATACAAAATGAAGAAGCTTCCCCGATAGTCCGGCTAGTACTATGTCACTGACTTTAAAAATGATTTCATCTTGGGCAACCCCGACTCGGACATGCTTTGGAAGTTCAAGTAGTTCTACGCCAGGGGAAACTACCTATCCCGGGCCGATGAGGCTGTCCTTGAGGACCAACGCGTCTCGAGGACATTTGAGTAGGGGCATGTGTGGTCCAAGAGGCTGTGGGCGCCAAGTCACAGTATTAGGGCAGTGGAGGACCTGTTTGCCAAGCCGAAGTCCACAAGGCAGCAGTCATTTCTGCTCAGGAAAAAGACCCTTTCCCGTTACGGCTGGTTTAGGAAGTCTAGCAGAACCAATCCCCCGTCCAACATTTAGCCTGCCCAGTCGACCGGGCAGGTGATAGTGGTGAGGCCGAGCATTGCCGACATCCCAGGGCTGAGCACCTCCAGATCTTGGTGGCGATGAGGGAGCCATCATTGTCCAGTACTGAGGACTCATCAAGTAGCTCCTTCTATGCGGGGCCATCCGTAGTAGACGAGGACCTCATGGACATTATTCGGTTCCTGTACTCATCGGGCCAGCTCTAGATTGGAAGTGAGCTTCGAGTTTTTTTTTTTTTTTTAGCTTTGCTGAGCTCCACTTGATAGGGGAGATTTTCTTGGTTCTTATTGCAGATATGTCTTCCAGGTCAACTACCCAAGAAGAAAGGCGAGCTCTTATGGCGCGTCTTTGCCATTCCAAGGGGAAGGCTATGGTTGGGTCCAAACGGAAGAGGACTCCAAGACTGGAGTAGCCATTGAGGTCCTAGCAGCGGCCACGGACCGAACAATCACCCCAAACAATCCAAGTTATTCCACCACCTCCATCGACGAGAACAGGGGCTTCATCAAGCCAAGCGTAACCTCTCGTCGTCACCATCGCCGTGCTACCTCCCTCAGGCTATCCTCCGAGGAGGTGACAGAATACCCGCTGCCTTATCCTTGATCACCTCGGGGAAGTTATTCTTGAGGAGTCATTCTTGGAGAACCTCCGAGGAGAGGACTTTGAGGGTCTATCTAGTGCTGCCCTCCACTCTACAACCAAGGTGAGTAAAAATCTTATACCAAGCTCCATTTGACTTGCACATTTTTCATGTTCTAACCTCCATCTTCTCAGGCATGCACGTTCTTAGACCTAGCTTACATGACCAGGCGAAAAGAGAGTAACCTTGAGAAGGAGAGGCATAAGAAGACCATGCTCGAGAAGGATGAGGTCAAGAAAGAGCTCGATACCAAGAACACCGAGCTAGATCAAATCAAGGAGTCTCTTTTTCAGGCTGAGAGTGAGACTAGGAAGGCAAAAGAGGAGGCCGAGCAGGCCAAAGCGGTGACAGAGCAGGTGAGAGAGGTGGCCCAAGTGGCGAGGAATGAGGCCGACCAGTCTTGGGATGAGGTCAACCACCTTAGGGACCAGCTTCGGGCCTCCAAGCCGAGCACCAACGATTCCTAAGGGAGGAACTGCCCGACTGTCTCGCCTAGGCTATGGAGGAGTTCAAGGCATCCCTAGAGTATGCCGACTACTATTACTTTAGGATGAATGACCTTCATGATTACATTATTAAGAAGCATACCAAGCAGTGGGCTTTAACTGGTTGCTCATCGTCTAGCCAAAGCAGGGTGAAGCGTAGCAGCCCGAGCTGGAGGATGTCGTCGAAGTTGACGGTAAAGACAGAGGGATGACTAGGGTGGCGATAGTGGTGATGATAATACCAAGGATGGAGCTTAGGCTTAATTAGTTTTTCTACCTTTTCATCCAAGCTTGAAAGGTGTCCTGTTATTTGTACCTCCCCACCACTTTTTAATTAAAATTTTCTTTTTCACCAAGTTTATCACTTCTCAAAATTAGTTTGGATCTTCACATTTCTCTTTTCCAAGTGCTATTGTTCTCAGATGAAATGTTAATTTTGTTCTTTGAAAGCATGTAGGGCTCCTCGAAAACAAAGTTCGAACCTCATTTCTCAACGTTAGATGCTTCTCAAGAGAGGGATTGAGTTAGGAAGTCTTCCAAGTTGGATGTTCGTCTGGAGAAAACATTTTTGAATCATGGATTTTGAACTTGCATTTTCCCAATTCTGTTTCGCTGAGTTTAGCATCTCAGTAATGAAATGTCTTTTTTTCAAGGCGATAAGCGTTTACTGAGTTTAGCCGAGTAGGGAAGGCCCATTTCTTAGTCGGGCAGAGTACAGAGGCATGTGAAACCCTATACCCTGTCGTCCCCTTTAGACTTGTTTAAGTTCATTCAAATTTTTGTAAGTCTAATGTTGGTTGGGCATAGTTATGCTAGGGCAACTTTGTTTGGGTGGTCTATGCGGTGATAGACTAATGGTTGGCATCATGCCAACCAGCCCCACTATCTGGTTGTTTAGGTTTACTCTTCCTTTTCAGGAGTTAATGTCTGGTTCCCCAGACTGGAGTTATGGCACCCTTCTTCGAGATTATATCCTCCTTATCATGCATTGCTCAATGGAACAGTGTAGGAATTAAAATTTTTATTAATGTGTATATTTACATTCTAGCTCTGTTTAGTAGGTCTAGTTATAAAAGAATGTGGCCAGAGGTCAAAAAAGGTTTCTGGCTTTAGTTAGTAAAAGAATTTTTTTAGAAACTCGATGTTCCATGGATGACTGAGCGGGTTGTCCTCCATGCAGATAGCTTGTAGGTGCTTGGTTGGATAATTCTGACAACCTTGCATGACCTGTCCCACTTCAAACCGGAGGATCCTAGTCTGAACTGCTAAACAGTGACCCTCTTTAGCACCAAATCTTTAACTCTAAAACTCCTCGATTGGACCCGTTTGTTATAATATCGAGCAACAACTTGGTTCCAAGCTACGTTACGGATTGCAACATGGTTTCTCTTCTCCTCGAGCAGATCAAGTTCAGACATCATGACCTCGACATTTTGAATTTCTTCATACTACTCGACCCTAAAGCTCGGTAGTCCAACTTCCACTAGGATGATAGCCTCAGCCCTGTAGACGAGGGAGAATAGAGTCTCCCCGGTGGCAATCCTGGCCATTGTTCGATAAGCCTAGAGCACCTTTAGGAGCTCGTCAATCCACGCCCCTTTGAGGCCCTTAAGTTTTTTCTTTAGGTTGTCCTTGATCATTTTATTGACGGCTTTAAACTGTCTGTTGCTCTAAGGGTAGCTCAAAGAGGAAAAGACCTTCTTAATGTCAAGCTGCTCGCATGGGCAAAAAAGGCTTAAGGATTCGAACTACTTTGCGTTGCTGGTCATAATGGTATGCGGGATCCTAAACTGATAAATGATGTTTTTCCATATGAAGTTTGTGCACTTAGCCTCGGTCATGTTGGTGCATGGCTCCACTTCCACTCATTTCGTGAGGTAGTCGATGGCCACAATGCAGTACTTAAACTAAAACCAGGCTTAAGAAAGGGGTCCGATAAGGTCGATGGCGCACTTGGCAAAAGGCCATGCCAATGTTATCAAGGTGAGTGGTTTGGTGTGGTGTCCAAGCACCCTCACAAACTGCTGACATTTAAGACATTTCCTCACAAAGTCCTTGCAGCCCTGTTCCATGGTCGGCCAATAGTAGCCTTGCCAAAGAAATTTATGGGCCAGGGATTGCCCCCTAGAATGATTGCCACATAGCCCTTTATAGATCTCCTTCATTAAATTTTGAGCTTCTCTAGGCCTACGCACTTCAAACATAGTGTAGAGTAGCCTCATCGATATAGCTTTCTACCGATCATCAAATACCGGGCCAAACTGTTGCAAATCCAGCGCACCTCTTCTCAATCACCGGGCAATTCAGTTGTGGTTAGGTATCGAATGATCGGGTCCATTTAGGTGGTCTCTTGCTCTTCGGATACACTTACCACCTCCTTATTAATACTTGGCTCGGCTAGTCTTTTGATGGGGACCGACATGAGCTCGTTATCGCCCAAGTCTGATGCCAACTAGGCAAGCGCATCGGCCTTAAAATTTTTGAATCTAGGGATCTGCTTAAATGAGTAAGCATCAAACTACCCGAGTAATGCCTTAACCTCTTGTAAATATGCAGTCATGGATTCTATTCAGGCTTGGAACACCCCAGTGGCCTATTGGACGACGAGCATGGAGTCACTATGGATGATTATGTAGTCTACCTCGAGATCTTTGGTGATTTTGAGTCCAGCCAGGAGTGCTTCATACTCTGTCTCATTGTTAGAGGCCTTGAAGTTGAACCAAAATGCGTAGATTGTTTTATACCCTTTGGGCTAGTTAGGACCAGCGTAGCACCCAAACCCTCGACACAGGAAGATCCATCCACAAAGAGTTTCCATTCTAACTCTGGCTCGAGGCATGGTAACATCCACTACAGCTAGGAGCATCTAGGTCTTTGACAAGGGCTTTCTCGGCTAATGGTGTGCTTTGCCCAAAGTTAGTGAATTCGATAATGAAGTCTACAAGGGCTTGGGCCTTGATATCCATCCTTGGGACTAAATGGATATCGTATTAACCAAGCTCGACCAACCACTTCACCATCCGCCCTAACAATTCTGGGCTCTAGAGGACTTGCTAAAGCAGGAACGTCGTTGGGACTCGGATTGTATGGCCCTAGTAATATAGCCGTAGTTTTTGAGCTAAAGTGATGAGGGCAAATATGAGTTTTTTGAGAAGAAGGTACCTCTCCTAGGCCCCTTGGAATACGTGGCTCGTGTAGTAGACAGGCTTCTTAACTCCATCTTCTTCTCAGACGAGGACCGAGCTGACAGCCTTTTCTGACATGGCAAGGTAGGCGTATAAGACTTCTCCTTGTAAAGGTTTGGATAGGAGCAAGGGCGTGGCTAAATACCTCTTTAAATTTTGAAAGGCTTTCTCACGCTCCCTACTCCACTCAAACCTCCCCTTGAGTGCTTGAAAAAATGGGTGGCACTTGTCGGTAGACCGAGAGACGAACCTGGAGAGGGCCGCTACCATGCCGATGAGCTTATACACCACCTTGATTATCCGAGGTGAATGCATGTCTATAACGGCTTAAGCTTTGGCTGGGTTAACCTTGATTCCTCTTTGATTGACTAGAAATCCAAGAAACTTCCCTAAGCTAACCCCAAATGCACATTTAGTCAGGTTGAGTTTCATCCCATACTCCCGGAGAACGTCGAACCTCGCTTGGAGATCAGCCATGTGGTCTACCGCTTGGACAGATTTGACTAGCATGTCATCCATGTAAACTTTCATGGTTTTGTCGCTCAGCCGAGCAAACATTTTGTTGGCTAGGCATTGGTAGGTAGCCTTGGCATTCTTAAGTCCAAAGGGTATGACTACATAATAGTAGAGCCCTAGGTCAGTGACTAAGGCGGTTTTTATTTGATCTTCCTCGGCCATCCAGATCTGATTATAGCTGGAGTAGGCGTCCATGGAGCTTAGCAGCTCATGCCCAGCGGTTACAACCACGAGCTGATCTACTCAGGGTAGTGGAAAGCAGTCCTTGGGGCAGGCCTTGTTTAGGTCAATATAGTCTATACAAACTTGCCATTTTCCATTCATCTTCTTAACTAGGACCACATTTGCCAACCAATCTGAATTCTTTACTTCTTGGATGAATCCTGCTTTTAGGAGCTTTTAGACTCCTTTATTAATGGCAACGTACCTTTTCAGGTTAATGGCCTTTCTCTTCTGCATAACGGGCTTGTGGTCTAGTTAAACATTAAGCCGGTGACAGATAATTTTGGGACCAATGCTAAGCATGTCCTCGTGAGACCATGCGAACAAATCCTGATACTCTGTCAGGAGCTTCTCTAGGTCAGCCTGAATCTCAAGTTTCAGCTGAGAACCGATTGGATCGTGTAGTCGGGATGTGCCGGGTCTAGGTTGAACGTCACCAAATACTCAATAGGAGTGGCTCTCACCTCCTCTTCAGGCATACGGTGGTCAAGGTCAACGAGCATCTTAAGAGCTTGTCTAGCCAGGCGACCTTGTAAATAGCCAAGACATTTAGTTGCCGAGCTGATGGGGCCTTCAGAGCACTAGCATAGCAAGCTCAGGAGTCCTTTTGTTGTGACTTGATTTCTCTGACCCCATTGTCTGTTGGAAACTTCATGGCAAGGTGGTAGGTGGAGACCACTGCCTTCAGTGCATTTAATGTCAGACGGCTGATAATAATATTGTATTGGGAGGGTTTGTCAACAAAGAGGAAGTTGACGATGCGTATCACCTGAGCAACACCCTCACCGAAGGTGACCAGCAGGCCAACCTTCCCAACTGCTTGGACACATTCACCAATGAAGCCGTAAAGTGGCGTCTAGACTGGGATAAGGGCAGCATTGCTGATCTTTAGCTTGTTGTATGCTTGCTTTAATAGGATATCAACAAAGCTACCATTATCGATCAGCACATGCCATACTATGTTGCTGGCGACGTATAGCTCGCACACAAGGGCTTCATTGTGTAGATGGATTAATTTATCCACCTCATCCTCTATGAATGTGATCGGCATGTCTTGCTGGCAGTAGATTTTATTGATATGCTTGGACATATTAATGAGCTCGCCTCTCTCGACCAGCCGAGCTTCTCGGACGTAAGCCCTCCTCCCACTTGACATGTCCTTAGTAACTAGCCCTCTAAAGATTATGCGGACAATATTCTAGGGTTTCGGTATGTTCCCACCATCGTTGTGTGGGTGGTTCAGTTCGTCTCGGCCTGGTTGGTTGTTTCGTCCAATGGTAGAGCCTGGGGTTAAGACTCACTCTACAAACTCTCACAAGTGCCTGTCTCGAACCAACCTTTCGATTTGGTCCTTGAGCTGGATGCATTACGGGTGTTATGTCCCACATCTTCGTGAAAGTTACAATACTTGTTTTAGTCCCACTTTGCCTTACTATCCTTGAGCCTAGGTGGGTTGACCAACAGATTCCTCCCGCTCACCTAGGAAAGTACTTCATTAATACTCGCGACTAGGGGTGTATAGCTTTGGAATTTTCTGGTCGACACTTTCGACTTCTCGGTCTTCTTTTCCTTCTTCCGCTTCTTGTTTTGCTCACGCACCGTCTTCTGTTTCTTCTCCTTCTTAGTGTTGTTGCTGCTACTCTCTTCTCAACGGCTCTTCATATATTTTGCCGCATTGGCATACTTTTGCGCATAGTCGAGCATTTGAGAAAATGTGCTTGGTTGCTCGAAGGCCAACAACCAGGTCAGGTTTTCGTCTTGAAGACCCCCTACAAAGGCATGCTTTAGGGTCTCGTCTTCGACGTGCTTAACCTCGACCGCTGCTTGGGTAAACCAATTTATGTTGTGACGACCCGCCTTTTCAGGTAGACACTTAACTTACTTAAAACATCGTTATTAAACAGTAATCTTACTTACTTAGTAAGAAAAATACCTAAAAAAAAATTTCTTTAAACATTCTTTAAAAATTGTTACGACCTCTGTCGTCTTTCAGGTTAAGACCTCACTCAACACTTGCCCTTAAAATCACTTTAACTCGTTTCTTAAAACTTAATAAGAAACATTTATTAAATCATAGCTTAAAGCTTCACTTTATAGTTTTAAGATACATTTCATAAAATGTATCTTAAAACTTTTGAAAACATTTCTTAAAACTTTAAAAACACTATATTAAATAGTGAAAAATATTTCCTTTAAACAGCGAAAAACTTACTGTGATGGTATCCATACCCAAATCTTTGCATCTGCCCTCCGCAACACCCAACTCTTTTAACGAGTCCTACTGGTTGCCCATAAAACTACCTACAGCATGAAGAAATTTTGAATGAGCTTTCGCTCAGGAGGTTCAAACAAATTCTCACAAATCATTAAAACGTACTTTAAAAACTTTTCTTATGAAAACCTTCCTCTTAAAACATTTCCATAAACAATTTTCATAAAACATTTTTGAAACATTTTGCATAAACGTTTTTCATAAACATTTTTATGAAGTATTTCTATAACGTTTCTCATAAACGCTTTTTATAAACTATTTAACATAAAACAATCCTCAGATTGCTTTTCATAAACGTCATTTATGTTTTCATAAATACTTAATATAAAACATTCCTTAGAATGTTTTCCATAGCATATAAATGCTTCATAACAAGGAAATCAAATACAATCACAATGCATGTTTTCATTTATGCTCGATTATGAACTTTTGATTATGAGCATCTTATGAATATTCTTTCTTACTTTGACTTTATATCCTTGTTCCTTATCTTTCCTTATCTTACACTTTAACTTCCCTTATTCGACTTTACTTCCACCCTTTGTTCCTTAACTTTCTTTATCTTATAACCTTTAGTATTCGTACCAACATCTTTAATCATGAGATCATAAACATGATGCTTCCCTTGTGGAAGACTTAAGACCATCGAACTTCGAGGTCATGTACCTTACATCTAGGAGGTCAAACTTTAACTTTACTTTCATTACCTCACAACGAGGAGGCTAGTACGACACTTTCTTTTTAACTTTACGTTACCTTCTTATTAACTTTACTGAGCATATCACGGGTGATCACGTCACGTGCAAACACACTTGCAACTATAGCTTGTACTGTAAACCTCTTGCACAACAAATGCAACTTAAAATGTAAATACATTTTGCAAATCATAACTTGTATTCTGAAATATATTGCTTATAGATGCAACATATAACGCAATCACATATTGCAAATCATAACTCTTATTCTGAAACATATTGTATACCAATGCAACATATAACACAATCACATATTGCAAATCATAACTTTTATTCTAAAACATATTGCATACAAATGCAACATATAACGCAATCATATATTGCAAATCATAACTCTTATTATTGCAAATCATAACTCTTTTTTTAAAACATATTGCATACAAATGGAACATATAACGCAATCACATATTGCAAATCATAACTCTTATTCGGAAGCATATTGCATACAAATGCAACATATAACGCAATCACATATTGCAAATCATAACTTTTATTCTGAAACGTATTGCATACAAATGCAAGCAATCACATATTGCAAATCATAACTCTTATTCTGAAACATATTGCATACAAATGCAACATATAACGCAATCACATATTGCAAATCATAACTCTTATTCTGAAACGTATTGCATACAAATGCAACATATAACGTATCACATATTGCAAATCATAACTCTTATTCTAAACCATATTGCAAACCAATGCAACATATAACGCAATCACATAATGCAAATCATAACTTTTATTTTGAAACGTATTGCATACAAATGCAACATATAATGCAATCACATATTACAAATCATAACTTTTATTCTGAAACATATTGCATACCAATGCAACTTATCACATAACAAATGCTTTATAAAACTTATAACTTAAATTATAAAACATTATGCATTGTCGAAATGCAGGACTTATACTAATCCTATTTTGTATCTAGGTTGCACATCTGCATCTAAATCATGATCTAGTACATAAAAACTGGCCAGTAAGTTTATCTTTTTATTGTTCAGTCTATAGGCCTTTTATCATCTAGTTATTCTAGACTAGTGATAATGGCTATCTAAAACATATTTATGTACTTGTCTAAAAACTTCTAAGTCATAACACTTGAACTTAACCTTTCATATCTCTCTCTTAGCTTTGCTCTTGTGGCCTCTCGGAAGTTCCTCTCTTATATCCTGAACTTCTACTTACATCCAAATCTTCTTGTAGGGTTCTGTGTGTTTATTCTTACCAAAATTCTGGTTTTACAAGATGTTGTAATCTTAGAAGTTATGTCCTTAATGGTTTTCTTATGCACCTTACTGTACATATTCATCATGCATTATGCGGTATTATGCTTATATGTTATATTTTGTTTATAATCTAGATAACAAGCATCAATCATAGTATTCATATCCATATTATACTTACACATAATGTTCATAAACATATCATACATATACATGTCATTCATATCATACTTCAACATATGATGCTTTCACATATTACTCATACTCATATCATTCATATCATACATACACATGTCGTTCATACTTTCATGTCGTAGAGTTGCTATACATTCTTCTTCTTTGGATAGCAAATATTTTATATTATATTCATATAATAATTTAAGTCATGTCACATTTATAATACACACAACAATCATAGTTCATAACATTCATGCATATCAATATGCAAATGCCTTTAAACATAACAATTGCAAGTTCTTATAAATCTTCTTTCGTACTTTAAAACTCTTTGCATAATAAATGCCAATATACTTTAAAAGAAACTTGCATAATAATTGCAAATTCATTTACAAATGCATATATAAGCATTTGAAAACTATTTACTTCATGTTGTAGGTGAAGTCTGAACTTACTTGGACTTTACTCTAATGTTCATTTCTCCATTCCTATCTCGTTCCTTTTCCTTCCATTGGTTGGCTTCTGTGTCCTGATCCAACGACAACCGACTTATCAATTAACTTTCTTTTTATCAATCTACTCAATTGATAAAATAACGTAAACATTAAACATTCATCTCCCTTTAACTTGACTTGTATACTATCAGTCTACCGGTCTTTCACTAACTTTGTAACGCACCGGGGTTATCTTTCCATTATTAAATCTCTCGTCTCACATGACGGTTTCGTTACTTAACATATTATGAAATATTTTCCATCTACTAACGTTATGCTAAATCGAAGTATTCGACTCCGTTCTAGCCGTTTTCGTAAAAATGACATTTTTACCATTTTTGGGTTTTTTGTCAACTTCGTAACTCTATAAAATCCATTGCTTAACTTTAACGTTTTATTACTTACATATTACGGGAAAATCCCCACTAAAGAGCGTTTCCTAACATTGGGCGTTTCGAGTCCGTTTTGGTTATTTTTCATAAAATGACCATTTTGCCTTAACTCTATTTCGTCCATTATTTTCTTAACTAAACTTTAATTTCTTAAAAACTTAGCATATGTGGTACTTACTACCTACAGCAGTGCAGGAAGCCAACGTTCTCTAGTGAAAACCCAGTTTTCACACAATTTTACAATTTTAGTCCGAAATACAAAAATATTTACATTTTTGACCTCAAAACCAAAAATAATCTTTTTAAACCATTAGTCCCCATTTTTTATGAGGAACATTTTTGCTCAAAGTACCATATTCAAAATCCTTTGGGAAAATAATATTTTTGCCCTTTTAAAAATTTTCTTAATTTTAACAAATTCTAGTAAAATTAAAATCTCACAAACGGTAAAGATTTTTGACGAACTGTTTGTATTGCCTAACAGTTTCGTCGAGATCTACAACTTTTATATTGTAACTTTTTCCAAATTCTCACTGTATAGGGGTATTTTTGGCAATTTTTATTTTTGCCGAGAAGAACTTTTTTCTTTCAATTTAGTCCTTGAGGCATTTTTCTAAAAATCTATTTTAAATCAACATCTCTACCCTTGCAAGGGCAGTTCCAACTCTTATTTCAATCATTTTCATACCAAATCATCATTTTTGCAAAATTAGTACTAAAATTACAAAAATAATACTTTTTGCAAAAACTAACATTCTCAACCTTTAAACCTTAATTTTCACAATATCAACATGCCAAAATTCATATTTCTATGGGATTCAACCAAAAACTTGCTCAAGAACCCATATTCTTTTGAGAAAATAAAAATCAAAACAAAAATCATAAAATCTCAAAACTTTAAAATCAAAACTTACCCCAAATAGTACTTTTTGATCTCTAGCCTTCCAAGGCTCCCTTGAAACTCCTTTCAAGGCACCATTTTCATGCAAAAACACCATGAATAAGTTTCCTTTCTTTTTCCCAAGAAAAACCCTAAAAACCCTTGAAAAAGTTTAGGTTTTTACCTTAAAACTTGTAAAAATTCCTTGAATCTTGCCTCTTGAACTTAAGTGGTCCAGTTTTTGCAAAGTTTTAGGGTTGAGAAACTTTTTTAGGAAGCTCCTTCAATGGTGCCGTGGCTAGAGGAAGAAGAAGAAGTGAGATTTTTGCTAAACTCAACATTAAATGCTTCTTTTCCCTCTTTGATGACTCATGGTAATCATAAGTATACCCCTAGGTGGCATAAAGTGATTGGGCCACCTTTCTAGACATGTGGCCCAATAGAAAACCAAGGAGTGTCCACTTTGTGGATCTAAAAATTTACACTGTATAATTTTTCACTACACAGTATTTTTCTTACACTACCGTAATAAAAGTAGTGCAAAAACATATCCTCAGACTGTATAAAATATTTTACTTACCTCTGGTTTATTTTTGGAGGCCAAACATAACATTTTTTATTCATCCATAATCTTTAAACATTTTTATTTCTACACTGCTTTAACTTAAACGGTCCAATTCTTACACTGTATTATTCTAATACTGCATAATTTTTCATGTTATTATACAGTATTTTTCCTTAAACTGTATTTTTTGTCTTAATATAATTCTTAACTTAATGCATTTTTAATGCATTAAAAATTCTCGGGTGTTACATATGTAATCCCTGACATTGTCATCTCTACTTGACGTCATATAGATAAGTTATTTCCTTTCTCCTCATCTTTGTTGTGGAGAAGGCTACCAAGAAGGTGTCAGAGAGCTATCGAAAAGAAGTGATTGAAGTTGGTTCTATGCGCCGGAACCATTGTTGAGGTGGTTTGATTAAAGTCAAGGAAAAGACCTTGCACATGGCTGCGTCGCTAGTGTTTGGTAGAAACATGTGCCCTCGGTACAATTCAACATGCTCGTCAGCGTCGACGGTCCCATTGTAGCCTTAATTTGCAGGACTTTGAACTTTGGCGGCATTGGGGCTCGCATGATGGCGTCGATAAACAACAGATCTAAAGCACCGACGTCATCCAAACCAAAACGGTTGTTCCAGATTTCATCAATTTGATGTTGCAACTCTCGGAGCTGGTAGCTATTGGTATCTTCGGGCAGTTCTACCCTATAGGGTGTTCATCCCTCAACCCTATCACTAGCCCCTAGGTGGCGACCCTGCTGAGCTTCCCCTCTACGCCCTAGCAGATAAAAAATGAAAGCTCGGGAGCCCTAAGGTGATGTAGCCTGCGCCTCCTGCGGGCTAAGGCTGCCTTCTCAGACAAGCCTGTTGTTTGCGAGACACCATGTGTGGATCTTCTAAAGCACTAGAGTCAGCTCCACTAAGGTCGGTGGCATCTTGTCTTGCTCGACCCCCAGCCTGGTCAACTGAGGCTAGGGGAAAGAGGCCAAGAGCCGCCTGACATTATGCCTGTTGTGCGAGCTACTAGGTGAGTATCTGAACATAATTAGTCAGTTCTTGAAGAGGGTCTTAGGTAACTTGGTCATGAACCTGTTCGGGCCTCGCCGCACTTCCTTGACCCCTAAAACGGGATCTAGTAGCTTGGGGTCGGTCTCTAGGTCTGGCTAGATTTTTGTTTCAATTTTAGGATTCTCCCAAACCCTCCTATCGGGCACCCTCATCTTAGGTGTTACCTCAAGTTACCATCAGATTACGAGCATGTTGTGGCTGGTAATTTCAAGTGAAGGTGTACGCGCCTTTCTTCTAGGGCAAAAATATTGATGCTTACCGTAATGTAGCAGTAGATCAAAACCATGTACGGCTGCATATGGTGGGTAGCTCTTCCTTGCTCAGGTGGACCTGTAACAAGAGGAGGGATGCTTTGGAGGCAAGAAAGAAACGGGTTAGGCAATAGATAAGGGCTTTCTGATGCTTAAGGCAGGCGTTGCTCGGCAGAGAATGGGAGTTGATTAGTTGGGAAGGAGCATGCTTACCAGAATGCAATAAATGCACTCTATTTAAAGGTTACCACTTGAACCGGGTGTTAGGTGGGTTTTTCACACGACCCGTGCGTCACATTAAGGCGTGTCAAGAGGCAGAAGACAAGTTTCGTGCCCTCCGTAGATGGATTATTTCCTATCCGATGGCGAGTTGTTCGTCATTTGTTGGCTAGTGATGGTGAGTAGTAGCCTACTTGCAAGTAAGAGAAATTCGACCCAAATTGGTGTCTGACCCGAGGAGGCGACCAATTGTGGCATGGCCCACAAGACCCTAAAAAGCACCTTGGACAGGCAATCTGAGCTTATCAGGATTGGTTATTCTCTCCCAATGGCTCCTGTTGAGCTGGTTTACCGACCACCTAGACTAAGGCTCCTCGATAGTGGCGTTGAGCTCACCCCCAACAGTATGTATTAATTAATAAAGTTAGATAAGTTTGGTTTCATATCCTCTTTAACTCGAGTAAGTAAGTTCTAAGGGGTGCTTCAACACCTAGACCTTAGGCTAACTGGTCTGGGAGTTACTAACTCAAAGCTCATTAAATGGGTTATGGAAAAAGCGTAAGGGAACCAAACATTACACTATCCATAGTTGTAACGTTTGTAAATATTTCTATTTTATGTTTCTGCTCTTTTATTGTTCTCATTAATAATTTGAAGTGTTGCTGTCATCAGCAGTGATTTGAAGCAAAATATCATAGCAATTTTATTCTTAATTTTGGATGAAACTTCATAATTATTCAGTATCTCTTTCTACGCTAAGTTTGGCTTATATACATTTTGTTAAATTCATATAAATTGTTTAAATAAAATTTTTGTTTTGTTAGTCTATCTAGTTAGATTAATCAAATTATAGTTAAATGATTTGCATTGTATGATTATTCAGTAAATCATTTCAAAATTTTATTACTTTAATTGCTAAGGACTAGCAATAAGCTGGTTAGGGGGTATGATGAGACCATGAAAGTGTAAATTTTACAAGGCTTAAATCATTTCTTTATACTTTTGTTTCTCATTAAATCCCTTAATTAATAGCATTTGTGTGTTAATAGGTATTTTTGTATCTTATTGTGAAAATATGTTTAAAAAATGTGTTTTTAGTGTGTTTTCATGTTTAATAATATTTTTGGTAATTTTTAGAGCCGTTTCTATACGTTAAATAAGTGTTTAGTTTTAAATAGTCAAAACCGTAAAATTTATGTTGTGTGATTTTATTTTAAGTCTTAAAGTGTTTGTAAATATGTTTTGAGTTTGTAAATATATTTTCTTATATTTTTAGTAATTTTTAAAAATATTTTTAAGTCTTAAAAATTATATATGCGTCAAAACGAAAAAGACTGAAAATTTTATAAGTTTATAATTAATTTTGTGTGTTTTAATGTAAAATAAATATTTTTAATAATTATTGTAAATAATTTATTTTTAAAATAATTAATTTCAGTGTGTTTGTGAATTTTAAATTTGAAATCTAGAGAAAAAACATAGTAAAGCGACACTAAAATGGACAAAATTGGACAACAAATACAAATAATACACTGCATCAATGTTGCGTTAGCACGACATCATCAAACAAAATAAAACAAATAAAATAGTATATATATATATATATGTATGTATGTGTGAATGTAATGGATTCAGCGTGAACCACGCTGATTCAGAAAAAATAAATAAATAAATATAATAATTAAAAAATAATAATAAATAAAATATTAATAAAAATAATAATAATAAATAAGAATAGTGTTTTTTAAACACTATAAAAGGGGGAGACTTTTGCCCCTGATCACACACCTCCCAACGGCCTTCTGGCCTTTACCTTCTCCCTTTTTCTCTTCTTTCTATTGAGCCTCTAACTCAACAATCTTCTTTTTAGGAAAAAATGCTACTAGAATACTTTTTTAACCCCACTAAAAATAATAAAATAATATCTAAATTAGTGTAGAGAATTTAGTGAGATAGAGAGATAATTTTGTATGCATAGTACTCTGGTATGATTTTTCTCTCTATATTTTTTTGTAATGCTTATATTTTGTTAAATAAATTATATTTCTATGTTTTTAATTGTTATTATTAATATTATGTTGTCCAATTCTTGTATAAATTGAGTCATGCTTTCTTTATATAGTTTAATTGTGTTGCATAATTAATATTAATAATACTAAAGTCATGCTCGTTTATTAAGTTGAGTTTCTGCTATATTATAGACATGGACTAGTATAGTAAATGCTTGGTAATTTTTGATTTATTATAGACAAAGAGTGACATAGTATATTCTTAAACCAATTAATAAAACGAGGTGCTGTTGGAATTAATGTAATAATTTATTCCATAAAAAGGTAATAATTTGATTTATTATTATCTTTTCTATCTTAAAATTATGTCAATTATAATTGTAGTAATAGTGGCTATAGTTTTCATAATTAGTGCACAAAATCATTAGTGAGAGATGATTATTATGCTACTTTTATACAAAGACCCTTACTGCATTATGGCTTGCTATATTGTGCTTTCGGTTGATAAAAATAGTAAAACTGCTTGCAATTAATGAGAAAAGATAATAAATCAAATGCTTTAAATAATTATTAAATAGAGTTAAGATTCCATATCAGCTACGAAGCATATAAGGGATTCTCAAAGTTTCACCGTTTTAATTTTATGTTTTAAATTGAAGTTACAAAAATCACAAAAATATTTCTTTTACGTTAAACTTTGCCTTGAAAAGCCACTTGCCTTTTTGAACGTTTATTTTTATCAATCTCTCGAGTTACAAATTTTTTACCTCCCTTTGAATACAACAATTTTTCTATACTACAAACGTCTGCCGTTTAAGAAGAAACGTTTTTGGGGCGAGACAGTGGCAACTATAAAGCATGCATCAAGTAGTTGAAATGCTGGTTGTACACTCAAAATTATTTATTATTTACCTCCCCTAGAAGCTATGCAAATAAAATTAATGGCCAAAGAAAATGATTATTAATATATGCTAGACCTAGTATAGCCTTAAATGGTATATACTAATTGAATGGGATCCGTGTTTCTAATTGAAGTTGGCAATAACCCTTAGGCGACTTGTTAAATTTTGAATTAGAAATTATTGTTCTAAGATTGTAATATTTTCAAGGTTTTGATACATAAATACATATTATATTATTTCAAATTTATTAGTTTAAATCTAGAATTTAATTCAAATTTAAACAATGAATATTCTTAATAGTTCATATTTTGTTAATTATGAACTATGTGAATTATCTATGATAAATTTTGATGTGTAGTAGGTGTAATATGGAGTATCTAAAAATGGACAAATTTTGAGAGTTTAGATGCTCAAAAATTTTGTCAAGTACTCCAAAGGAAAAGGTAGTGTCATATAAATTATTTTAGAAATCCAACTTTTGTAACACAAATTCATGAAGAAAAATTTGTAAGTTAAGATAAAGAGAAAATTAAGCCATCATCTAATAGAGTGAAGAGTTTGTCTTTATGCCAGTTAGTTAAACTGGTGCATATTTTAGTGTCAGTGGTCCAACTAGTATTGGAATACAATATAATGAGACAAGAATTTGACATGGCATCATGACAAATGGGTCGACAATGGTATGCTTAGACATCTGGCTGATTCACCACAATGGCAGACTTTTGAAGTTGATCATCTCGAGTTTAGTGCAGATCTAAGAAATATACATTTTGTTTTATAGACAGATGGAATAAACCCACATGGTAACATGAGTAACAGGCACAGGACTTGGCCCATAATTCTTGTTAAGTACAATCTCTCTTCAAAAATTACATGAAATGGAAGTTTTTATTGTTATGTTTATTGATTTTGGGTGCTCACTAACTAGGGAATGACATTAATGTTTAGTTGGCACTTAATCGATGACCTAAAGAACTTGTGGAAAAATGGAATCGAAGTTAGAGATGCTTATGGAGAAGAGACGTTCATAGTCCGTGCAATGTTAATATGGATAATTAACGATTTCCCTATACATTGCAATTTATCTAGTTATTCGATAAAGAGTTCTATTGATTGTCCTATTTCTATGAAGGAAACGTCTCACAAACGGTTGAAGAATGGTAAGAAAACCATTTTCTTGGTCATAGAAGATAGTTGCTAAGAGATCATCATTACCGCAAACAAAAGAAAGCGTTTGATGGCAACATCGAAGAAAGAGGCCCTCCTCGGCCTTTGACGGGTGAACAAATATTTGAAATAGTAAAAGATATGAAAGTGGTATTCGGGAAGAGAAAGCGAGGTAAGGACGAACCGTCGATAAATAGACCATGAAAAAAGATATCAATCTTTTTCAATCTTCCATATTGGAAGATACTTTTTGTTTGACATTGCTTGGATGTTATGCATATTGAGAAAAATATTTATGAATCAATAGTCAGCACATTACTTGACATTCCAGGCAAGACTAAGGATAGTAAAAAAGCATTGTTGGATCTCATGGAAATAGAGATTAGGCCTAATTTATTTCTCGAGAAAAGAGGGAACCCCATTTACTTACCTTTAGTGAAGCACACATTATCAAGAACAAAAAAGAGAAAGCTTTATGGATGGCTTGCTTCATTGAAAGTACCCGATGGCTATTCTTTGAAGTTTAAAAAGTTGGTGTCGGTGAAGGATTTGAAGCTTATTGGCATTAAAAACACATAATTGTCATGTCTTGATACAACAATTACTACCTCTTGCGTTGTAGGGAATTCTAATAAAGGATGTGAGATTTGCAATTAATAAGTTGTGTTCACTCTTTAATTCCATATGCTCTAAGGTAATTGATCCACTTATGCTAGATTTACTATGATTGGAGTTGGTTCAAACCTTGTGCATGCTTGATAAGTATTTTCCACTGGCACTTTTTGGCATCATGATTCATCTAACGGTGTACTTAGTATATGAAGTTAAGTTATATAGACTAGTATATTTGAGATGGAAGTACCCATTTGAAAGGTATATAAAGGTTTTGAAGGGTTATGTGAAGAACTGAAATAGACCGGAAAGATGTATCGTAAAAAGTTACATAGCTAAGGAATCAGTTAAATTTTGCTTCAAGTACTTGTCCAATGTGGAAGCAATTGGGGTGCCAAAGACAATAACCATTGAGGCTAGGGGACTATCTACTAGCAATCCTTCCTCGATAAATCGAGGGTAGTGGGAACAAGCTTGTCTTTATGTCTTACATAATGCTAATGAAATGGAGCTTTTCATTGAGGTACACATAAAGGAATTAAAAAAGGCAAACCCAGAAAGAGCAAGAAATTAGAAGTGGTTACAAGATAAACACAACTAGACCTTTCGGCTATGGATTAGATCACACATCTATAGCAAGTGCTCTACGTCACAAGATAGAGGCTTGTCACTTGATTTAAAGAACCTAGCTAGAGAACCTACGTCATATTCCATAAATGGTTATACTTTCTATGCTCGCAAAAGAGATGAGAAGCATCTTATCTAAAATAATAGTGTGATTCTCCGTACCAAGGCTATGCATATTTCCTCTGCTAAAGACAAGAATCTGGTATATAGGACCATAAACTACTTTGGCTTTATTAAAAATTTTTGGGAACTTTATAATGGGGAATTGCGCATTGCACTTTTTTAGTGCAAGTAGGCCGAAAATAACTATGTTAAAACCGATAATGACAGCATCATAGTGGTTGACTTTAGAAGATTGGGATACAAATGTGATCCCTTCATTATGGCATCATAAGCAATCCAAGTTTTTTATACAACGAATCCCTAAGATTTGAAATTGTCCTTAGTTGACCCAATAAAACCAAGAGTAGTTATTGATGGTGAAGAAGTTGCCGAGGATTGCACAAACATCCTCTCATTCACAAAGGGATTGCCAACGGTTGAAGAGATTGATGATTTTGAAGATGATGTTTTGCACTTGCTTCTTGAAGATGTGGAATGGATATGTATTAAGGAACCAAAGAAAAAAAAAGAGGAAAAAATGAGCATTTGTAAACAAATTTATGTCAATTTATTTCAATGTATTTCTTTATTTCATTTTTTCTTCCTTTTTTAAACTAAAGGATATATCTATTTATTGTTATATTTGTGATTAAAATAGCAAAAAGTAAAGCCTTTGGGCCATTTGATGTATAATATACAGATTGGCCACCCTGGGTAGGGGAGGAAAACTTCTAAAATTACTGTTTTTTGACCAATTTTTTATGACAATTTTTATAAAAAAAAACCTATCGTAAAAATTAATATTCTACAATGGTTTGTAAAAAATCCAAGAGTAGCATAAATTGGGAACTTGATTGTAAGTTTCTTAAACTCAAATTATTAATTTGTAATTTAATAACTATTAAAACATATTAAGAACAACTTGGTTTGTTGTTGTTTTACTGGATCACTACATGATACAACAAAGTCAAGGGACATTCTAGTCCATCGGTAGACATATTGACAAGGGCACTAGGGAAACCAGAACATTCAAGACATGTTCGCAGTCAATCAAAGTATGAGCAACAGTCTCAATACTTCGACCTCCAACCATGTTCAAAATTTGATTGATGTGTTCAAGATCAATCAAAGTATGTGAAGCAGTCTCAATACTTCGACCTCCAACTAGGTTTAAAATTTGATTCCCAAATGTCGAAGATATATATGGAAATTGTAGAACTGTGAGGTCTTGTGTTCGAGTTCATTTCCCAAGGATGTGTCAAACTAACAGATAAGAGCATCTAACAATGCATCAATTTCAAGGCTAACTATAACCCATTTGATAATGTAGCAAAAGCTCTACAAGCTCTAGAAGTCCAATTGTCACTTCATTGTCAAGAGCTTGAATAATATCAAGAATGTAGGCTCTTTGTGAACTATAGAATTAATGGTGAGTGTGCACTTGTTGCACTTGAGAAGGTGTGGATGGGGAGTCTTCCAACTGATACAGTCCATGGAAGATTCTTAGGGGATGGAAACATTCGCGTTAGCATCATTACCATTAGAGTTCAAATAGCTAAATTGTTTGTTTCGATATTTGAAGCAATTACTGTGGGTGAAGCCGTTGGAAGCATTGTTGCATGGCCAAAGAGGTTAATTGAAGTTTTTGCAATAACAAAAACGAGTCAACTACCTACCATGTTCCACAAGATCTAGGGGGAAAGAAACGCCAAAAAAAAAAAGAAGAAAAGTTCTACAAAAAACAAGACAATCACAACCTGAGGTACAACAAGAACAAGAACAAGGACAACATGTTGCGAATGATCCATTGCTTGCATTTAACTTCTCTTCAGTACCTCCAGAATTTATGTAGTTAGCTTTTTACGTGCATTCTTTCATGCGCAATGAGTTTATGGTTCAGTGCTTGATACCAAAAATAATCACTAGTAATGAATTGCCTATCTATGTAGGGTATGAAAACATTTACTACTTTATCACCTTTGATCAAATCAAAGCGAACTGTATAATGGTATACCTCAGTTAATAGGTCTATCCTTAATTCTTACTTTTTTAAATCTAAGTTGAGTTATAAGGTGCTTTAAAATAATTGAGTGCATTTTTTTTCATTGTATTTTTTGGTGGAATATTGTGAACTTCAAGGCAAGGTGCATAATTTTGGCTTTATATCTCCGGCCATTGTTTCATATATTGCAAAAGTCCCACAAAGTGATTGTAGAGAGCGCACCACGTTACTCCTCCACATAGTAGCTCAAGCATTAAGGGGGAAATTATTCTTTGTGCCATACAGTATTGGAGAACATTGGATGGTGGCACTTATTTCACCACTGAAGGACCAAACATATTGGTTTAATCCCCTCAGACACCCACCACGTGATGATTTCATATCACTCTCAAGAATATAAGTATCAATTTTTTATATAAAATTAACAATGTTAAGTTTTATATAATTGTGTTTATTAATTCATTTTAATCATGACACATTATTAGGGTGCTTAGCGATTGAAAACTTCAAATGACAAGTAGTGTAACATTGCAACCAAACAGAACGCTATATTTTAAACATAAGTGTCCAAGACAACAAGGAAACATAGAATGGGGTTTTTTTATTCTACATTTCAAGTAGGATATAATTAATAATGGTATACAAGTCGTAGCAAAAAAGAAATTTTTTATACATACAAATATAAATGAAGTTAGAATTAAGTGGGCACAATTTGTAAATAGGTATATCAAATTTAGATAGAGATGGTAGATAGATGATTATGCAAAATAGTTCAAATGTAAATGATCTTATAAATACCTTGTAATTTCAATATACATCATTTTTTTTATGCAACTAAGGCCTTGTAGTAATAGATAACACACAGGACTGACTATCCTATGGGAAATAAAAAATTCAGGCAATTTTTTTTGTGCACAACCAATTTTCCACAACAATTTTAGCGAAAAACTATCGTGGAAACATAATTCCACAATGGCTTTTAGTAAAACCGTCGTGGAAACAATAATTTTTACAATGATTTAAAAAAAAAACTATCGTGTAAGATTTTCATTTCTATGATGGTTTCTATAAAAAATCATCATGATAGAGACCCTCTAAAACACCTTATTTTGGTGCCTATACGGATGTTCCACGATAGTAAACAAACCATCATGAAAACTCAATTTGGTACCACAACAGAGTTTTTTACGATGATTTTTTAACCGTCATGAAAGTTTTCCATGATGGTGCCTAGTTTGTAGTAGTGTATATAGAGAACCAATTGTACTCTTAAGTTACTAGCTAGTAAATCATTTTGATATCGATCCATAACCATCATGATATTGTCGGCATCCACCATGTGCAGTTATTCAAAGACAATTGTTGTGATATTGGCTGTTAATCACCAGCATTTATTGACTAGTAATCATTGTAATAGTCATCGTACCCATTGTGATATCAGTTATTACCACCAGTACTATTGGTATCTACTAAATTTTCTCATTGAAAATCACAAAAGCTCAATAAAATCACCCAAAAAAAAACCCAAATAACTCACAATAACACAAAACTCAAACAAAATCAACAAACAAATACATACAAACACACAAATTATATCACAAATCATATTCACAAAAGTCTTTCTTTGGTTGTAGAATGGTTCCAACGATGTCTCTACATGACAATTTTTGTAAGGATGGCGAAGACAACATCTTCGATCTACAATAACAAGGATGACAATTCTCCTCCTCACAACAACCTTGTGAAGGGAGACCTCTAATGAGATCTCTCACCTCCTTGGCTTATGCCTATCATCGAATGCCCATAGAGGAGATCACTGCTTATTACAACTAAGAAAAATATATAGTTTTGTAATACCATAATGCCGAGGTCAGTTTGCTAGAAGTAAGTGATGGTAAAATAAGTGGTGGAGCGATATGGTGGCCACATCATAGAGGAAGAGACGATGGTGATAGAACTTGGCAATGGCGAAGACATCTAGTCGCAAGGAGGAGTTTCAATGGAGCACACTAGATAGAAAGATAGAAAAGCGAGGAAGAACCTAATCTAGGGGGGAAACCTAATCTATTTGAGGGTGTTTTAGTTATCATTATCAAATATTTGTCCTCTTCACATGACCAAAAAAATGGTTAATCTCGTTGGTGCCCTTGAACTTTGGGTTATTCCAAGTTTGCCCACTAAACATTGCTTTAGTCCTACTTAACTCATTTTATTAGAATTTCTATGAACATCAAACTAAAAAAGAGAGTTTTACTATGGTCATGTGGTCTTTTTCCATTTGTTGTTAAGACAAATTATAATAGAAAGACCATATAACAATATTATTGATAGCCAATTTTGTACTAGGGCCCTCCGAAGGCCCAAGCCAAGCATTTTCGTCCTTCAGCGTCAACACACTTGCTCTATAGACCCAAGCCACACTTGAGAAACTATCGTGGCTCATGGTTTGATAGGTCATGAGTAGTCAAATGGGCCTCCTTCATCTTGGTTTGATTCAATTTTAAGTCCTGCTTAGGGGATTTCAAGTCAATTTAATCAAAACAAATGGGTGATGGACAAAAGCCTTTTTTTTTACCCTTTAAAATAGCCAAAAACTCTATTTTTGCTTTAGTACAATCAAAGGAATCAAAACCCAAGCCCAAAAGCCTTTTTCATAGCAAAAATGTTGAGAAAAACCTAGCAAGAAAGCACCAGGCATTCCTCTGGAACACCTAGCATGCCTCTAGAGGCCTCTAAGGGTGCCCCACCTACATCAAGATAACTTTTTTGCAAGCCACAAGTTCATAGTTAGAGACATCATGTGTGCACCTTCGTCACCAATTCTCGCCCAAAATTTTGATGGAGTCATGATTGCATAAAAAATTTCAGACTTGATAAAAATAAAGAAACCTGATGCCAAAGGGAGAAACATGCTTGTCAACCCTCTGGAAATAGATGGCTAGAATTAGTCAAACTACCTAGGAGTATTAGGCCTAGAAGAGCTCTAGAACAACCTTAGATGTATGCTATTTTTGGCCAACCTAAAAATCAACCTCTGAAAACACCTAACACCGCTTACTTTAAAGGGAAAGGGAGCCAGCACACATGTCAAAGTAATTAGAGACCAGCACTGGAGCAAGTTAGTCACCTTCACTAATAAATACCCCTCTTCCCTTTCATTCAACTTAACACCATCTAAGGGACTTAGACCTATAAATTATTCATCATTTTCAATCTCCAAATTCCAAAAAATCATCATCTTTTTCTAAGTTTGTGTTCCTCTGGCTTTGAAGATTTTTTGAAAAATTTTTTGAAAACTCATCGTCTCCACTGTTGAAGATTGAGTCCCTCCTACATTGCTCATTTTAGCCTCATCGAATCTTGCAAAATTGCTACAAAAACACTTAGAAGCCTTGTCAAAATTAGTCACCAACCTTAGAGGTTTCCAGAATTTGAGCTTCATCCTTTGACGAACTTGACCCAACGATGAATGTCGCTGGAGCACATTTTCTAAAAAAAAAAGAAAACAAAGAATGCTGGAACCACGTATATTAACTCCCCCTTGCCAAACCCAACGACGAACACCTCCAGAGTACATTTTCCAAAAAAACATGAAGAATGCTAAAACCACGTATATCAACTCCCCCTTTGCCGAACCAATGACAAACGCCTCTAGAGCACATTTTTTGGAAAAGCCGAAGAAAGCTAGAACTATGTATAGCAACTACCCTTTGCTGAACCCAATGACAAAGGCAACCCACGTTCGGTTTTGGTGCATATTTACTCAAAAACTCAAAAAACTCCAGACATTCTTGTATCAACTCTCCTTTTGCTAATCTACAAACATAAGCTAGATCCAACAACAGCAGCAGCTTTGCCTCTATCCTCCAAAGCCATTCCTTTATCAACCATTAGCTCTTCCTCCCACCGTCACTGCTTACAATAGTCCCTCCATTACTACATTTTTTTTTGTGTTTTACTTAACTTTGGTCTCAGGTTTCATTTCAATTGTTTGGCAACAGAGCGGATCCTAGAAGCTATTTTCTTCGGCTTAATCCAGGCTTAACCATCCATGCCGCCTGTTGGAGGTTTTACCATATGAACTCATACATCATTCCAGCCACTTCATCACCAACATTAGTCAATCGGAGACCAATGCGTGTTCTCTTCTGGCTAGTCAAACCTCAAGGATCTATCGGACCCCTACAAGTATTAACCCCCAACAACTAGTATTTAACACCATTGCTATTTGTAATAAAAATAACAAAGGGTCTTAAATTGGTTAGTTGAAAATTCATGAGGCAAAGTGAGAGTTTTTGAAGTTTGAGAGGTAAACGAGAAATAATTCCAAAGTCAAGAGGTTCTAGTGAGATTAACTAAAAAACAAAAAAATAAAAGTTTCTAGAGTTATGGTATAAAAGTTTCTAGTGAGACTATGTAGGTTAGTTGTAGGTTATCATGTCTTTATTTCTCTTTATTCTAAATTGAAATACCGAAATTACTTTGTCAAATATTAATTGAGTAATTATATTTATTAAAAAAACATAATATTCATCAGTAAATACATTACAAAAAATCCTTTAAACACCATTTGTATTCTTTCTCAATATCTTGTTTGTCACTTTTATTGTAGAAATATAAAAAGCGTTTCATAATTTTAAAGACAACACAAAAATTATCCTTTGACCTATTATTTTTTAAAATACCAAGATTGAAAAAACCAAAGCAAAACATATTTTAACACTAAGAGTGTGTTTAATGCACTGCATTGGGATTGAAATTGAGAAATCTTATCCTAATCTTGTGTTTGTTGACAAAGTTTGACTAGTTAAATAATCCGTTAATTGAAAAATAGTCCAAATTTTGTGAGATTGTTAATCCCACCAAAAACCATGGAATTATCTAATCATGAACAAGAATAGAATTAAGTATCCTACCTATAGTCCTTGTTCCTCCCTCTTTAGCAAATAGTTCTTAGTAGTGGTCCTAACCCTACACTAGGGATGGAGATTTGCTGCCTCTCAACCCATTTATTGAGATCTAATGCTGTTGCTACCAAGCATAAGAGTGTTAGACTAGATACCAGTGTAATAGTTTTTGGAGCCATTTAATTAATAAAGAGTTTCTAATTTTCATATATCAAATGTTGATCTTTTTATGTTCATTACTGTTGAATATATGATAAACAAACAAAAATCTAAGACTGTCGATTTAAACCTTTACGATCATACATATAATGGATCAATTATGCAGATGATATGAATCTTAAAAGTAATAGTCTAAATGATAAGGTTTACAATCAAAGGAATAAAGTTGGGCACTTTATTCATGTTAAGATTGTTATGTTGTCTATATCCCTAATAAGAGATTACTTGTCTTGGTCATCGGAGTAGGACTCTGTGAGTAAAAATATTGATAGATTGTCATAGGTGATGATATATTAAATCAGGACAAAAATTGAATTGATTTGATCAATAATTTTGTTTGTTTAAATCAGTTCACTTTAGACAATTATATGTGATGCATCTTAATCTTAAAATGAATCAAAAGATGACATTTTTAATTAGAAGAAGGTATGTATACCGATATGTTGGAGACATTACACTTGATTGATGTAGACTTGTTATTCATAGATATAGAATCTATAGTTCTTTTGTAGAGTTAATGATATTCTCTTATAGGCATTATCCTATAATTGAAAAACTAAAGTGCTCAACTATTTGGATACATAGGTGTAACCGAACGGTATATTATTTACAGATAGTAAGTATTCTAATGGTGAGATAATGGAATATATTATAAAAATAATCATGAAGGTAAAACAAAATTTATCCTTAAGCCAATTATGAATATTTTATGGGGATATTATGATATATCATGGATCATTGGCTTATTGAAGCTTCGTAGTTTTATGTAGTTTGAGAGTGCAGCTCTAAGCTTTTACTAAAATAGTGTTAGAGTTGATGCTTATAAAATATATGTATCTAGGATATGATTTTATAATTATAGAAGTTTGATCTATATTTGTCCATCAGGTCTCCTTTGCTAGCTCATAATAATTCCTGTAACAATACAGCATATTTTTAATACATACTCGTGACTTATGTTAATTATTAGATTGGCAAAAATTCGATAGATTGGATTTAGTAATTCACGTTGGTATATTGGTTGAATTAATTTTATGAATTAATTCAAGACAAAAATGTTGAATTATTTGGATAATATTTTATTTGGTATGGGATAGTCTATATACGACTATTTTAATCCAATAACTTCACCATTTGGTTATTTGAATTAAAACTGAGGCTCTATTTAAGATTCCTGTGTAAAATAAGATATTTTGAAATTTTTAGATTATCGCTCGGTCAACAGGCCGGTAGCAAAGTTCGACAGGCTGATACCATGAGTTTAACAGGCCAAGAGGCCGGTGCACGTGTTTAGCATGCTGACCATGCAATAATCCTAACATGCCTTTTTCACGCATTTTTGGTTAGAAGTTGATCCAAACTTAAATTTTTAAGCCTAATCTAATGAGGACTAACCTCAAATTTACCATTATATAAAGGGAACTATTTTTTTATTCCTCGAATCATTTGAGAGGTATAAAGAGAGTATTCTAGTGAGAGAACCTCTGAAACTCCTAAAGGGTTATTGTTCAACATCTAGAACCTTAGCTCTTGGTATTCTTAAGTGGTTGGAAACAGAGATCACTAGAGGAAAAGCTATACGACATGCGACCATCTATATTCTGATCATGGAATGAGAATAGCAGGGAAGACCAGTTGGTTAAGACTCTTCCGGGACATGCTATACACATAAATTATGTGATCTTATTCTCTTTTATGCTTGAATTAAATTTTTTAGAGAGTTGGCACATTATATGTTGTTATAAAATTATATGGTGAATGTTTATTAAAGAATTATTGTCAATTAAATTTATGTTTTAATTATTATATTAATTAATTAATTTTGTCGATTATTGTTCCTTCGAGGTTAGAATGTGTATTTAGGTTCTCCATGTGATTAGATGGTAGTCTATCATTACCATCTAGGATTTATTATTTTAATTATAGTTTGTAAATTTGTATTAAAATAATTATTCAAATAGAAGACAAACCTAGAATATGGAGATGATTACAATTCTATGTGTTTTTTTTTATGTGTATAATTTTTTATGTTTTTGAATTGTTGAAAAATAAATTTAAAAAACTACTCAAAAATTATTTTTGCAAAAGGTTGCAAAAATTTTGGTTTAGCGTCGGTCGGCAAGCCCGTTATCCTATACCAACAAGGCAGTTACTGGAACCGGTAGGTCAGTGGTAACACTCCGGCAGATCGATCTCGGGTGAAACTGTATTAGTGGGTTTTTCTTATGTAGTTTTTTATGTTTGTTTTTTAAGACAATTCTAAGGAACAAGAAATTTTATGATAACTAGAAAAATAAATTTTTGATCGATATGAGATTGAAAATTTATGACGGACGCCATATGAATAAGGATACAACAAGAAGATACAAGATGAAGAATCGATATATGTTTCGGTTGATCATTTGTAATCTTTATTTTCTTTTCTCTAGGATGAAACTGTGATATTACGGTTGTTTATTATATTGCTTGTAACTTTGCTTTTTACATTGCTTGTTTGCATTATAATATGTTTTATCATGTATGTTGATAACATGCTATATAGAATAAGGAGTGCTGCTCATTAAAAATTGTTCACACATGTTAACAGAAAACCTTCATATTTAAAATATTGAGTGGGAGAAGGTTTTTGAAGAGAGGACCTAAAACCTCTATCGTTGGTCCATAGGTAACACATGGTGATTCCGACTCCTAGGAAGAGATTCCATCATGTACTGGGTTGGATCTCCAAATGATAATTTGCTTTAGCATGATTTATCGTCATTCACCCCTAGGTGTCGATTATAAATCATGGATAAAGTAGTTGAAACGATAGTTGCATACTTAAGATTAATTTTGTTATTGGCCTCCCCTAGGAGCTCTATTAATAAAGTTAATGGCCAAAGAAAATGATTATTAGTATATGCTAAATTAGATGGGTCTTGGATGGTATATATTAATCATAGGAGATCTATGTTCCTAATTAAATTTGACAAGTCTCTCCTAGGCGACTTGTTGAATTCTAAGTTGGGATTATCATTGTAAGCTTATAATTTTTTTAAGGTTTTGACACATAAACACATTGTACGCTTACTTGTTTGTGTTATCATACTAAATTATTATTCAATGTTTGCTTATGTTTGGTATATGATTCTTTATTATAGATCAAAATGTCTAAAACACTTTATCTTCGATACTTGATAAAAACACATTAACTGGCAAGAATGATAATGATTGGAAACAAAACCTACATATCTTCTTATCCTTTGAGAAACTAAAATCTGTGCTAATAACAATGTGTCCTCCTATGCCTACTAGCGAATTTACTAATGAACAAATCCAAGCGTATGATCGTTGGAAGATGCTGATGATGAGGCCTACTACTATGCCATGGCTAGCATGAATAATGTGTAACATGCTCAACATGAAGATCATGAGACTGCTAAGCAGATCATGGATAATCTTGAGAACATTTTTTTGAGGCCAAGTCTTGATGAAGTGACAAGGGACTCTTTGAAGGCTTCTTAACCATAAGCAAAGACTGGGGGCACTTGTGAAGGAGCATATGGTGTTGGTCATGAGTTACCTCGTTGAGGCTCAAACCCAGAGAGCCGATATTGATGCTGAGTTACAAATGACTATGCTCTTTGAGACTCTTTCTAAAGAGTTCATCCCGTTTAGAGCTTCATATAATTTGAGCAATATATAGGATGTGACTTTGACTGAGGAGATGAAGCAGTTACAAGAGTTCAAGAATCTGATCAGGGAAGCTTCGGCTGATGGCGATGCACACTTGGCAGTTGCATCTGGTTTCAATTCTAACTTTGGGAATGGAAAGAAGCAAAAGGCTAAGAACAAGAAGTCTTTTGTTCTAGCAAAAGGCAAGGATAAGAAGAAAAAGAAGAGGAACCTAAAGAACTAAAGTGCTTTTTCTATAGAAAGGTTGAGTATAGTAAGAAGAATTGTAAGGACTTCCAATCTAAAGAAGCTAAGTGTGAACTTCTAGTAATTAAGACTTGTTTAGTTGAAGAATCATGTGACACTTGTGTTATAGATTCTGGTTCAAGGAAACAAGAAGTCTACTACATGAATACTTCATACTTCGTATGGGCAATGGATTCTTAGTGTTGGCTAAAGCAGTAGGAGACGTCCATTTTTATTTTAAGAGTTATAGGAACTTAGTTTTAAGAGATTGTTTTTATGTTCTAAACTTAAAAAGAATTTAATTTATGTCGCTTGGTTATTTAAAGACACTTATTCAGCTTCTTTTAATAATAAAGTTGTGATTCGTAAAAACAAATCTTTTATCTACAATGGATGGATGTAAAACAACCTATATTTTATCAAACCTAAGAAGGACTCACAGTTTAATACTAAGATTAATGATAATTCTAAAAGACCTAAAACTTCTCACTCTTATATGACCTATCTTTGGCACTTGTGATTAGGTCACATTAGCTTGAATAAGATTCAAATGTTGGCAAAGGGATAGATATTTAAGTCATTTATTGGTAGAATCTATATCACAATATGAATCTTATTTGGAGGGCAAAATGACCAAAAGACCATTCGGGTCTAAAGGGAATCGAGTCAAAGGGGTTCTAGAACTTGTGTATGGTAATGTTTGTGGTCCCATGAACATCAAGGCGCAAGGAGGGTATGAGTATTTTGTTACTTTTATTGATGATTACTCAAGGTATGGGCATGTTTACCTAATATATCATAAGAGTGAAGCTTTTGATAAGTTTAGGGAGTTTTGAGCTAAAGTAGAAAAGCAATTAGGTAAACCCATAAAGGCACTTCGATTCGATCGAGTAGTGAATACCTCTTCGATGAGTTCTTAGGACACTTATTAGAGAATGAGATTTTATCTCATTTGCCTATGCCAGGCACTCTATAGCAGAATGGGTGGCTGAGAGAATAAATAGGATTTTGTTGGACATGGTTAAGTCCATGATAAGCTATTCAATGTTGCCTTTATATTTTTAGGGATATACACTACAAACTGCATGTTGTCGTTTGAACAATGTGCCTTCAATTGGTTTCTAAGACTCCTCACAAGTTGTAAGCGAGTAGGAAGACATCCTTAAACCATATTAGCTTATGGGGATGTCCTGCTCATATCCTAAACAAAGAAGTAAAAAAGTTAGAAGCATGTTTAGAAATGTGTATGTTTGTAGGATATCTAAAAGGAACTAAAAGGGGTTATTTTTATAATCTAAAAGAAAATGAAGTTGTGGTTTCAACAAATGCGACTTTCCTTGAGGAAAGTTACATGAACGAATTTAGGCCTCATAATAGAGTGGTACTCAAGGAGTTAGCGAGTGATTCGATCACTTCAAGGATTCCAGTTAAAACTAATCCAATCAATATAGAAAAACTGATCGAACAACAACGTAGGGAACTTTGGTGTAGTGGGAGGATCAGGCGTCAACCTGAAATGTATATGTTCAATAGTGAAACTTACTTCGCTAAAACGGTAAAGGGGTTATTATAACCCAAAAGGAAATAAAGTCATGGTTTCAATAAATGTGACTTTCTTTAAGGAAAGTTACATGACCGACTTTAAGCCTTATGGTAGAGTGGTACTCGAGGAGTTAGCAAGTGATTCGATCACTCCGAGGATTCTGGTTGAAACTAATCTAATCAATATAGATAAACTGACTGAACAAAAACCTAAGAAACTTTGGTGTAATGGGAGGATCGGGTATTAACCTAAAAGGTATATGTTTGATAGTGAAACTTACTTGGCTGAACCAATTGCACATAACAAGGATCCTTACACTTATAAAGAGGCTATAGAGCATATTGATTCGAAGCTCTGGGCAGAAGCTATAAACACCAAGATGAAGTCTATGAAGACTAATCAAGTCTGAGAACTTTTGGACCTTCCCCAGTGGGTAAAACCCCAAGGGTGTAAGTGGGTCTACAAGAGAAAGAAAGGAGCAGATAGGAAAGTCAAAACCTATAAGGCTATATTAGTAGCAAAGGGATACATGTAGAAAGAAGGAGTCAATTACAAGGAAGCCTTTTCACCTATAGCCATGCTTAAGTCCATTCACATTCTCTATTGTTGCTACTTTCAATTACGAGATTTGGCAAATGGATGTCAAGACGGCCTTTCTAAATGGCTATCTTGATGAGACCATATATATAGTACAACCAAATGGGTTCAAAGCTAAGGGCCAAGAGAATAAGGTCTGTAAATTGCTAACGTTTATTTATAGACTTAAGCAAGCTTCCGTTATTGGAATATAAGATTTGATCAAGTGATCAAGACTTATGGATTCAAATAAAATATGGATGAACCATGTAGTTACGAACACATTAAGGATTAAAAGGTGGTTTTTTTACTGCTTTATGTTGATGACATTTTGCTTGCTGGCAACAACATTGAGGCATTATCATCGGTCAAATTATGGTTGACTAAGCAGTTTGACATGAAGGACTTAGGTGAAACTAATTATGTTCTAGGCGTCGAGATCTTTCGAGATAGGAAGAACAAAATGATCGCTTTATCCTATGCCACCTACATAGATAAGATTCTCAAGAAGTATGTAATGTGGAATTCTATGAAAGGTGGGCAACCATCTAGATCTAGAATTACTCTTTCTAAGAAAGACTCTCCAAAGTTTGATGAAGAAAGAGAATCCATGAAGAATGTGCCTTATGCCTCGGCAGTAGGTAGTCTTATGTATGCTATGCTTTGCACATGACTTGACATATGCTATGCGGTTTGAATAGTGAGTCGATTTCAGTCTGATCGAGGACCAAACCATTGAGTTACGGTCAATCATATTTTCAACTACCTAAGAAGGACTAGAGGTTATATGCTAGTGTATTTTGGTGAGGATCTAACACTTCTTAGATACACTAATTCAGATTTTTAATCATGTTTGGACTTGAAAAGTTCGACTTTAGGTTCTGTGTTTACTCTAAAAGGAGGCGCCATTGTCTGAAGAAGTGTCAAGTAAGATTACACTTCAAATTCAACGATGGAAGCTGAGTATATGGCAGTCAGTGAAGCTTCAAAAGAAGCTGTGTTGCTCCACAAGTTCCTTGGGAATCTTAAGGTAGTTGCTGGTTTGGATAAGCTTATGTCGCTTATTGATTAATAATTCTATTTGTTTAAATCAATTCACTTTAGATAGTCATATGTATTGTATCTTAATCCTAAAATGAATTCATGGGCCCGTATTATTGACTTCTGTCATTTGATGTACCAAAGGTGACATTCCAAATTAGATGAAGGTACGCATACCAGTATGTTGAAAACATGACTCTTGATTGATGTAGACTCGTTATGCATAGATATAGAATCCATAGTTCTTTTGTGAAGTTAATCATATTCTCTTATAGTTATTATCTTATAATTGAAAAATTAAAACGCTCCACCATTTGGATACGTAGGTGTAACCGAATGGTATACTATTTAGGGATAGTTAGTATTCCAATGGTGAGATAATGGAACATAAGATAAAAGTAATCAAGAGGGTAAAATAGAATTTATTCTTAAGCCAATTATGAATATCCTATAAAGATGTTACACATTATGATATGTCATGGATGATTAGCTTATTGAAGCGTCGTAATTTTATATAGTTTGAGAGTACAGCTCTAAGCTTTTAATGGAACATTGTTAGAGTTGATAATTATGAAATATATGTATTTGGGATATGTAATTTTATAATTATAGGAGCTTGAACTACATATGTCCATCAGGTCCCCTTTGCTAGCCATAATAATTCCTGTAACGATATGGCATGTTTCCTACATATTGGTGACTTATGTTAATTATTAGATTGGCTAAAATTCTATATGTTGGATTTAATAATTCATGTTGGTTTATTGGTTGAATTAATTTTGTAAATTAATTTAAGATAAACATATTGAATTATTTGGATAATATTTTATTTGATGTGGAATAATCAGTATATTACTGTTTTAATCAAATAACTTCTCTATTAGGTTATTTGAATTAAAACTGAGCCTCTATCTGAGATTCTTGTGTAAAATAAGATATTTTGAGATTTCTAGATTATTGCTCACTTGGCAGGCCGTTGGCCGAGTTTGGTAGGCTGATGACATAAGTTCAGTAGGTTGGTACACGTGTTTAGAATGTTGATTGTGCGATAATCCTCATACGCATTTTTCATGTGTTTTGGTTAAAAATTGATCCAAACTCGAATTTTGAAGCATAATCTGATAAGACTAACCCCAAATGCGACCACTATATAAAAAAAACTATTTTTTATTGTTCCTCAAATTATTTGAGAAATATAGAGAAAGTGTTCTAGTGAGAGAAACTCTAAAACTCCTAGAGGGCTATTGTTCAACATCTAGAGCCTTAACTCTTAGTCTTCTCCAGTGATTAGAAGGAGAGGTCATTTGAGGAAAAGCTGTAAGATATGCAACTGCCTGCATTCTTATGGTAGAAAGAGAACAACAAGGAAGACCAGTTGCTTAAGGCTTTTTCAAGATTTTTTTAGCTGTAATTTCTACAGTTTTTGGTCTACTGAAGAGGTACATAAGATCTTTTATTAATTTAAGTACTTAGCATGTCAAACTTGTTATTTGGAAAAGACTTTGATTTTAAAAATTTTAAAATTTTGTTGCATTCACATTTTCCAACAAAGAGCTGGTTGTCGTGCTTTCTATGAACCATTCATGAATCTCTCTTCCCATCCCCTTATGCGAGTCGCCTTCGATGTCGGGCCCACAACACGCAAGGTTGTTGTTTGTTGGAAACAAAGTGCGCAGCGGAATTTTTAAAATTTTCATCAGAGTAATTTCCAAAACATAAGTTTGACATGTTATATGTATAAATTAGACAGATCTTACTAACCTTTGTGTGAAGAACCTTCGCAGCCTGTGAAGAGAAGTAACGTTCCAGAAGAGCCTCAACCAACTGGTCTTCTTTGCTATTCTTTATAGCCTCTCTCAAATTGATCTGAGTAAATCATAAGACTCACTCCCTTTTTATAGCTATTGGTCCTAGGGTCAGTCCGTATCAAATTAGGTCTCAAAAACTCGAAACAGAATCAAGATCGGATCAATATCTGATAAGATCCGCATGAAAATGCATAATCTTATCACTCGTTGATCGGTAGGCCGAACAGGCCCCATCGACAGGCCGAACACGTCATCCGGCAGGCCAAACTCCCGAGAACAATCTCCGCGAATCTTTTATTTTTCACCCAAGATTTTATAGGATAAAGTCTCAGTTTTGATTCAAATAACCCAACAGAGAAGTTATCTGATCAAAACAAGCTTTATCAAGATAATCTCTAAGAAAATAAATCAATTCACAATAATTCTACAAGTTTATCTTGATCTAATTTGTCCAAAATTAAAACAACCGACAAACAGACAAGAATTATCTGATCGCAATAATTCAACAAGTTTATCTTGAACTAATTTCTTACAAAATTAATTCAACCGATAAACACACATGAATTATTTGATTATTACAAATTTTTAACCAATCTGATAAATCTGACATAAGTCACCAATTATTGAAAACGCACGTCGTGTCGTTACAGGACTTTGTGAGCTAGCAAAGGGGACCAAAATGGACCTATAAAGTTCAAGCTCATGATAATTATGAAACCCAATATTCCAGATATACATTTCACAATTATCAACTCCAACGCTACTCCACTAAAAGCTTGGAGCTGCACTCTCGAACTTTATAGAATTACGAAGCTCGTGTAGCTAAGTCTCCATGACATATAATAGTGTATTGCATCCCCATATGATCATCCATAATCAGCTTAAGGACAAGTTCTGTCTTACCTTCCCTATTATTTTTATCTTACGTTCCATTGTCTCACCATTAGAAAACTTACCATCCAAAGATAGTATACTATTCGGTTACACCTATGTATCCAAATGGTTGAGCGCTTTAGTTTTCCAATTACAGGACAACACATATAAGAGGATATCATTACTCCTAAAGAGGAGCTATGGATTCCATATCTATGAATAACAAGTCTACGCTATCAAGAGTCATGCCTCCAACATACCGGTATGCATACCACTATTGAGATGTGGGTGTCACCATTTGACACATCAAAAGACACAAGTCGAGACAACGGGCCCACTATTCATCTCAGGATTAAGATACAATACAAATGACTGTCTAAAGTGAATCGATTTGCTGAGACAGAATTATTAATCCAAATCAATACACTTTATGTCCCGATCCAACACATCGTCACCTATGACAACGTGCCAATGTTTCTATTCACAGAGTCCAACTCCGATGGTCAAGACAAACCATCTCTCAAAAGGGATATAGACAACATAACAATCTTTACATGAATAAAGCGCCCAACTTTATTCCCTCGATTGCGGATCATCTGTTTTAGACCATCACCTTAAGAATCGTGTCTTTCACATAATCAGTCCATCATATGCCCAATTCTTAAGGTTTAGACTGACAGTCTCAGACTACTGTTTGCTTATCATACATTCAACAAATATGAATGTAAAGAGGACAAGATTTGGTATATATAAAAGAATAAATTCTTCATTGATAAAAATGTCTCCAAAAACGTATTACATTGTTACTCCTTAGGGCATACATGTCTAACAATCTCCCACTTGCACTAAGTGAGTAAATACAGCAAATTTCGCATCCCCATAGCTTCCACATGCCTCTCGAAGACTATCCTAGTAAGTGTCTTCGTAAATGGATTAGCTAAATTGTCCTCTGATGCGATCTTGCACACCGTGACATGTCTGCCCTCAACGAAGTCCTTTATCACATGATACTTTCGATCAATATGCTTACTCGTCTTGTGAATTCTTGGTTCCTTAGCATTAGCTACCGCCGCACTGTTATCACAGTACTGTGATACCTCTTTATCCATACCAGGAACTACCTCAAGATCCCCAAGGAACTTGTAGAGTCACATTGCTTCTTTTGAAGCATCACTAGCCGCCACATACTCGGCCTCCATCATTGACTCCGAAGTGCAATCTTGCTTCACACTTCTCCAACTGATGGCACCGCCACCCAGAGTAAACACAAACCCCGAAGTCGATTTCCTAGAATCCAGACAGGATTGAAAATCCGAATCAGTGTATCCTAGAGGAGTTAAATCCTCACCCGAATACACAAGTATATACCCTCGAGTCCTTCTCAGGTACTTGAAAATATGCTTTACCGCAACCCAATGGTTCGGTCCTGGATCCGCCTGAAATTGACTTATAATCCCGACCGCATAGCTAATATCCGGTCGTGTGCAAAGCATGGCATACATGAGACTATCCACTGCTGAAGCATAAGGCACCTTCTTCATGTATTCTCTTTCTTCATAAGACTTTGGAGAGTCTTTCTTAGAATGAGTAATTCCAGACCTAGATGGTTGCCCACTTTTCTTGGAATCCTGCATTGCAAACCTCCTGAGAATTTTATCTATGTAGCCAGCCTGAGACAAAGCTATCATTTTGTTCCTCCTATCCCGAAAGATCTGGATACTGAGAACAAAATTAGCCTCACCTAAGTCCTTCATGTCAAACTGCTTAGTCAACCATAATTTGATCGATGACAACGCCCCAACGTCATTGCCAATTAGCAGAATGTCATCTACATAGAGAAGTAGAAAAATCATCTTCCCATCCTTGATGTGTTTGTAAACACATGGTTCATCCACGTTTTGTGAGAACCCATAAGTCTTGATCACTTGATCAAATCTTATGTTCCAAGAATGATAAGCCTGCTTAAGTCCATAAATAGACTTTAGCAGCTTACAAACCTTACCCTCTTGACCCGCGACCTTGAACCCGTCTGGTTGTTTCATATAAATGGACTCATCAAGATAGCCATTCAGAAAAGCCATCTTGACATCCATCTGCCAAATCTCGTAGTCGAGAGCGGCAGCTATGGACAAGAGAATCCGGATGGACTTAAACATGGCTACAGGTGAAAAGGTTTCCTCATAATCGATTCCTTCCTTTTGCGTATAACCCTTAGCTACCAATCTAGCCTTAAAGGTTTCGACCTTTCCATCCACTCCTCTTTTCCTCTTGTAGATCCACTTACACCCTATGGGTTTTACCCCTTCGGCAAGATCCACAAGCTCCCAGACCCGATTAGTCTCTATAGACTTCATCTCTATGTTCATGGCCTCTGTCTAGAGTCTTGAATCAACATCCTCCATAGCTTCTGCGTAAGTATAAGGATCCCTGTCATGTTCATCCGGTTCAGCCAAGAAGACCTCCCCATTGAACATATACCTCTCAGGTTGACGCCTGATCCTCCCACTACGCCGAAGCCCCTGAGGTTGTTGTTCAGGTTTGTTTGGTTTTTCTACACAGATTGGAATGGTGTCGTTCGGAACCTCCGGAGTGAACGGATCACCCCTTAACTCTCAAACACCACTTTGCTTTGAGGTTTAAAGTCATCCATGTAACTCTCCTCAAGGAAAGTTGCATTAGTTGAAACCACGACTTTATTTTCCTTTGGGTTATAAAAATAACCCCCTTTAGTCCCTTTTGAATATCCTACAAACACGCAAACTTCCAAACGTGCTTCCAACTTATTCAGATCCTTAAACAGGACATGAGCCAGACATCCCCATATGCGAATATGGTTTAAGGATGTCTTCTATCTTGTCCATAACTCATGAGGAGTCTTAGGGACCGATTTTGAAGGCACATTGTTCAAAAGATAACATGCGGTTTGTAGTGCATATCCCCAAAAGGATAAAGGTAATGATGAATAACTCATCATAGACCTACTCATGTCCAACAAAGTCCTATTCCTTCTCTCCGCTACGCCATTCTGCTACGGAGTGCCCGGCGCAGTCAAATGGGATAAAATCCCATTCTCTAACAAGTGTCCCAAGAACTCATCATAAAGGTATTCCCCACCTCGATCAGATTGAAGTGCCTTTATGGGTCTACCCAATTGCTTTTCCACTTCAGCCTGAAACTCCCTGAACTTATCATAAGTTTCACTTTTGTGGTGCATTAGGTATACATACCTATATCTTGAGTAATCGTCAATAAAAGTGACGAAATACTCATACCCTCCTCGTGCTTGGATGTTCATTGGTCCGCAAACATCACTATGCACAAGTTCTAGAACCCCTTCGGCCCTATTGCCCTTAGACCCGTATGGTCTTTTGGTCATTTTACCCTCCAAACAAGATTCACATTGAGGTATAGATTCCACCTTTAAGTTACTTAAAGGTCCATCCCTTACCAACCTTTAAATCCTATTCAGGTTAATATGGCCAATGCGCAAATGCCAAAGATAAGTCTTATTAGAGTGAGAAGTTTTAAGTCTTTTTGAGTCATTATCATTTATCTCAGCATTAAGCAATAAGTCCATCTTAGGTTTGATAAAATATAGATTATTTTGCATCCATCCAGAACAGATAAAAGATTTGTTTTTACGAATCACCAATTTTTTATTAAAAGATACCATGTAGGAGTCTTTAAATAAAGAAGATATAGAAATTAAATTCCTTTTAAATTTAGGAACATAAAAACAATCTCACAAAATTAAATTCCTATAATTATCAAAATAAAGATGGACATCTCCCACTGCTTCCGCTGAGACTAAGGATCCATCGCCCATCCGAAGCGTTAAGTCTTCATGTAGTAGACGTCTCGTTTCTTTGAATCCCTGCAGAGAAACACAAACATGATTAGTTGCACCAGAATCTATGACCCAGATGTCACTGGATTCCTCAACCAAAGAAGTTTCTAAATATAGAAGATCACACCTACCTCCCTTGGAAAGGAAGTCCATGCAATGCTTCTTTATATGCCCGACCTTACCACAGAAGAAGCACTTAAGCTTCTTTGAGTTCTTCTTCTTCTTCTTCTTCTTCTTGCTCTTGGTAGTAGCAGGAATAAAAGACTTCTCATTCTTGGCCCGTTGCTTTGTTCCATTCCCAGAGTTAGGATTGGAACCAGAAGCAGCTACCATGTTGGCCTCACCACCAGCAAGTGACTCCCTGATCAGCAGTTTAAACTCCTGTAACTGTTTCATCAGTTCTGTCAAGGTCATATCTCGTCTATTGCTTAAATTAAAAGTAGCTCTAAACGAAATAAATTCCTTAGACAGAGTCTCAAAGACCATAGTCATCTGAGTTTCAGCATCGATGTCGGCTCCATTGGTTTGAGCCTCAGCGAGGTAACCCATGACCAACATCATGTGCTCCTTTACAGATGTCCCCGATCTCTGTCTACAGTTTAAGAGTTTTCAAAGCACCCTTTGCCGCTTTGTTATAGCCTGGCCTCCAAACATGTCCTCAAGATTATCCAAGATCTGCTTCGTAGTCTCATAATCCTGGTGTTGAGCCTGCAGCATGTTGTTCATGCTAGCCATAACATAGCAGCGGGCCTGATCATTAGCATCTTTCCAGCGATCGTATGCTTAGAATTGCTCATTACTTGAGTCTCCCGTAGGCTCGGGAGGACAAGGGGTTATCAGTACATATTTCAGTTTCTCAAAGGATAGGACGATGTCCAGGTTCCGTTTTCAATCGTTATAATTCTCACCGGTTAATTGGTTTTTGTCAAGTATCGATGATAAAGTGTTTTTAGACATTTTCAATCTACAATAAAGAATCATATACCAAACATAAGCAAACATATATAATAATTTAGTAAGATAACACAATCATGTAAAATCATACAAATGTGTTTATGTATCAAAACCTTGAAAATATCACAACCTTACAACGATAATTCCCAACTCAGAATTCAACAAGCTCCTAGGGGAGTCATGTCAAATTCAATTAGGAACAGGGATCCCCTCCTGATTAATATATGCCATCCAGGACCCGTATGATCCAACATATACTAATAATTGTTTCTTTGGCCATTAATTTTATTAACAGAGCTCCTAGGGGAGGTTAATAATAATATTAACATGAGTGTATAACCACCATTTCAATATTTTATCCATGATTTATAATCACCACCTAGGGGTGTGCAACCATAACTCATACTAAAATACCTTATCCTTTCAGAGATCCAATCTGCTACATGATAGAAATCCCTTCCTAGGGGTCGGGACCATCATGTTCTTCCTATGGACCAACGATGGAGGCCTTAGGTCCTCTCTTCGAAAACCTTCTCCCACTCAATCTTTTGAAGTCAAGGTTTTATTTTAAAATCATGCATGAACAATTTTAATATGAGCGGCACTCCCTATTCTATATGACATGTTATCAATATACATGGTAAATCATATCATAATGCAGACAAGCAAAGTAATCAAGCAAAGCTACAAGCAAAATAATAATAATCGTAATATTATGGTTCCACCCTAGAGAATAGAAAACTAAGATTACAAGAGAATAATCGAGACATTTATCGATTCTTCATCCTTTAATCCTCAAGCTGTATCCTTCTTCATGTAATATCCATCTTCAAGTCTTCAATCCCGTATGAATCAAATACTTCATATTTTCGGTCATATCTAAATTTAATGTTTCTTAGAATCGTCCCAAAAATAAAATTAAAACTACACCGGAAAAATTACACCTTTTTCAGGACACTTGGCAGCTCTCGGTCGGCAGGCCAATCTGGGTGATCGGCCTGCCGATCATGAAGGTTCGGCCTGCCGGCAGAGCACCCAAATTTCTACCCCACTGTCGGCCTGCCGGACCACACGTCTGGCTTGTTGATCTGTGACCTTCGGCCTGTCGAACTGTGACGTCCGGCATGCCGACCGAGCAGTAATCACTTGTTCCATAAAATACAACTTTAATGCAATTTATCAATTTTATTTTCAACAATTCAAAAACATAAAATTAGAGACTCAGGAAATACCTAGAGGCGCCATCATCAATCTTCTAGATCTGTTTTCTCTGAATAATTATTTAATTACAAAATTCATACAAATTAAAAAATTAAATAACAATTCCTAGACGGAGATGATAGTCCGTCATCTAATTACATGAAAAACCTAGATACACATTCTAACCTCTAAGGAACCATAACCGGTATGAATTAATTAATTAATAATTAATTAAACAAAGATTTAATCAACTATAATTAATTAATAAACATTCACCACATAATCCATGACAACATATATATTATATAGAAACCTAGAGTGCCATCTCTCTATAAAATTCAATTCAAGCATAGAAGAGATAGAGATCACAAAATTTATGCATATAACATGATCACAAACTCGTAAATTTATGTAAAAATCATGGCTCTGATACCAATTGTTGGAAACAAAGTGTGCAGCGGAATTTTTAAAATTTTCATCAGAGTAGTTTCCAAAACATAAGTTTGACATGTTATATGTATAAATTAGACAAATCTTACTAACCTTTGTGTGAAGAACCTTCGCAGCCTGTGAAGAGAAGTAACGTTCTAGAAGAGCCTCAACCAACTGGTCTTATTTGCTATTCTCTATCCACAACCGGAGTGAGTGTGGGCTCACACGTTCAGCTCTTCCACCGGTGACTCTCCTTCCAACCAATAGAGAGAACCCAAAGCTAGTGTTCGTGATTTGTGAACAAAAGCTCTCAGGGAGTTTTCAGATGCTCACTAGAATAGTATCACTTTTAATCTGTCAAATTGATCTGAGTAAATCATAAGACTCACTCCCTTTTTATAGCTATTGGTCCTAGGGTCAATCCGTATCAGATTAGGTCTCAAAAACTAGAAACAGAATCAAGTTCTGATCAATATCTGATAAGATCTACATGAAAATGCATAATCTTATCACTCGCTGATCGGCAGGCCGAACAAGCCCCATCGGCAGGCCAAACACGTCATCCAGTAGGCCGAACTCCTAAGAAAAAATCTCTGCGAATCTTTTATTTTCCACCCAAGATTCTAAAGGATAAAGTCTCAGTTTTGATTCAAATAACCCAATAGAGAAGTTATCTGATCAAAACAAACTTTATCAAGATAATCTCTAAGAAAATAAATTAATTCAGAATAATTCTACAAGTTTATCTTGATCTAATTTATCCAAAATTAAAACAACCGATAAACAGACAAGAATTATCTGATCGCAATAATTCAACAAGTTTATCTTGAACTAATTTCTTACAAAATTAATTCAACCGATAAACACACATGAATTATTTGATTCTTACAAATTTTAAACCAATCTGATAAATCCGACATAAGTCACCAATTATTGGAAAAGCACGCCGTGTCGTTATAGGACTTTGTGAGCTAGCAAAGGGGACCAAAATGGACCTATAAAGTTCAAGCTCATGATAATTATGAAACCCAATATCCTAGATATACATTTCACAATTATCAACTCCAACGCTACTCCACTAAAAGCTTGGAGCTGCACTCTCGAACTTTATAGAATTACGAAGCTCGTGCAGCTAAGTCTCCATGACATATCATAGTGTATCGCATCCCCATATGATCATCCATAATCGGCTTAAGGACAAGTTTTGTCTTACCTTCCCAATTATTTTTATCTTACGTTCCATTGTCTCACCATTAGAAAACTTACCATCCAAAGATAGTATACCATTTGGTTACACCTATGTATCCAAATGGTTGAGTGCTCCAGTTTTCCAATTACAGGACAACGCATATAAGAGGATATCATTACTCCTAAAGAGGAGCTATGGATTCCATATCTATGAATAACAAGTCTACGCTATCAAGAGTCATGCCTCCAACGTACCGGTATGCATACCACTATTGAGATGTGGGTGTCACCCTTTGGCACATCAAAAGACACAAGTCGAGACAACGGGCCCACTATTCATCTCAGGATTAAGATACAATACAAATGACTGCTAAAGTGAATCGATTTGCCGAGATAGAATTATTAATCCAAATCAATTCACTTTATGCCCCAATCTAACATATCGTCAACTATGACAACGTGCCAATGTTTCTATTCACAGAGTCCAACTCCGATGGTCAAGACAAACCATCTCCCAAAAGGGATATAGACAACATAACAATCTTTACATGAATAAAGCGCCCAACTTTATTCCCTTGATTGCGGATCATCTGTTTTAGACCGTCACCTTAAGAATCGTGTTTTTCGCATAATCAGTCCATCATATGCCCAATTCTTAAGGTTTAGACTGACAGTTTTAGACTACTATTTGCTTATCATACATTCAACAAATATGAACGTAAAGAGGACAAGATTTTGTATATATAAAAGAATAAATTCTTTATTGATAAAAATGTCTCCAAAAATGTATTACATTTTTACTCCTTAGGGCATACATGTCTAACATTGTTGTCCCCATCCTTTTCTTTTAGAAATTCATTCCCCACCTCTTGATGATATGCCACTCCTGATTTCCAAAGTTAGCAATTTGATTGAGAAGAAAAATTTGTTTGAATAGGACAATGTCGCAGATGTGGAGCCAAATCAAGTCAACACTCTAGCAAAAGGAAGAAAAAAAGGAGAAACGCAGCGCTTGTGAGGCAGAGAGGCAGCACCACAGCTTTGCCAGGAGAGCGCCGCGACGTTGGAACAAGAGCGCTTAGGCATCAGTTGAAGACCGCCTAGGCGCTGGTTGCAAAGAGCCTAGGCTCTAGGTGTATGGCATCTAGGCTCTGGGTGTATGGCGCCTAGGCACTGCAGGGGAGCATCCCAACGCTCATTTTAAGCGCCGTGGCACCAAGGCACTGTATTGCGTAATATTTTTTGAGTCAAAGTCGTACTCAAACACCCCAAAAACAGAAAACTACTAGGGTTTCTCATTAATTGTTATTTTTCTCTTCCTTTGGGTATAAATAGACATAAGGTGGCTAGGGTTGAGTATGTGTGACACTGAGAGTGGCATTATTTTATGTGAGGCATTTTTTTGAAAGCTCCATCCTTAAGAGAGAAAAAATTCCAATAGAGTGCTAGATAGAAGAAAATTTTGGTAAGCACAATTTGAGAGTGTGTGAGAAACTTCTCTTATAATCTGTAATCTCCTTCATCATAGTGGAATCTACAAGCAGTAGAAACAGGACGTTGTCTCAATTTTGGACGAACTTGTATAAAATTTAGTGTCTCTTTTTTCTTCTCGTCTCCAATTTATTTTCTGTAATTATTCGTTCTTGTGATCCTTGGAATTAGGAGTCACCTAATTCCCCAAAAAGTGGTATCAGAGAGGAGGTTTTGATCAAGAACGGTGATTGGGGAAGAAGGTTCACAGTCGGTATCACCAAATTTGATGGTTTAGATTTTTCCTATTGGAGGATGCAAGTGGAAGACTACCTCTACAGCAGGAAATTGCACTTGCCCTTGGGTAATAAGCCTGAAGGCATGAACGATGAGGAGTAGAATCTCCTTGATAGACAGGTGCTGGGTGTGATCCGTTTGACCATGTCAAAGAACGTTACCTACAACATTGCAAAGGAGAATACTATAGCAGGGATGATGAAGGCCCTATCAGAGATGTATGAGAAGCTCTTAGCCAATAACAAGGTACATCTCATGAAGAAGCTCTTTAATTTAAAGATGCTTGAAGGTGCCTAGGTAGTAGATCATTTAAACAGTTTCAACACCATCCTGAACCAATTAGTCTCGGTAGAGTTTAAATTCGATGATGAGATCAATTCCCTAATCCTCTTGGCCTCGTAATCGAATAGTTGGGAACCCATAAGGGTGGCCATTACACATTCGCTTGGGAATGCAAAATTGAAGTTTGTTGATGTTAGAAACTCTATTCTGGCAGAAGAAGTTCGCAGGAAGGATTCAGGTGAAGCCTCAATGTCGAACTTGGCCCTTAATGTTGATAATAAGAGCAAGAAACTTAACAAGCATTCCAACAGGGATAATGGCAAGAGAGGCAAGTCGAGGAATGGGAGAAGCAAGTCAAGAAACAGTAGGACTATGGAGTGTTGGAATTGTGGGAAGACCGGCCACTTGAAGAAGAACTGCAGGGCTCCAAGGAAGAATGAAGACAAGAATAATGACGTAGCTAACGTTGCCACTGAAGAGCAATAGAATGCCTTAATCTTGTCAATTGATAGCTCTTTTGATTCGTGGGTGATAGATTCAGGAGCATCATTCTACACTACTGTACACCGCCATATCTTGGAGAATTATGTTACCGAAAATCATGGTAAGGTTTATCTTGCTGACTGAGAACCTTTGGATATTGTTGACATTGGAGATGTCAGTTTAAAAATGCCGAATGGGTCTGTGTGAAAGATTCATAAGGTGAGACATGTTCCTAAACTAATGCGCAACTTGATTTTGGTGGGGCAATTAGATGACGAAGGACATAAAGTGACCTTCAATTGTGGAGGTTGGAAAGTCACAAAAGAAGCGATGGTTATTGCTCGAGGACGCAAGGCTGGAACTCTCTAAATGAACTCTAGTTGCAGAGATATCATAGCAGTTGTTGATTCTGCTGCCAATACCATGCTATGGCATTATAGGCTCGATCACATGAGTGAGAAGGGTATGAAGGTGCTTCACTGCAAAGGAAAACTGCCGGGTTTGAAAACTGTTAATCACAGTTTGTGTGAAGCCTGCATCTTTAGTAAACATAAGAGAGTTAGTTTCTCAAAGATGGGTAGAGAGCCTAAGTCCAAGAAATTGGAGTTAGTTCACACTGATGTGTGGGGGCCTGCGACGGTGACTTCCCTTGGTGGCGTAAATTACTACGTGACATTCATTGATGACTCAAGCAAGAAGGTATGGGTTTACTTTCTAAAAAACAAATCTGATGTCTTTGATGCTTTCAAGAGATGGAAAGCCATGGTGGAGAACGAGACAGATTTGAAGGTGAAGTACTTGCAGTCTGACTATGGGGGACAGTATTTAAATGAAGATTTTAAGCAGTACTGTGCTGAGAATGGAATAAAGATGAAGAAAACCATTCCAGGGAAACCACAACAAAACGGGGTAGCTGAGAGGATGAACAAGACTTTAAACGAGCGTGCCAGAAGCATGAGGTTACATGCCGGGCTGCCAAAGACGTTTTGGGCTGAGGCAATTAATATAGCCGTTCATCTGATCAACAAAAGTCCATCTACACCGTTGAAGTTCAAGCTACCGGAAGAAGTATGGAGTGGCAAAAAGGTTGATCTCTCTTACTTGAGAGCATTTGGGTGTGTTTCCTATGTTTACATTGATTTTGCTGCTAGAAGTAAGCTTGACGTCAAGTCAAAGAAGTATTTTTTGGTTGGCTATGGTGGACTTGAGTTTGGTTATCGTCTCTGGGATGACCAAAATCAAAAGATTATTAGGAGCAAGGATGTGATCTTCAATGAAGGTGTTCTGTACAAGGACAGAGACAGCACTGACTCCAGGGGTTCAGGTTCTGAAGACAAGAAACCTGAGATGATTCCATTGAAGGATCTTCCTAAAGAGGAGGTGCAAAATCTAGAGGTTGAAGACCAACAAGACATAGCTCTAGAAGGCAACTAGAGGACTCCTGCCACACCAGTCAGGAGATCTAGCAGAACCATCAGACCGCCACAAAGATACTCCCCTTCTTTGTGTTACATCTTGTTGACCAACAAAGGAGAGCCAAAGAGCTATGATGAAGCCGTGGAGGCTGAAGATTCAGTCATGTGGGAGTTAGCCATGGGGGATGAGATGGATTCCTTAATGTCCAATCAGACATGGCAATTGACAAAGTTACCATAGGGCAAAAAGGCCTTGCACAACAAGTGGGTATACCGAATTAAAGCCGAAAGTGATGGCAGCAAACGGTATAAGGGAAGGCTAGTGGTAAAAGGCTTTCAGCAGAAAGAAGGCATCGACTTTAACGAGATTTTTTCTCCAGTGGTGAAATTAACCACGATGGGATGGTACTTGCGCTAGTAGCAAATAAGGACTTGTTCTTGGAACAGTTGGATGTTAAGACAGCTTTTCTCCATGGTGATTTAGAGGAGGAGATCTACATGAAGCAGCCACAAGGTTTCGAAGTACCGGGTAAGGAGAACTTAGTGTGTAAACTTTAGAAGAGCTTGTATGGCCTCAAACAAGCTCCCAGGCAGTGGTACAAGAAGTTTGACGGTTTTATGTGCAGCAATGGTTTCTTAAGGTATCATGGAGATCATTGTTATTATGTGAAGAATTTAAGTGACTCCAATATTATATTGTTGCTATATGTCGATGACATGTTGATAGCAAGAGGTTACAAGCAGGAGATTGACAAGCTGAAGAAGGAGCTGTCTAAGGAGTTTGTAATGAAGGATTTGGGTGCTGCAAGACAAATCCTTGGGATGAGAATAACGAAGAACCGTAATGGTCTAAAACTGTCACATGAAGAATATGTTGAAAATGTGCTTAATAGATTCAACATGGGTAATGCGAAGCCTATGAATAATCCTTTGGCTAGTCACTTCAAGTTATGAAAGGAGCAATCACCGACCACGAAGCAGGAACGAGACCACATGGCCAAGGTGCCTTATGCTTCAGCAATAGGCAGTCTCATGTATGCCATGGTTTGTACCAGACCAGACATTGCACATGCAGTGGGAGTTGTGAGTAGGTACATGAGTAATCCAGGTAAGTAGCATTGGGAGTGTGTGAAGTGGATTCTCAGATATCTGAGATATACTGCAGGTCTAGCACTGTGTTTCAAGAAGTCAGATTTGTGACTACAAGGCTATGTTGATGCTGACATGGCTGGAGACATTGATGGTAGAAAAAGTACCACCAGTTATGTCTACACTTTGGGTGGCACTGCAATTAGTTGGGTCTCGAAGCTGCCGAAGATAGTTGCACTCTCTACAATAGAAGCAGAGTATATGGCAATGACAGAAGCGAGCAAGGAGATGATTTGGTTGCGGTCGTTTCTAGAAGAGCTGAGTCATAAGCAGGAAAGGAGTGCATTACATAGTGACCGTCAAAGTGCCATTCACTTGGCGAAAAATCCCTCATTTCATGCTAGGACAAAGCATATACAATTGTGGTATCACTTCATCAGGTGAGCTTTGGAAGATAGAGTGTTGAAGCTTGAGAAGATTCTTGGGAGTCAAAATCCAGCAAATATGCTCACCAAGACGGTTCCGATCGAGAAACTGAAGTTGTACACAACTTCAGTTGGACTTCTCCATGAGGTGTGAGAAGTTGTTGCTGCTGCACAACTTCAGTTGGACTTCTCCATGAGGTGTGAGAAGTTGTTGCTGCTGCAGTTAGAGATATGGTGATTGATTAGTCTCCAAGTAGGAGATTGTTGCAGATATAGAGCCAAATCAAGTCAACACTCTAGCAAAAAGGAAGAAAAAAAGGAGAAACGTAGTGCTCGTAAGGCAGAGAGGTAGCGTCGTGGCTTTTCTAGGAGAGCGTCGCGGCGTTAGAACAAGAGCGCCTAGGCGCCAATTGAAGAGCGCCTAGGCACTAGCTGCAAAGAGACTAGGCTCCAGGTGTATGGCGCCTAGGCTCTAGGTGAATGGTGCCTAGGCTCTAGGTGTATGGCGCCTAGGTGCTCAAGGGAGCGCCGCGGGCCGAGGCGCTGTGTTGCGTGATATTTTTTGAGTCAGAGTCGAACTCAAACACCCTAAAAATGAGAAACTACTAGGGTTTCTTATTAGTTGCTATTTTTCTCTTCCTTTGGGTATAAATAGACATAAGGTGGCTAGGGTTGAGTGTGTATGACACTGAGAGTGGCATTATTTTGTGTGAGGCATTTTTTTGAGAGCTCCATCCTTGAGAGAGAAAAAATTCCCATAGGGTGTTAGATAAAAGAGAGTTTTGGTAAGCACAATTTGAGAGTGTGTGAGAAACTTCTCTTGTAATCTGTAATTTTCTTCATCATAGTGGAATCTGCAAGCGGCAGAAACATGACGTAGTCTTAATTTTGGACGAACCTGTATAAAATTTGGTGTCTCTCTTTTCTTCTCTTCTTCAATTTATTTTCTGTAATTATTCGTTCTTGCGATCTTTGGAATTAGGAGTCGCCTAATTCCCTAACAAGATTATTAAATAACTATGTTAAAAAATAGGACTGTACATAGTCCTTTCTAATCCTTATAATCCTATTCCTGTTTGATGTGTCAAACAAGACCTAAAAAATTAAAATAAAATCCCAAAGTGTTGTTGAATCAATTGCGCCTTCCTTGTCACTGCTACCACATTAAGGGCCATTTTCTACCCCAATGCAGCCTTTCCGCTTCCCCTTTAAAACTCCACTCCCCCTCCTCCTCAAGCCAACCTCCACCTGTTCCCCTCTGCTATCAATTGTGCTTAGTTCATTTCATCGTCCCAACTTTGTCTTGACTCTTAAGGAGTGCTGCCTCCTTAACTTCCTCACCAGCAACCATCATCTTTCCCTTTGCCTCAACAAGATCCTCGGCCTTATCATTCTCTCCATATTCTAAAAGTTTGGCCACTACGTTGCCACCTTGCTAGGTGACATGACCAGCCGCATTGATGATCCTTTTATTAAAAGCACTAAGCGGCCTGAGATTAAGGTATGAACTCCTGTTTTAAGATTTTTGAGATTTTTGTTTTTGCATTTTTTGTCTTAATAACTATTTGATAATTTTTGTTTACTAGGCTATGTTTAAGACAATACTTAAATTTATATCAATGAGACAATTTCAGTATTTTAAAAAAATTGAGCAGTTAAAAGGGTTGCACCATTTTTAAAATCACGGGGATATATATATTTTACATTCTATTATAAGAAGGGGAAGCGTAAGCTGTAACTTGTATAGACTTTCCTTGTTTATCGTTTAGCGATCACACTAGAAAATAAAAAATATGAAATTTATATGTCATATATATTAATTGTAACAAATTTTTTTTTTTACCCGCATAGGAGAACTTTTTTAAGAATAAGTCTTGTAAATTTTCTTTTGTTGCACAAGAGCGGATTTTTTTTGTTTGCAATTCAATCGATGAAGCTTAAAAAGATATCAACCTTTTTGTTTTGAATTTGATATATATAGTAAATACTGTATATACTTTGCAAAAACGATTTAATTTTAACCCTAAAAAATAAAAATTCTCTTACTTTGATCTTTAGAATTTAAAAAGATACGAAATTGGCTCTTGAAATTGTCAGAAGTTGCAATTTATGGACCTTTATTAATAAATTGTCAACGTTTAACGGTTTTAGACATGTGAAGATCGTTAATATTTAATGGTTGTAGACAACTAAGCATCACATGACTTATTTGTAAAAGATAGTGCAAGATGGCGATCACGATTGATAGCCTTTGAGCAATGCAAGAGGTGATACTTATGGTTAAAATGGGTAAGTGTTTGTGATAGTTTTTAACTTTTCAAAATTTTAACAGCCTTTTTATTTAAATTTATTCTATAACTCTTTGTCAAGTTGATACATAAACCACAAGCGTTTAAAATTGTTAAAAAAATTGATGCATGACTTATAGAAGTACCAAAATTATAACTCCTGATAAGTTAGGAGTCATTTTAAAATTATAGAGATCAAAGTGAAACAACCCTTACTCTTTGGAGCTAAATTTAAAATTCACCCTTTTTATTTGGAGATGTTAATTAGCTTTTTTAATAAAAATATAAAAATATTGAATTAAATTCATTTAAAAATAAATTTATATTCATCTCCATAATTGAAACCTTATGTGCAAGTTATATGTCGATTTTTGTTAGGAAAAGTAACACTGATATTAGCTGAGATGTTTTGCTTTACGTTCTCAAAGTCAAGGTTTATTTATAAAATGCTTTTCAGGGCACATTGCCAATTTATGAGAAGTTTTAAGAGACAGCGGACCTAAAAGGCCTAAAATTATATTTCTCCAGAATAAAATAAGAAAAATCAGTGGCAAAAAATGAATTAAACAAAAAAGAGAAACACCAAATAAAAAAGAACAATTAACTCCATTAATCCTACCTAAACTATAGACCTTATGTCAATTTTCTCATGGGTTATTGAAATTAGGTAATTGCAGTAGTGTATATACTTTTTTTGATTTGGAATGCTTAAAAAAGGTATCCTAGTCACTCAACTCAAGGCACCTATTCTGTCTAGATCTGTCAATAATACTAATGAAGGACTGATGTGATGCTATTTGTAATTTCAAAATGTCGAACAAATTTTGTGTTAACCTGTTTCTTGATTTTTTAAAGTGATCATTGCACCCTTTTAACTTCATAAACGTGGTCAAAACTTACTTCTATCTAAATCCGTCTATAGTTAGAGAGAAAGAGAAAATAGCAGATTTTGTTTAAAACTTAGTAAACAATGTCATAAGATTTTAAAATGTGTAATAAATAACATATAATAAGAAATTAAGAAATATCTTACGAGAAATTGAGAACAAAAACTCCAAAATACCGTCATCTCTTTTTCCTCTCCATCTCCGCCCTCCTCCTCATCAGCACTAGTGATGTCATTGAAGGCCAAGAAATACTGTATTAATGTGTAAATACTGTATTTACGCGTACATACAAAAAACTATTGGCAACTTCCTTAGAAAACCGGTTGTTAAGAAATACAGTATTGAAATACAGTATTTATAAATAAATATTGTATTTACATATAAATACAAAATATTTACTTAGGACTTCGCTAGACCACCGGCGGTCGAAAAATACAGTATTTATTTATAAATATTGTATTTACATGTAAATACAAAAATCTATTGGCAATTTCACCATACCACCGGCGGTCAAGAAATACAATATTTACCAATAAATACTATATTTGCATGATATAAAAATTTATCTGTGACTTCACCGAACTATCGACGGTTGAGAAATACAGTATTTACTTGTAAATACTCTATTACATATAAATACAAAAATTTACTAACGACTTCCTGTTGGGTTGAACTCAGGAAAACATGTAGAGCACAACAGAATAGAATTCTAAAATTTTTCTTAAACTTTTAAGATCCTTCTCATGATGTTGCTGTATACTATAATGAATAAAACATAAACTTACAAGCTTGTCAATATTTTTGGATGACTAAGCATTCCAAAATCTTCAGATCTTCTTTATTATTTACCTCTTCTAGACCAATTAGTGCGTGGGTACTGATGAAATCTCTTGAATTACCTCCATCCAACTTTCTCAATAGAAGTTTTTAAACTCTAAAGGGGAGAGCTGGGAGCACCAGATGAATGCCAAAAAAAAGTCCACTGAAAATAGGAGCTCCAAGATCTATTTATAGATAGGCAGAGGCTTAAAGATTGAAATAGAATCCTACTAGAATTCTCTGCAAATCACGCCAACTCCCAATGATAGTAGGCGCGATTTGCTTCCTCCAATGATGGAGTGACACTTGTCATAACACCTCAAATTTTATGATCTTGTATCCATCTAGTATCTGTCTGAAATCTGATTTTAATTCAAACTGAGATATTATTTATTTCAAAATTTAAAATAAATATCTTATATGATTTTCTTAATTATTTAAATTATCTCATAAAATAAATAATCTGTAAAACCTATTTCAACTTTTGAAAAAGATACTCATCTGCACTAAAATAACAAATAGATTACATGAAGATGATGTGATATATTTGAATCCTTAAACCATGGAATTGGAGCCACATAGACTCCTAAAGTTCATGTGCATGGCACCACACATAGTCCAGGTGGATTGCTGAATGAAATTACAATTTTGTCCCTACAGACAAAAATAATCTAAGAAAATTTCTATTGATACATCTGAAAGAATATTCTGGAGCTAGCTAGGAGACATAATAGAGATATATAATTTAAGCTTTAATAATTATTATGAATTTATTATCTCATAATTAAATTAATAATAATCATTAACTTCGCTATGCGCTAATATCAGACACCAAGGTTGCACTCTTAAATCATATACATAATTATATGAAACCTTAAACATAAAATTTCATCAATAAGGTCGTCCGTTGATATAATCATTTGCCATGTGATAATACTCTCCACAATAATATCCATAATTAGAGTTAGGTTTATAGATTTCCACACAACCTAATTAGTTCTCTGTCCACGAGTTCCATTAATTTTCTAATAGGTAACCTATTTATGAATAAATCATAAATGAAGATTTGCGTAGTATTTGATATCCCATATTAAATATGAAATAGTGAGTACTCTTTACCCAAGTTCCCAAATTAATAGCCATGAGAATATTATCTTATCATCCTATCCAATAGGAGATGTGCATTTGATATCTGTGAATAGTATTCCTAGCTAACAATAATATTATGTCTCCAATATATCGTTATTGATCGTGTATTCATAGATCTCATGCATTAGCAATCAAAAGACATAATACATAGTTATGAGTCCAATAATTACCTCAGGATTAAAGAATGATCCATTAAATAATCAACGTAATAGAATTCTAATTTTTTATTACGAAATTACACAAGAAATTAAATTCTATCTAGGTTCATGTTTAATGTGTTCTAAACACATTGATGTCTTTATCCAGTAATCATTACATTACTATAATCTAGATAACATCATCCCACCAAGCTAGAAATAAGCGACACAATAATCTTAGGCAAGATAAAAGCATCTAACTTTATCTACTGATTGTAAACCAAAGTTTATATTAAGTACACATAATCATATTTTTCTGTATTATGAACACTTTATAAACATAATTATGTACTTTTACAAGTATTAGAACCTTTATGTTATTTGTGCCTGTGTATATATATATTCATCAAGATATACATATAGGAAAATAAAAGAGATTTATTTTATTAATTATACAATACTTTACATCTTCCAATGACCATGTGGAATTTACACTAAGTTATACAAATACAATATTTACCTATAAATACTGTATTTATATATAAATACAAAAATTTACTGCCAAATGCCAAATCCTTGGGACTACCATGATTACGAAATATAGTATATACAAGTAAATACAATATTTACTTGTAAATACAAAAATTTTGTTGATAACTTGTCAAACCACCATCGGCCAGAAAATTCCATATTAATAGGTAAATATTGTAGTTATATATAAATATAAAAATTTACCAATGTCTTCGCAGGACCACCGACACCCAAAAATTACATTATTTACAAGTAAATATTGTATTTATATGTAAATACTAACCCCCTGTTTGGCATTGTGGGTTCCCACCACAAACTTAGTTATAAACAGTGTAAAGCTCTCACATGCTACAGTAACAATTTAAAAAATTGCTATAGTGTAAAGCTTTCACATACTACAATAAAAGTGGTTCCCACCATCGGTTCCCATCACCTTCCAAACACCACCTAAAATTCACGGATGATATCATCTGACACTACCTGTACTTGCGTCGACGCCTGCAACTGAGGTATACTGTGAAAATATATAATAATAATAATAATAATAATAATGACAATAATAATAATAATATTATTATTATTGTTGTTGTTGTTATTATTATTATTATTAAATAAAAAAATCAATTGTCAAAAAGGAAAAAGAAAAAAATTGTTCCAAAAACCGACAAAAATCCATTTTCTAGAAAACAAAAAAAAAAGAAACAAAATGCCAGAACTTTGCCAACCATCAAATTGACGATCAAACTAAGCCTCAATGAGCAGCGACACAAAGAATGACGACAGAGCTTGCTCACGACAATTGGCAACGCTGTTTTTAGTTGAGATTTAACGATCGAGTGCTTTTTTTTTTACTAAGATCCGTCAACGAGATGCGATTGAGATCCAGAGATCAAGTGTTAAACGAGATCGACGGGACCTGAAACTTGGCCAGATGAGATCGACCCCCAACGTTCTTAATCTAGTTGGAGCAATTCTAGTCTCGATTTGGTCAGCAATGGAGAATATTGCGATGACTTCGGCTCCAACTTCTCCTCAATCGCGATAGAGCAGCAATGATGGTCACAATGCCAGCGGTCGCGATCTAACTTTGATGAACCTTCTATTGATGGCGCTGGCGAAGCTTTTGTTGAGGAAGGATGGGAGAGAGGGAAACCAGAGCAGAGATGGAAGAGACAAAGATAGATAAGGAGAGAGAATGGAGGAAGGAAAGAGCAATGTTGAGGAGAGAGAGGGGTGTGGGTAGAAGAGACAGAAAGAATCGAAAAAACAATATAAAGGAAGAGAGAGAAAGAGAAAAGAGGGGAGGAGAGAAAAACAACAAATCTAAAATTTAAACCCTGATCTGATTTGGGATTTTGGGTAGCTTGGTCTTTTACATTTGTAAAAAAATGATTATACTAAATACTCTTTTTACTTTATATTTTAAAACTATTGACGTTATTTTTCAAGTGAAAAGCAAAATACGATATTTACTACAATTTTGTCTATATTTTTTTTTTGGTCAATTACGTCATACCTAGATCTATCCATAAAACTAATGAAACAGTGGATAGGTCATATGTCATGCTCAAATATAGTTAATGGAAAGGTCATTTGGTAAATTTGCCTTTACTCGTTTCAAATTTCCTTTCTTAAGTTCTGATCAAAACTTAAACAAGAAACCTTGAAAAAGAACCTTAAAAATAGAACATAAAAAAAGATTAAAAAAATAGTAAAAAATTCTCTTAAAAATTAAAAAAAAAGAAATGTTTTTAGAGGGCATTAGCCTTCCGTTAGCCTCGCAGATGGTTCTAGATTGATTAGTGATTAGAGTGTGTATGAGAATGTTTAGCCTCGCAGATGGTTCTAGATTGATTAGTGATTAGAGTGTGTATGAGAATGTTTGGAAATCAAATTTTAACACTAAGGGTATGTTTGGTTGAATATTCAAATCAAGGTTCGAATCATTTTGCTACAGTATTTTCTCTCACAAAAATTTAAATCTTCATTCAAATACTTTACTCAAATACTCGAACCAAACGGGCCTTAAAGTTTCAACTGCTATAATGTAAAGAAACTGGTTCGCAAATACTCTCTATATTAGTTGCAGGATTACAGTGATTCCTTTTTAAACAAATAGGGGTCAAAAGTTGAGATAATATTTAGTTTTGGGGCACTTATAAAACTAACAAAAAAAAAGGGTAAAAAAAGCAAATCTATCAATCTCACTCGTTTATTAACCCTACTTCCTCATGAAAACTAGTGTATATATCTCTGTTTATCTTCTCTCTTTTCTTCTTCATATTACCCTTCTTCTTCGTCTTCGTCTTCTTTCGTGTTCCATAGACTGAGGAGCAACCATGAAAGACTCCTTGGCGATTATGGTTCTCGCTCTACTGATTGGCTGTTGCGCCACCGTCGTGAGGTCCAATGACTCCGATCACCGCTACAAGGAAGGAGATCCTGTTCCCCTCTACGCCAACAAGGTCGGACCTTTCCACAACCCCAGGTAATTTTCTTTCTCTCTAACCTAATGATAATTAGGATCTGGCGTCTCTATGTTCGGATCTGAATTCGGTTTTCGGATCTGAGGTTTGGCTGGTTGGATCTGATTTTGGATCTGACGTATCGGTGTTTGGATCTGAATTCGGTAATTTATTTCTTTTGTGACATTTTCTATAGGGACTGTTTAGGTTCATCCCCTTTTGAAGTTGTTTATGTGGATTTGAGATCATAGTGACGAAGCTAGATCAGATTGGGAAATAGTGTTCCTCAGAGAGAGATTTTTTTTCCTTTGTGATATCTTTAGTCCGACATGGATTTGACGTTTCTCGGGACGTGAGGATTTGTTTTTCGTGTTCAATTTGTCGTCACTGGTCAACTATTATGCAGGCTGGTCTACAAATAATACTTTATTTGGAAATGTGATTTGAATTTGGAAGCATGGAATGTATATTAGTGGAGCTAAGTCAAATTAGGAATCAGCGTATCAATTCTGTTTTTTAATCTATTTACCAAATTTGGCCTAAAATTCTAATTTATGTGGAATTTAATTTTTATGGAAAGCTGAACATTTTATGATACTATGCTGATTCTTGTCTTGTTAAAGTTGGAATGTGCTAATGTTGCTTTTTATCCGGTTGTCTTGGTTTAGTGAGACGTATCGCTATTTCGATCTGCCTTTCTGTTCAGGAGGTATGTGCTTTATGTTTGCATTCCTTCGTTTCTTCTCATTATTGATTTGATTGTATTTAGATTGTTTGAATTTTATTCATCCTAATTGCTAATTGCTGTTTTGTGTAAAAATGAATGTCCCATAATGCACATGGCGTCCTGAAATTTTGTTTTGTTTTTAGGAAAAGTTGGTATTAATGTGTATATTTCTTATCTTTAAAAGAACTCCTTTAATTTGCTATTGTGTTTTCTCATTCAAATTAAGCTTTAAATTTTTTAGGAAAGGCTGTCTAACTTGGAACTTTAGGGAAATGCTCGTTATTTTGCAGTTTATGGAATCTGGACAAAAGAAATATGTGAAAAAACTTTCAACTTGACCTACGGAACTTCAAATTTAGGTTCCAAAGTTTTCAATACAAAGAAGTAAAAACCACAGGTAGTTGGGAATCAAAATTCTTTGGTTTTGTTTTCGACATTTTGTCATTGAACTGGTGGAGTAATGAATACTACACTCCAGTGAGTAATGATATCCCACTATGCAAACTATTTGTATTGGAAACGTTTTTGAGGAAATGGAATAATGTAAAACGCTACTGACAACTAGAACTGACAAATAGAAACACTAGTTTGAATTTCTCTTTGTTTGACAGGTGATGTTAAGGAGAAGAAAGAAGCTCTTGGAGAGGTGTTGAATGGCGATCGTCTTGTTAGTGCTCCCTACAAGCTTGAATTCAGAAAAGAGAAGGAATCTGAGGTTGCATGTACGACAAAGCTGACAAGAGATGGTGTTGCTAAATTTCGAGATGCTGTGAAAAAGGATTACTACTTCCAAATGTATTATGATGACTTGCCGATCTGGGGTTTTATCGGAAAGGTTGACAAGGAGGGAAAAGCTGACCCAAGTGAATACAAATATTTTCTTTACAAGCATATTCATTTTGACATTCTCTACAACAAGGATCGTGTAATAGAAATCGGCGCTAAGATGGATCCTCAATCTGTGGTAGACCTGACTGAGGATAAACAGGTTGATGCCGATTTCACATACACTGTGAAGTGGAGGGAAACAGATATTCCTTTTGATAAGAGAATGGACAAGTATTCACAATCTTCTTCACAGCCACATCACTTGGAAATTCACTGGTTTTCAATCATAAATTCATGTGTTACGGTGCTGCTATTGACTGGTTTCCTAGCCACAATCCTCATGCGGGTTTTGAAGAATGATTTCATGAAGTGAGATTTTGTTTGTTGAAGAACAGAAAATGTTCATAAAAGCACATGTGGCTACTCATTAATTTCATTTTTCCTTTTTCAACTGCTTATAGAAATCATTTTATTTCTTCAAAGGTATGCACAAGATGAGGAAGCTGCTGATGATCAAGAAGAGACAGGATGGAAGTACATCCATGGTGATGTTTTTAGGTTCCCAAAGTACAAGTCTTTATTTGCTGCTGCCCTTGGTTCTGGCACACAGTTGTTCACGCTGTAAGTATTGTATTATGTTTCCTCAGTACGAATATATTATGAAGTTATCTGGCACACAGTTGTTTACGCTGGAAGTTATCTTGTGTGTTTTGCTGACCATGCTATACTGCCCCTTTTTTGCAATGTCCAGCACTGTATTCATTTTCATGCTTGCACTGGTTGGTGTATTTTACCCATACAACAGAGGAGCTCTATTCACTGCACTGGTGGTTATATATGCGCTTACATCTGGAATTGCAGGATACACAGCAACTTCTTTCTATTGTCAGCTTGAAGGAACTAACTGGGTAAATATAAGATTATTTTCCAACAATGAGTGTCGTTTATAGTTTGATGTTTATGGAACAAAGTGGCGAGAACTAAACTTATTTAATTTGTATGTTTCTGCATGACAGGTGAGGAATCTGTTGCTTACAGGGTGCCTGTTTTGTGGGCCTCTCTTCCTCACTTTTTGTTTCCTTAACACCGTTGCAATTGCTTATAGTGCAACTGCAGCTCTTCCCTTTGGCACTATTGTAGTAATTGTTCTGATATGGACATTAGTAACATCACCTTTGCTTGTGTTGGGTGGTATTGCTGGGAAGAATAGCAAAGCTGAGTTTCAAGCTCCTTGCCGTACGACAAAATATCCGAGGGAGATTCCACCTTTGCCTTGGTACAGGGGTACTCTTCCTCAGATGGCAATGGCAGGATTTCTTCCTTTTAGCGCTATATACATTGAGCTTTACTACATATTTGCAAGTGTATGGGGTCACAGGATCTACACGATCTACAGCATTCTCTTTATTGTTTTCATCATTCTTTTGATTGTCACTGCCTTTATCACTGTGGCTTTGACCTACTTCCAACTTGCTGCTGAAGATCATGAATGGTGGTGGAGGTAAACACATTCTTGCATTGGTTTCCTTTCCTTTTTGTTGACAAGAGCTGTGTTGCAAACTGCAATCAAATGGTTCCTTATTTTCTGCGTGATCTGATGCATCATTTTTTACTTGATGGTTCAAAACAATATAGTTATCCTGACTAGCTCAATAGAAAGAAGGTAAAAAGAAATTGAGGTGAAAAGAAGAAAAAAGCTATAGATTCCATTTTCCATTTCATAAATGCTCAGAAATATACAAGTGGTTAGGTGATTTTTATTGTGATGGAAAACTAAAGAGTCATAGTATTTCCCAAGGGAATAAGGTACTGTAGATTTTGAAAAAGTGGCCAATTTGAAATGATCTTCAACTCGGTTAATTGCTAGTAATTTACCTGTGCATAATAGAATTTTAGACGATAGATTATAGTTATTTTTTCTTGTTATTGAGAATTAACTTTTAACAGTTCCCTCAGAAAAAAAAAAAAAGAATTTAAGTTTAATATCCAGAAAAAAAAAAAAGAATTAAGTTTAGTATTCTTGGTAGTACATGTCCTGGATTTAGGCTAAAAGCCACAGTATTTTGTTTCACAATATATAGCATTTCTAATATTGGAAGGAACTTTCCATCTGGTGACGAGTAATGTTGCCATAGTGGATTCTTATCTTGTTTTGGCTTTGATTCTTCCTTGCCTTTTGCTATAATTATTTATTTTATTGGAAGGAACTTGTTATCTGGTGATTAGTAATGTTGCTATAGTAAATTCTTATCATGTTTTGGCTTTGATACTTTCTTGCTTTTTGCTCTATTCATTTATTGATTTTCTGTTTTATGGTGAGTGATACACATGATTACTAGTATGTTTAAAACAATGGTTTGATATTGTTTCCTTCATTCTTTATTTTAATAGCCTGGCCCTTGTGCAACTTGCAGTAAATATTGACTCGTCTGATTAATTTGTGAGTTCTAGCCGGTATCTGTGGTACCTAGTTATTGTAGCTACATACAAATGATTCAGTTAAATGTTCAGAGCAAGAATGAAGCATTGTACTCAATTTTGTTAGTCGTTAGGGTAGAATTTGCACAAATAAAGAGTCTGTTATCAGTCGTAGGTAATATACCAATATTTTTCATGCCAGTCTGCATGGTAGGCCTTAGAGAAGTTAAACGTTGTCTCTGGAATAGATTGGCTAGCCTATTGCTTCTGAGTTTCTTTTGCTTTGGTAGTTTCTCTATGTTTTTTGAGTTTGTTCAAATGAAGAATAAAATATATATATTTATTTACTCGAGCTTTTAATGTTTACATATTCAAATGGTGTCTAGCGTAACGTTCAGCAGTCAGTAGCTTTCGTTGCAAACTAGTTTGCTTGGCTGCCTTCTCCTTGTGTTCCTTAGTTTTATTTTTCCACTTTTTGTGGTGGGTATCCCAGACCAAGTTGTGTACTGTTATTTGCAAAGGCATCCATGATATTGTTCTTCTTGGAGCTATATATGGTTGCTAATCTTAGTGCTGTTCCTTCCAAGCTAGCATCTATTGCATTCTGTTGTTCTGCCCTTTTCTTGGCTAATTAGACTTTGTCTAACAACTTTATCCATGCTGAAGGTAGCATGAGCTGTGTACGTCATAAACATGACAATATAGACCATCATCTTTCATGTAGCCTTCTCTTACTATCAAATTATAGGGGAACGTTTTGGAAGGTAAACTTTTGTACACACCAGATGGTATTATGGCTCAGGATCTCTTTCCCTTCCATATAGACCATATATAGCTTTTGCAGTGATACGAGTATTTTTAAACCAATACTGTTTGATAGGAAGTTGAGACCAAGATATGCATGCTATATATTAAAGGGACAGCCATGTGCTAGTCAGTTTTTTGTGGTGTTCTCACAGATGTTATGCATGCATGTTTATTCCGAACTGAAGCCCATGGTCTTGATTTGCTTCAGGTCTTTTCTGTGTGGAGGATCAACCGGCCTGTTTATCTATGCCTACTGCTTGTATTACTTCTATGCCCGTTCGGATATGTCTGGCTTTATGCAAACCTCGTTCTTCTTCGGTTACATGGCTTGCGTCTGCTACGGCTTCTTTCTCATGCTCGGGATGGTGGGCTTCCGTGCTGCTTTGCTCTTTGTTCGCCACATTTACAGGTCAATCAAGTGTGAGTAGTGCAGTGGTCAAATCTTTATGGTAAAGTCCGTCCCTGTTACTTCTTCTGCATCGTGGAGGAAGGTCTATGATTTTTGTTACGTGGTAGTATAGAGAAGTGCATTACGAAGCCAAGTAAGCAAACTATCCGCTAAAATGGGTTTTTTGGAACCTTTGTTGTGCGTTTGCTTCTGGCTTGGAAAATATTGGGCCCTAGACTGTATGTATACGACAGTTATGTGGAGAACAGCTTGTACAACCACATTTACCTTACTTTAAGAAGTACCTTTTCCTTTGTTAACAAAAGTAATTAGTATTTTTCTCTTATGTCAAACTTTCCAGACTCGAGATAATGTTGAAATAGTAATTCTTCTCTTTAATCCAATTTGTTCAGACTCAACATAAGTAGATTGTTTTATAAGATAGAGGAATAAGTGGGGTCAATGGCCTCCTCGGGCTTAAAATGTTGGTGCGTTGCAAACATTGGTTAGGAGTTAGGACTTGGGAAAAAAGCCGTGCTTGGGAAAAACCCGTGCTATCTCATAGCTTTAAGCCACATTTCTGTGGGGCAATTCCTGTTACTGCAGAGCATAGGAGCCTCCATTTTTATTGCTAATTGCTGAGGCCATGTTCTAGCGAAATATGCATTAAAAAAAGTGGCAAATGATTTCTCCGACTTATTGTATTCGATATATCATTAAAGGAAACAATTCTACTCTTACGGTAAGGATACAGTCACCTTTAATTTGGCGGATCAGTTTGTCCAGTTTCGAATTTGGATCTACCAAGTAAATTGGATAGTTGGTTCAAGATTCCAATACGGTACCAATTTTCAAACCTATTATTATGCGAGAAAACGCGTCTAAATCACAAAGCTGCATCGATCTGAAGCATAAATCTTATGGCCCCACAATAGAGGCAGAAGTCGCTCTTTGTGTGGGGAAGCTGATTGATCTTTCACTCTTAGGCTACTGGCGTTATCAGGGCCCTTGGAAACTACTTTTGCTTTTTTTTTGGTCCCCCCCTGGACAAGGGAAGTAAATATGTGAGTTTTCTGTACGTATTTAAAACTAATATTTTTACACTTTACTCTTTATTTGGTAAATGAGTATAAACTCAAAAGTTTGAATCGTTTATAAAGTAAAGCTCTTACATGTTACGTAATAAAGCAAAAATATTTTATAGTTAAAACTCTCACATGTTATAGTGTTTGATCTTATTTGTGAAACACCTTATTAGTCTCTAAAATTTTAATTTGGACATATTACTCTATGAACTTTCATTTTTTTGGGAAAATTTAGTCCCTCGCTAAAAAATTGAAGATAAGATTTTCATATCTAACAAAGATAATCATATGTCAATCGCGTAATATCTTAAAACTTTATAGAAATAGTTACATAATATGCAAAATGTTCTCTCCACTATGTTTGAAAGGGTTTTTTTTTATTATTTTCTTATACACTTTGTTTTAGGTTTATACTATATATTCAGTTCTTTATTTCATCAAATGTATACCTTTCAGAATAGATTCAATAAACAAATTTATATTTTCCCCCGACCATCCTTCAATTTTGACTTGAAAATGGCCCTAAATACTCTCAAATAGAAAATAAGAAAACTAAAAAAAAAAAACCTTTAAATTAAGGGTTTTGATATGAAAAATATCTAAATTCCCACAAAAATGGGTCTTTTAGGTGTTCTTGTTTTTATTCTACTTATTTTGAAAGTTTAGTTTTTCCCTTTGTAACTTGAGGAGAATTTGGTCATTTTGAAGGTCAAAAAATTATTAATTGAGATAAGGTATAAATTTATATACTAAATCTGATATAAAGATATGCATTCGAAGTGAACAAAAAACAACGACCTAGGGTTTGAGTAAACCTAAAGTAAATGGTATAAATAGGTAAATATTCCTTTTTAAAACCTATTCAAAATTATGACGTCTTACACTTACTGTAATTATTTATATAAAATTTGTAATTAGTCTGCAATATTGATGTGATTGTCTACATTAAATTTTAGAAATGGTTTATCAATTTTAATGTTAGGGGCCAAAACTACAAACAAAAAAAGTTGGAGAAATGATATGTTAAAATTAAAAGTTTAAGACTGAATTGTTACTGTGTTTATAATTTAGGGACTAGTGTTAATAACCCTTCCTCCTTTTTCATGCATAACAAATAATGTGTATGGTCTGACTCAGTCCTTTTTTGTAGCTTTTTGTAATCATTTACCAAGCTCACCCATTTGGTTAAATTAGAGGAATATATCTTATGGAAAATTTAAGCCTAATTGACACATAAAAGTGATAGGGGTTAAAAACTAGATTTTATAACTAATACTAACCTATTTTTTTTTTCTTGTGCGTGTGTGTTTTTCTCTGAAAAGAAAAATTTAGAATTAATACCACTTTTGGCCTCAACCTCGCCCTACTTGTTAAGAAAGGGTATTTTGGATAAATTACACTTTTCAAGATGAATTTGAATAAATTCAATCATTACTTATTGTGTTAGCTAATGAGGTTGGGCAGAAAGAACATAATTTTTTCTCTTATTCTTTTTTTAATTTTTATATCTTTTTAAGAGTGACTTTTTTGAAATACCTTTTATTAACTAAGCACATGAGTGTCACATGGTTGATTTTCTTTAGTTTTAAGTGATAAATATAGGACAAGCCTAGTCGAGGGTAGAATTTGTAACGTTTTAAAGTTCAAGGGTTAAAATAAGATAAGGTATATTATTTAAGACTAAAAAATACAATTAAACTAAAAAATTATTCGGAATCTAGGAACAAAGAGTAGCCACAATAGGCTTCCTACAAATTCGAAAGAATAACGCTGTAGACACTCTTATCCCAACTTTTAACCACCAACCTAAATAGGATATGATGTGGCATTCTATTTCATATACCACCTCAGTATTTTTAGGACTTATTTACCAAATCGTAAAGGAATATAAAGAAAAGACAACAGAATTGGAAAGGAAAATAAAGTAATGGGATTGAGCAATCATTTCCATTTTAGTGTCTACTTAATTATTTTATGATATAATGGGAAACAATCTTATTCATTTTCTAGTGTTTATTTACTTGGGAATGAGAATCTTATTCGGTGTAATTTTTAAAATATTCCTTTTATATTAATAAAAAACTATTCAATACCAACATTTAAATTTGAACATCTATGTAAATATGATATTTTTTCCCTTTGATGGAGAAGCAACATTAAAGGCTATGAGAGGATTTATAGTCTATTCCTTCTTTCCCCATATTATGTGGGCCCATGAATTTTTTTTTGCTAATTTTCTAAGTAAACACATTATTTAAGGGAAAGAGAATCACTCTTTATTTTCCCTCTTCCTTTGATGTAAAGTAAACATACTCTTAATTTTAATACTCATTTTGTTAATATGCCCCTTCTACTTTTATTTTGAGTAAATTGTATTGTTTCACCCCAAACTATACATTTTTTGCATAATACATCATGAATTTTCAATCTTGATAAAATACACCACTAAATTTAAAAATAATTAGTAATTGAGGTCCAATAATTAACGAGTATTGAAATGCATAAACGATTTTGGTCATTCATGTTTGAGTTTTTAATAGATAGAACTCATCATTTTAAGAAAATAATTGAAACTCAATATGTAAAAAAAAAAATATTGAGTGGAAGTTAAAGTAGCTATTTGTAACGCCCCGAAATTTATTTAACGTTAATGTAATGTAAATGATGAATTAGTGTGCCATAATTAATGTTTTAACATTAATTAGATTATTTGGTTGGATTTTAAAATTTTGGTTGTTTTGTTAATCTGTTGAATCCAAATGATTTCTTATTGATTTAAAATGATGTTTTGAGTTTTAAAACATAACAATTTGTAAAATGTTAAAAATACTCCGTTTTACAAAACCGTAGGCGGCACATGGTTTTCGCACAGTAAAACTGTCCACCGATTTTCTCTATTTATTTCCCTTCTTCTCTCTCTCTCTCTTCACTCAGCTCCCTCACTCTCTCTCTCTTCCCTCCCGTGGTTCCCTCTCGGTTTCCCCTCTCTCTCTCAAATTTCTCTCTCAAATTTTTGAAACCAATTCGAATCCAAGCTTTGGGATAGCAAGGAGGAGGCTCGGGGACATGATTTAGCAACCGAGAATGCGGATTAAAGTTTCGATTCAAGGTTAGATTCAAAATTTCTAAACTTTTTCCAAAATTTTCAATTTTGTGCATTTTTGAAATCTAGGGTTGTTTAAGCTTAGAAAACCGTAGATTTGAGTTAATTGAACTTAGAACAACTAGAATCTAAGCTTAGATTGAAGAAAAACGGATTACATTCAAGTTTTTTTTCATTTTCTCCTCATTTTCTCATTTTTAGATTTTTGAGGATTTTGAGTTTAAATCTTGTTTAAATGAGTTCAAACATGTTCTAGAATGTTTTTCTATCAAATATGATTGTTTTTCATGCCTGGGATTTGAGAAAAACAGGTTAGAATCAAGATTTGAATTTTGGGGATCGAGAAACCCGTGGCTGGGATTTCTGGATTTTCCCAGTTCGGCCTGTGTTCGGCAGGCCGGAGTGATGATCGGCAGGCTGGTGTTCTTCCGACCGGCAGGCCGAACCTGGGGAAGTGTTCGGCCGACCGAACTTTGCTTCCGGCAGGCCGACCGAGGCATGGAAAATTTTGTGATTTTTCACCGTTTTCACTGTTTTGAACTCCGATTTAAATTCCAACCTTATAGAATGATTTTAATGGTACAAATGGCACACTAGGACATCATGAAATGGTTTAGTAACATAGAATGTCTCAAACTAGATATTGATCGACTTAGTTTGTATCTAGGATCGTTCGTGGTTCCGTGGAGCTAACGTATAGCGGACCGGGATTACGGTGTGGGGCACCGGGACGAGTATTGAGGTAGGACTTCTATCCTATTTCCTTGGTAGCCTGGTTTTGAATTGATTTGGCTTTGAAAAGGATTTCTATCAAAATGTTTTCAACGGTTGTTTGAAAATGGTTTTATCGGTTATATTTTAATATACCGTGATTATGAAATGAACTTCATAATGAACGTAATTGACAACACTCGGTAATTGGGTTTTGAATGATAATGATAACAAACACAAAGGCATGATGCCATATCAGAGATCGGGTCATGTAGCGATCGACCTTGGGGGCAAGTCCCGAAACCCAGCTGGGCCACTACGGTGGTGATATCATGGTTTGCCTAGGTAAAAGAAAAATGGTGTTTTCGATTGTACGAGTAGACTGTTCTGTGTCAGAACGGCTCTACTCAAATTATGCATTTATTTATTTATTTAAGTTTTCTTTTGAGTACTCCTAACAATGAAATGTTTCTTTAAATTAAATTATTTTATAAAACATAGTCCTACTGAGCCTTTCGCTCACGTTTTATTGTTTTAAATTTTCCCCCTCTAGGTGGTTTCCCATTTAGGTTTGGAGTGGATTCTTCAGACCGAACTCAGGAGCAATAGGAGGATTGATTTATATTTCGTATTATTTAATCAAGGCATGTAAGAGTTAACTTTATTTGTACTTGGACTGTAATTGTATTTATGATATTGTCAGAACCATGTGTGTGCACAAGTTGTGGGTTGTGGAACCCATACTCGTGGTTTTTATTTAAATTTTATTACTCGTTTAATATTTATAAATTCTTTTATAAAAATGTGGTGGAAATCTTCTTATTTCTCATGTAATTTGATCCTTAAACCATTGATTTTAATTAAATTCTCTTTTAATTAATCTAAATATTCCGCCACGTCACCTCCCGTACTCCGGGGCGTGACAGAATGGTATCAGAGCCAGGTTATGAACCTTGGGAATTGTGCACACATAGGTTTGACAATGAAATACCTCTGACAGTCCAAATTTTGTTTTCAGAAGTGAGAGAATGGCACCTAGACGTCGTTCGACTGCTGACGCCGAGTTCGAAAATGATGAGAGCATGATGAGGTCTATGTTTGCGGCTTCTCGGCAGATGGCAGCCAGGGCTAGACCGGGAGATTCCGATGTTGGTAGTCGGCATGCGTATTTTAAAGAATTTCGACGGGCGTCTATTCTGACTTTTGATGGCAATGGGGATCCGCAGTTAGCAGAGTATTGGTTGGATTCATTCTTGAAGCATTTGGATACTCTTGGTGTGCCTGAGGAGTATCGTGTGGAGTTCACGGCGTATAAGCTCGAGGGTGGCTTTAACACTTGGTGGAAACAGACTAAGCGTCTGGAGCGCGGTGGTGATATCAGTTGGGACAGGTTTGAGGAGCTGTTCTATGATCGATATTTTCCGCAGGGGTATAGAGATCAGAAGGCAACTGAGTTTTATAGATTGCAGCAGGGTGATCTGTCAGTTCAGGAATATGAGGCAAAGTTTAATGAGTTGGCTAGGTTTGCTCCATCGACGGTGGCATCGGAGCGTGAAAAGTGCATTAAGTTTCAGGAAGGGCTCAAGGCTCCTATTCGGCGGCAGTTGGTTACTCTACGGCTTAGGAGTTTCGGAGAGCTTGTGTCGTCGGCGATCTCCATGGAGAATGATTATGTGCAGTATTGTGAGGACCGAGCCAAGGCTTCAGGAGGACCGCAGAGGAGTGGCAGGAAGAGCACCAGTAGTCGTCCAGCTTCGAGGAAAGGCAAGCAAGGCGGTGCGACCAGTGGTAGCAGCAGTTCGTCTGGCAGCGGGCGCAGCAATCCCTACAGCTTTCATTGTCATTTCTGTCAGCAGCCCGGATACATCAAGAGGAATTGCCCGATCAGGAGTGCTCGTCTTGGATCTCAGACCGGGGAGGATGCCAGTCGTTCGTCTCAGTCTCAGCCTCAGACCCTACCTCTGCCTCCGCAGTACCCGCAGTTGCAGTCTCCGCAGTTCTCTCCTCAGCAATTCTCGTATCCGGCACGGGGACAGCAGCCGCAGCATTTTCAGTGCAGTGTTCCTCAGTATCGAGCACCGAGTACCGGTAGTGTGCAGTCGTCTCCATCTCAGCAGCATCGGTCGAGTAATCCAGGACCCAGCAATGTCGGTAGAGGAAAAGAAAAGGCGCCAGTGCAGGTTCATGCAATGGCATCTGGAGGGTCAGATTCTCAGACTGGAAACGCGGTTGTCGACGGTATGATCTTGGTTTCTAGATCTTTAGCTCGTGTTTTGTTTGATACCGGTGCCTCTCATTCTCTCATTTCGAGTTCTTTTGTACATGCCTTGGGATTAGAGGTAGAAAAGTTTAATGAACTCCTAGTCATAACTTCTCCCTTGGGGCGGGTGTGTGTAAATTGTATGTGTAAATCTTGTAAAATAAAGATTGGGGATGAGATTTTGAAAAGTGATTTGATTATACTCCCCATGAGTTCTTATGATGTGATTCTAGGGATGGACTGGTTGTTCAGGTATAATGCAGTCGTGGACTGCCAACTTAGAAGAGTGACCCTAGTATCTGATAGGGGGACGGTAATCACTTACCAGGGTAGTGGTGATTGGTTAATGAGTGAGCGTCTCATGAAGTCGTGTCTAGGAGGGCGAAGGAATCTAGGTTGTTGTGCTTTTCTTGCCAACCTGGATTGCGAGCCCTATGTTTCGAGTAGCAGTGTAGCGATTTCGGTGGTTGATGAGTTCGAGGATATCTTCCCCGACGAGTTGCCAAGATTACCACCGCATCGGGAGATTGAGTTTGGTATTGAGTTGTTTCCAGGGACATCATCGATTTCTATAGCACCTTATCGGATGGCGCCGGCAGAAATGAAGGAATTGAGGAAGCAACTTTAGGAGCTTGCTGATAAGGGGTATATTCGGAACAGCACATCTCCGTGGGGTGCACCAGTTTTGTTCGCTAAGAAGCACGATGGGACTCTCAGGTTATGTGTAGATTATCGACAGCTAAATCGTGTTACGGTGAAGAATAAGTATCCCTTGCCTCGGATTGATGAGCTATTTGATCAGTTAGGAGGTTCGTAGTACTTCTCAAAGACTGATTTACGTTCAAGTTATCATCAGCTCAGGATCAAGGAAGAGGATATTCCCAAGACAGCTTTTAGGACTCGGTATGGGCACTTTGAGTTTCTGGTCATGTCTTTTGGGTTGACGAATGCTCCGACAGCTTTCATGGATCTGATGAACAGGATATTTAGGTCGTATCTGGATCAGTGCGTGATCATGTTCATCGATGACATTCTTGTGTATTCTAAGACTTGGGAGGAGCATGAGCAGCATCTTCGGATCGTGCTTCAGACTCTGCGGGAGCACCAATTATATGCTAAGAGGGAAAAGTGTGAGTTCTGGTTGACTGAGGTCAAGTTTCTGGGTCATGTTATCTCGGAGCATGGTATTTCAGTGGATCCGTCCAAGGTTGAGGCTATATTGGAATGGGAACGAACAAGGAATGTAGCAGAGATTCATAGCTTCTTAGGTCTTGCTGGATATTACAGGAAATTTGTAAAGGATTTTTTGAAGATTGCAGCTCCGTTGACGAGATTGAGTAAGAAAAATGTCAGGTTTGAGTGGGATGAAGATTGTGAGCTTGCTTTTCAGGAATTGAAGAACCGGTTGACTTCAGCTCCAATGTTGGTTATCCCTAGCAGTGACGAGCCGTATGAGGTTTATGCGGATGCTTCAGGGCGTGGACTTGGATGCGTGTTGATGCAGCTTGGACGTGTAGTTGCGTACGGATCGAGACAGCTACGACCTCACGAGCGGAATTATCCTACTCATGATTTAGAGCTTGCGGCGGTGATCTACGCGCTGAAGATTTGGAGGTGTTACTTGTATGGAGCATCGTTTCAGGTCTTCTCCGATCACAAGAGTTTGAGGTATTTGTTCACTCAGAGGGATCTTAACTTGAGGCAGCGTAGATGGGTAGAGTACATGGAGGATTATGATTTCGCGTTGCAGTATCATCCCGGGAAAGCCAATGTGGTTGCGGATGCGCTTAGCAGGAAGTCTTCAGGGATTCTCGCTTGTTTGATCTTTGAGGACTGGAGCAGGGATACGACAGTGAGTGAGTATCGGCTACTGTATCGTGAAGATTGTGATCGAGTTTCGTTATATCACGTGGAAGTGACTCCAGCTCTTGTTCAGATGGTGAAGCAAAGTCAGTGGCAGGATCAGCATTTGCAGGAGATTTGGTCGCGGATTCAGAACGGGGAGCAGTTCAAGGAATGGAGCGTGCATGTAGATGGATCGTTGTACTTTCGGGAGCGTCTTGCAGTTCCAGTTATCACCGAGGTGACGAAAGCCGTTCTAGATGAAGCTCATAGGTCTCAGTTTGCTATTCATCCGAGGAGCACCAAGATGTATCGTGATTTGAAGAGGCAGTATTGGTGGAGAGGCATGAAGAAAGATGTTCGAGAGTACGTGGCCAAGTGTTCGACGTGTCTTCAGGTGAAAGCCAAGCATCAGAAGCCTGCAGGTCAGCTTCAGCCGCTTCCTATTCCAGGGTGGAAATGGGAGCATGTGACGATGGATTTTCTCACAGGTTTACCAAGGACGGAGCAGCGGCACGATGCAGTTTGGGTTGTGGTCGACAGGTTGACGAAATCGGCGCATTTCATTCCGTTTAGGTCGACGTGTTCTAGGAAGGTTCTCGGGGAGTTGTATGTGCAGAACATTGTGAGGTTGCATGGAGTTCCTTTGTCCATCACCTCTGATCGAGATACCAGGTTTAATGCTAAGTACTGGAGGAGTTTTCAGGAGGCTTTAGGTACGGATTTGAACTTCAGTACGACGTTTCATCCTCAGACTGATGGGCAGTCTGAGCGGGTTATTCAGGTTCTCGAGGATATGTTGCGTGCTTGTGCATTGGACTTCGGCGGGAATTGGAAGCAATGTTTGCATTTAGCGGAGTTCGCGTACAACAACAGTTATCAGGCAAGTATCGGTATGGCACCATTTGAGGCGTTGTATGGGCGACCGTGTCGGTCACCTGTGTGTTGGGATGAGCCGAAAGATAGAGTTATTCTTGGGCCGGATGAGATTCGTGATAGCAACGAGAAAGTCGCAGTGATTCGAGATCGGTTGAGGGCAGCTCAGAGTCGGCAGAAGAGCTACGCGGATAGGAGACGTAGACCTTTAGAGTTCGCGGTTGGAGATTTCGTTCTCTTGAGGGTATCACCTCGTAAGGGAACTATGCGGTTCGGGGTGAGTGGGAAGCTCGCACCGAGGTATATTGGGCCGTTCGAGATCACTCAGCGTGTTGGTGTGGTTGCTTATCGGCTTGATCTTCCGCCCGGACTTTCTCATGTTCACGATGTGTTCCATGTGTCGATGCTTAGGAAGTGTCCACCTGAGCAGGGCAAGATAGTTTCGTTCCACGATGTGCAGGTTCAGGAAGATACGACGTATGAAGAAGTGTCGATTCAGATCATCGACCGGAAAGTTATTAGCTTGCGTCGTCGCGAGATACCGTTGGTAAAAGTCGTGTGGCAGCATCATGGGGTTGATGAAGCCACTTAGGAGCTAGAGTCGAGTATGCGGGAATTGTATCCGCATTTGTTTTGTTTTTGAAATGAGTTGTAAATTTCGAGGGCGAAATTTCTTTTAGGGGTGGAGAGTTGTAACGCCCCGAAATTTATTTAACGTTAATGTAATGTAAATGATGAATTAGTGTGCCATAATTAATGTTTTAACATTAATTAGATTATTTGGTTGGATTTTGAAATTTTGGTTGTTTTGTTAATTTGTTGAATCCAAATGTTTTCTTATTGATTTAAAATGATGTTTGAGTTTTAAAACATAACAATTTGTAAAATGTTAAAAATACTCTGTTTTACAAAACTGTGGGCGGCACATGGTTTTCGCACAGTAAAACCGCTCACCGATTTTCTCTATTTATTTCCCTTCTTCTCTCTCTCTCTCTTCACTCAGCTCCCTCACTCTCTCTCTCTTCCCTCCCGTGGTTCCCTCTCGGTTTCCCCTCTCTCTTTCAAATTTCTCTCTCAAATTTTTGAAACCAATTCGAATCCAAGCTTCGGGATAGCAAGGAGGAGGCTCGGGGACATGATTTAGCAACCGAGAACGCGGATTAAAGCTTCAATTCGAGGTTAGATTCAAAATTTATAAACTTTTTCCAAAATTTTCAATTTTGTGCATTTTTGAAATCTAGGGTTGTTTAAGCTTAGAAAACCGTAGATTTGAGTTAATTGAACTTAGAACAACTAGAATCTAAGCTTAGATTGAAGAAAAACGGATTAGATTCAAGTTTTTTTTTCATTTTCTCCTCATTTTCTCATTTTTGGATTTTTGAGGATTTCGAGTTTAAATCTTGTTTAAATGAGTTCAAACATTTTCTAGAATGTTTTTCTATCAACTATGATTGTTTTTCATGCTTGGGATTTGAGAAAAACAGGTTAGAATCAAGATTTGAATTTGGGGATCGAGAAACTCGTGGCTGGGATTTCTGGATTTTCCCAGTTCGGCAGGCCGGAGTGATGATCGGCAGGCCGGTGTTCTTCCGACCGGCAGGCCGATGTTCTTCCGACCGGCAGGCCAAACCTGGGGAAGTGTTCGGCCAACCGAACTTTGCTTCCGGCAGGCCGAACTGTGCAGTTCGGCAGGCCGAAGCAGGGAGTCTGGCAGGCCGACCGAGGCTTGGAAAATTTTGTGATTTTTCACCGTTTTCACTGTTTTGAACCCCGATTTAAATTCCAACCTTATAGAATGATTTTAATGGTACAAATGGCACACTAGGACATCATGAAATGGTTTAGTAACATAGAATGTCTCGAACTAGATATTGATCGACTCCGTTTGTATCTAGGATCGTTCGTGGTTCCGTGGAGCTAACGTATAGCGGACCGGGATTACGGTGTGGGGCACCAGCACGAGTATTGAGGTAGGACTTCTATCCTATTTCCTTGGTAGCCTGGTTTTGAATTGATTTGGCTTTGAAAAGGATTTCTATCAAAATGTTTTCAACGGTTGTTTGAAAATGGTTTTATCGGTTATATTTTAATATACCGTGATTATAAAATGAACTTCATAATGAACGTAATTGACAACACTCGGTAATTGGGTTTTGAATGATAATGATAACAAACACAAAGGCATGATGCCATATCAGAGATCGGGTCATGTAGCGATCGACCTTGGGGGCAGGTCCCGAAACCCAGCTGGGCCACTACGGTGGTGATATCATGGTTTGCCTAGGTAAAAAAAAAATGGTGTTTTCGATTGTACGAGTAGACTGTTCTGTGTCAGAACGACTCTACTCAAATTATGCATTTATTTATTTATTTAAGTTTTCTTTTGAGTACTCCTAACAATGAAATGTTTATTTAAATTAAATTATTTTATAAAACATAGTCCTACTGAGCCTTTCGCTCACGTTTTATTGTTTTAAATTTTCCCCCTCTAGGTGGTTTCCCATTTAGGTTTGGAGAGGATTCTTCAGACCGAACTCAGGAGCAATAGGAGGATTGATTTATATTTCGTATTATTTAATCAAGGCATGTAAGAGTTAACTTTATTTGTACTTGGACTATAATTGTATTTATGATATTGTCAGAACCATGTGTGTGCAGAAGTTGTGGGTTGTGGAACCCATACTCGCGGTTTTTATTTAAATTTTATTACTCGTTTAATATTTATAAATTCTTTTTTAAAAATGTGGTGGAAATCTACTTATTTCTCATGTAATTTGATCCTTAAACCATTGATTTTAATTAAATTCTCTTTTAATTAATCTAAATATTCCGCCACGTCACCTCCCGTACTCTGGGGCGTGACACTATTAGACCCCAATTGTTATTTATTTTAAAGTTAAGGTTTATTTTATTAAGATTGAGAGTTTAAAATGCATTATACAAAAAATACATAATTTAAGATGCAACAGTGTATTTTATTCCTTTTACTTTTTTTCTCTCTAATTTCTTTTTTGCACACCTACTTTTTTTTTCTCTCTTCAATTTTCTTTTTTTTTTTTTTGGACTCTTCAGTGTCTCTTTTGTTTTTCTTGTGTGTGTGTTTTTTTTTTTTTTTTTTTTGTTTCTTTTGTTTGAGGATAGAGCATTGTCCCTTTAAAATAATAATAATAATAATAATAATAATAGAGCATTGAGAAGATTACAGTATTGGAAGGAGATGGGAAGTTTGGGTGAATAGTCTTGTTAACGATTGAAAGTTGGAAGCCTTTGTTTGAAGCTCAAGAGAAGAACAGCACAGCCTTGGATCCAGAACTGAGTGCTGCAGATAGGCATTTGTAGTTTCCAATGTCTCTTTTATTGTTATTATTATTTATAAATGCACCGTATTTTCAAGTTTTGGTAACGGTGGAAGTTAGAAACATCATGAAGGAGGAGGAGGAAAGCGAAGACAACGAAGAGACACCAAAGAGCGAGAAGGAAGTAGGTGAGGAGGAAAGAGACTTGGAGAGAAAAAGTAAAAGTAGGAGTATATTAGTAATGTAAAAAGATGCTTGAGCAAATTCAGTTTTAAGCAATATTTTTAGTTATCATAATATAAAGTTCTTATATACTATAATAATAAGAAAAAATAAACTACAGTATAAAACTTTTATATGTTACAATTTTTATCTTTATTTGACACGTATAATTGAGATTATAGTTAAAACCTATATTAGATTAAAATATTATAACTATTTAGAGTTTTATATTATAGTTGTTTTTTACTTTAAACTATAGTTGCAGGAAGTTTTTTACTATGCTTAGTACTAAACAAAGGCTTCGATTTAAAATTTTCAGTTCTAACTATATTTTTTAAACACTCTCAGTATTAAATTAAAGGTGTTGATGTGATAATATGAGATAGAGTGTCACATATGCATATGGCATGTAGGTTGGTGCTTAAAAGTCAGAGAGCAGAGTCACCAAATTGTTCAGTTAAAAAATAGGAGGATGAAGAAAGTACGCCAAATAAAAGGTAGAATGAAAATTAATCAGCCAAGGCAATAAGAACTTAGGGGATAACCGTGTTAGTGCTCAGTTGACAAATGCTACTGATAGTGCTCCATCTAACGGTTAATGAGTTGGGTCACTTTAATATGGACGGTTAGATGGCATTGGGAGTGTCTTTGGGCGTGTTGGGTGGTGTGGCAGATTTTGCTTCCTTTCGTAACTTAAGCATGAAAGAATCCCTATATTACGAGCCTTCTATTAATTTCAATTCCACCCAATTGCTTGGTTTATGGTTTTTAATTGCTGAATGGTTGATTAAGGTTATCAAAACTCATATACCGGTTTGCGAAGGTTGAACTGACCCCAAGTGAGCATGCAACGCACTGAAAGATTTCGAAATCCGACTTGAGTTGCTTAGTGGGCGTAAAGAGAGCATCGACAATCAAGTCTAAGCTAGCAAGAACTGAAACCCCTAGACTAAACCATTGGTTTCATTTTTCCTTTATGCAAACCCGTCCAAAACCTAATTTTCTTCCTCCACAATCAAACTACTTCTGCAAAATAAAGAATCAACCTGATATCGTAGGAAAAAAAAGTACCATTGCAAAGATGAACTTTTACAACAAGCTCAAGCACTTTTTTCACCCAAAAAAAAGAAAAAAGAAAAAAGAAAACTCCTCCTACAAACTCCAGTTCTTTCTCTTAGTTTGTCGTTTTTCCCTTTTGATTGGAGGAGCCAAAGATACCAAGAACAATCATATCTTTTTCTTATTAAAAAAAACTTTCATCTATTCTATTGAAAAACGAGAACGTAGTAGAACTTTACAAATTTTAAATCAAAGTATATTTCAAAACACAAATTTAACATGCTATATAGATAAACTAATTAGATCTTACTAACCTTTGTACTTATGATAAAATCGCATCTAAAACACATAATCAGATTATTGTGAGATCGGCAATCCAAACTAATGGATCGGCTTGCCGAACATACCGCATCGACAGGCAGAACTAGTAGATCGGCATGTCAAACTTGTGATAGTATGATCCTTAAAAATATTTTATTCTCCACCCAAGATTCTTTGGATAGAGTCTCAATTTTAATTCAAATAACCTAATAGAGAAGTTATCTGATTAAAACAGCCATATCCGGATAATCTCATGGAAAATAAAATATTTCCGATAATTCAAATAGTTATCTTAAATTAATTTACAAAATTAATTCAACTGATAAACAGACATGAATTATCTAATCCTATCAAATTTTAGTCAATCTAATAATTTAACATAAGTTACTAATTTGTTAGAAAAGCATGTTGTATCATTGCAAGGATTTATTATGAGCTAGTAAAGGGGACCTGATGGACCTATATAGTTCAAGCTCCGATAATTATAAAATATAATATCCCAAATACATATTTTACAATTATCAACTTTAATGTTACTCCACTAAAAGCTTAGAAATGTATTCTCGATCTATATAAAATTACAAAGCTTCAAATTAGTTAAGTGTCCATGACATATCATAATGTGTCGTATCCACATAGGATATTTATAACCAGCTTAAGGATAAATTCCATCTCACCTTCTTGATTATTTTTATCTTATGTTCTGTTATCTAACCATTGGAAAACTTGCTATCCAAAAATAGTTTATTATTCGGTCACACTTATACATCCAAATGGTTGAGCGCTCTAGTTTTTTAATTACAAAATAACGCGTATAAGAGAATATCATTGACTCCACCAATGGAGCCATGGATTCCATATCTATGAATAACAGGTTTACGCTATCAAGAGTCATGTCTCCAATATATCGGTATGCGTACCATCACAGAGTCAGGATGTCACCTTTTGATACATCAAAAGACATAAGTCAAGATAACGGGCCTATTAGTCATTTCAGGATTAAGAAACAACACATATGATTGTCTAAAGTGAAATGATTTGCATAGACAGAATTATTAATCCAAATCAGTACCACTTTTTGTCCCAATCTAGTACATCATCACTTATGACAATATACCAATGTTTCTACTTGCGGAGTCTAACTCTGATAGCCAAGACAAGCTATCTCTCGTTAGGAATGTAGACAATATAATAATTTTAGCATGAATAAAGCACCCAATTTTATTCCATTCATTGTGGATCTTATGATTTAGACTGTCACCTTTAGAATCATGTCTTCCACATCATATGTCTGATTCTTAAAAGTTTAGACTGACAGTCTCATACTTTTGTTTGCTTAATATACATTCAATAAATATGAATGTAAAGAGGTCAAGATTTAGTATATGAACAACAAATAAATTCTTTATTGATAAAATGTCTCCATAAATATATTATAACATTTTACTTCTTAGGGCATACATGTCTAACAATCTCTTACTTACACTAAGTGAGTTAATATGACATATCACGTATCTCCATAGCTTCCACATGCCTTTTGAAAGCCCTCGTAGTTAGTGTCTTCATGTATGGATCAGCTAAATTGTCTTTAGATGCAATTTTACATACAGCTACATGCCCACCCTCAACGAAGTCCTTTGTCAAATGATACTTCCGATGAATATGCTTACTCTTCTTGTGAAATCTTGGTTTCTTAGCATTAGCTATCGCTGTAGTGTTATCACAATACAGTAATACCGCTTTATCCATGCCAGGAACTACCTCAAGATCACCAAAGAACTTGTGGAGCTACACTGCTTCTTTCAAAGCATCACTAGCTCTCACATACTTGGCTTCCATTGTTAAACCCAAAGTGCAATCTTACTTGACACTTCTCCAAACAATGGTACCACCGCCTAGAGTAAACACAAACCAAGAAGTTAATCTCCTCGAATTCGTACAGAATTGGAAATCTGAATCAATGTATCCTAAAGGTGATAAATCCTCACCTGAATACAAAATCATATACTCTCGAGTCCTTTTCAGGTACTTGAAAAAATGCTTAACCACAACCCAGAAGTTCAGTCCCAGATCTGACTAAAACTGACTTACTATCCTGACCGTATAACAAATATCCAATCGTGTGTAAAGCATGGCATACATGAGACTACCCACTGCCGAAGCATAAGGCACCTTCTCATGTATTCACTTTCTTCATCAGACTTTGGCAAGTCTTTCTTAGAAAGAGTAATTTCAAGCCTAGATAGTTGCCCACCTCTCTTAGAATCCTGCACTACAAACCTCTTAAGAATTTTATCTATGTAGGCTGCTTGGGACAAAACTATCATTCTGTTCTTCTTATTCCTAAAGATCTGGATACCAAGAACATAATTAGCTTCACCCAAGTCTTTCATGTCAAACTGCTTGGTCAACCATAATTTGATCAATGATAATGTTTAACGTCATTGCCAATTAGCTAAATGTCATCCACATAGAGCAGTAGAAAAACCATCTTCCCATCCTTAATGTGTTTGTAAACAAATGGTTCATCCATATTTTGTTTGAACTCATAAGTCTTGATCACTTGATCAAATCTTCTGTTCCAAGAACGGAAGCCTGCTTAAGTCCATAAATTGACTTAAGCAACTTGTAAACCTGACCCTCCTGACCCTTAGCCTTGAACCCGTCTAGCTATACCATATATATAGACTCATCAAGATAGCCATTCAAAAAAGCCGTCTTGACATCTATTTGCCAAATCTCATAGTCGAGAGCAGCAGTTATGGATAAAAAAATACAGATGGACTTAAGCATAGCTATAGGCGAAAAGGTTTCATCGTAATCGATTCTTTCCTTTTGTATGTATCCCTTAGCTACCAGTTTAGCCTTATAGGTTTCAACTTTTCCATCTGCTTCTCTCTTTTTCTTGTAGATCTACTTACACCCTGTGGGTTTTATCCCTTCATGAAGATCCATAAGTTCCTAGACCCGATTAGTCTTTGTAGACTTTATCTTAGTATTTATGGCTTCTGACTAGAGTTTTGAATCAACATCATCTATAGCTTCTTCATAAGTGTAAGGATCTTTATTATGTTCATCCGATTCAGCCAAAAAGGCCTCACCATTGAACATATACCTCTTGCCTCTCACTACACTGAAGCCCCTTAAGTTGTTGTTCGGTTGGTTTTTCCACATTGATTGGATTGGTTTCTACCAAAACCCCCAGAATGACTGAATCACTTGCCAACTCCTCGAGTACTACTTTACTTTAAGGCTTAAAGTCGTTCATGTAACTTTCCTTAAGGAATGTTGCATTTGTTGAAACCAAGATTTTTTTTTCCTTTGGGTTATAGAAATTGTTGGAAAAATAGTACGTAGTAGAATTTTAAAATTTTTTATATCAGAGTATTTCTAAAACACAAGTTTGATACGCTATATGCATAAATTAACTAGATCTTACTAACCTTTAAATGTCGAAGACCTCCTGCAATCCGTGAAGAGAAGTAACGTGTCAGAAGTGCCTCAACCAATTGGTCTTCTTTGCTATTCTCTATCCACGATCGAAGTAAGTGTGGGCTCACACGTACAGCTCTTCTATCAGGCGACTCTCCTTCAAACCAATTGAGATAACCCAAAAATAGTGTTCGTGATTTGTGAATAAGAGCTCTCAGGGAGTTTTAGAATTTCACCAGTAGAGTTTCACTCTTAATCTCCCAATTGATCTAAATAACTTATAAGACTCACTACCTTTTTGAAGAGGTTGGGTCTAGGGTCAGTCCTTATCAGATAGGTCTCAAAAATTCAAATCAGAATCAAATTCGAATCAATATCTGATGAACCCGTGTGAAAATGTGTGATCTTTTTATCGCATAGTCGGCATGCCGATTTGTCTAACCAGCATGCCAAACTTGCCCCATCGGTAGCCTGAACCTACGATAAAAAACTCAATGAATCTTTTATTTTTCACCCGAGATTCTATAGGATAAAGTCTTAGTTTTAATTCAAGTAACCCAATAGAAAAGTTATCTAATTAAAACAACTTTATCTAGATAATCTCTAGGAAAATAAATAAATTTCTAATAATTCTACAAGTTTATCTTGATTTAATTTATTCGAAATTAAATCAACTAATAAACAGACAAAAATTATGTGATCCTAATAATTCAATAAGTTTATCTTGAATTAATTTTGTCACAAAATTAATTCAACCGATAAATAAACATGAATTATTTGATTCTTTCAAATTTTAGCCAATTTGATAAATCTAACATATATCACCAATTAATGGAAAAACACGTTGTATCGTTACAGGATTTTTGTGAGCTAGCAAAGGGGACTTGATGGACCTATATAGTTCAAACTCTCGATAATTATGAAACCTAATATCCCAAAAATACATTTCATAATTATCAACTCCAATGGTACTCCACTAAAAGGTTGGAGTTGCACTCTCGAACTATATAGAATTACGAAGCCCGTATAACTAAGTCTCCATGATATATCATAGTGTATCGTATCCCCATAGGATTATCCATAACCGGCGTAAGGATAACTTCTATCTTACCTTTCCGATTATTTTTTTCTTACGTTCCATTATCTCACCATCAAAAACCTTACCATCCAAAGATGGTATACCATTCGGTTACACCTATGTATCCAAGTAGTTGAGAGCTCTAGTTTTTCAATTACAGGATAATGCATATGGGAGGATATCACTACTCCTAAAGAGGAGTTATAGATTCCATATCTATGAATAACGGGTCTAAGATATCAAGAGTCATGCCTCCAATGTACCAGCATGCGTACCATTATTAAAATGTAGGTGTCACCTTTTGGTATATCAAAGACACAAGTCAAGACAACATGCCAACTATTCATCTCAAGATTAAGATACAATACAAATGATTGTTTAAAGTGAATCAATTTGTTGAGACAGAATTATTAATCCAAATCATTTCACTTTATCTCCTGATCTAATACATCGTCACTTATGACAGTGTGCCAATGTTTTTATTCACGGAGTCCACCTCCGATTGTCAAGGCAAACCACTCCCATTAGAGATATAGATAACACAATAATCTGTGCATGAATAAAGCGCCCAACTTTATTCCTTCAATTGCGGATCTTATGATTTAGAATGTCACCTTACGAATCGTGTCTTTCACATAATCTGTCCATCATATGCCTAATTCTTAAAGGTTTAGACTGACAGTCACAGACTTTTATTTGCTTAACATATATTCAACAAATATAAACGTAAAGAGGACAAGATTTGGTATATAGATAATAAATAAATTCTTTATTGATTAAAATGTCTCCAAAAGCATATTACATTTTTACTCCTTAAGGCATACACGTCTAACAATCTCCCACCTACACTAAGTAAGTAAATATGACAAATCTCACATCCCCATAGCTTCCACATGCCTTTCGAAGACTCTCCCAGTAAGTGTCTTCGTGAGTGGATCAACTAAATTTTCTTATGATGCGATTTTGCACACCGTGACATACCCGTCCTCGATGAAGTCCTTATCACATGATACTTTCGTTCAATATGCTTACTCTTCTTGTGAACTCTTGGTTCCTTAGCATTAGCTACCTCCACACTGTTATTATAGTATAGTGATACCACCTTATCCATACCAAGAACTACCTCAAGGAACTTGCGAAGCCACACTGCTTCTTTTGAAGCATCACTACTGCCACATACTTAGCCTCCATCATTGAATCCAAAGTGCAATCTTGCTTCACACTTCTCCAACTGATGGCACTGCCGCCCAAAGTAAACACAAAGCCTAAAGTCGATCTCCTCGAATCCAGACAAGATTAGAAATCTGAATCAGTATATCCTAGAGGAGTTAAGTTCTCACACAAATATATAAGCATATACCCTCAAGTCCTTCTCAGGTACTTGAAAATATGCTTTACTGCAGCCCAATGGTTCAGTCCTGGATCCGCCTAAAATTGACTTATAATTTTGACTGCATAACAAATATCTGGTCGTATGAAAAGCATGGCATACATGAGACTACGCACTACCGAAGCATAAGGTACCTTTTTCATGTACTCTCTTTCTTCCTCAGACTTTGGAGAGTCTATCTTAGAAAGAGTAATTCCAGATCTAGATGGTTCACGACCTTTCTCAGAATCCTGCATTGCAAACCTGATGAGAATTTTATCTATGTAGTTAGCTTGAGACAAAGCTATCATTTTGTTCTTCCTATCTTGAAAAATCTAGATACTGAGAACAAAATTAGCCTCACCTAAGTCCTTCATGTCAAACTATTTGGTCAACCATATTTTGACTGATGATAATGCCCTAACGTCATTGTCAATTAGCAGAATGTCATCTAGATAGAGCAGTCACTATCTTCCTATCCTTAATGTGTTTACACACACATGGTTCATCCACATTTTATGAGAACCCATAAATCTTGCTTACTTGATCAAATGTTATGTTCCAAGGACGAGAAGCCTACTTAAGTCTATAAATTGACTTTAGCAACTTACAAAGCTTACCCTCCTAACCCTTGACCTTGAACCCATCTGGTTGTTTCATATAAATGGACTCATCAAAATAGCCATTTAGAAAAGTCGTCTTGACATCCATCTGCCAAATCTTGTAATTGAGAGAGGCAATTATGGACAAGAGAATTTGGATGGACTTAAGCATGGCCACATGCAAAAAGGTTTCCTCGTAATCGATTCTTTCCTTTTGCGTATAATACCCTTAGCTACTAGTCTAGTCTTAAAGGTTTCGACATTTCCATCCACTTCTCGTTTCCTCTTATAGATCCATTTACACCTTATGGCTTTTACCCCTTCGGGAAGATCCACAAGCTCCCAGACTCGATTAGTTTCCATAGACTTCATCTTTGTGTTCATGGCCTCTGTCTAGAGTTTCGAATCAACATCATCTATAGCCTCTATGTAAGTATAAAGATCCCTGTCAAGTTCATCCAGTTCGGCTAAGAAGGCCTCCCCATTGAACATATACCTTTCGGGTTGACGCCCGATCCTCCCACTACGTTGAAGCCCCTTAGGTTGTTGTTCTAGTTTGTTTCATTTTTCTACACTGATCGAAATGGTTTCGTTTGGAACCCCCGGAGTGATTGAATCACTCCTCAACTCCGTAAGCACCACTTTGCTTCAGGCTTAAAGTCGTCCATGTAATCTTCTTAAGGAAAGTTGCATTAGTTGAAACTACGACTTTATTTTCCTTTGGGTTATAGAAATAACCCCCTTTAGTCCCTTTTGGATATCCTACAAACATGCAAACTTTCGAACGTGCTTCCAACTTATTCATATCCCTAAATAGGACTTGAGCCGGATATCCCCATATGCGAATATGGTTTAAGGATGTCTTCTTGCCTAGCCACAACTCGTGAGAAGTTTTAGGAACTGACTTTGAAGGCACATTGTTCAAAAGATAACATACGGTTTGTAATGCATATCCCCAAAAGGATAAAGGCAATGATGAATAACTCATCATGGATCTGACCATGTCTAATAAAGTCCTATTCCTTCTCTCTGCTATGCCATTTTGCTGTGGAGTGCCTAGCATAGTCAATTAGGATAAAATCTCATTCTCTAATAAGTGCCATAAGAACTCATTAGAAAGCTATTCTCCACCTTGATTAGATCAAAGTGCCTTTATGGGTCTACCTAATTGCTTTTCCACTTCAGCTTGAAACTCCCTGAACTTGTCAAAAGTTTCGCTTTTGTGGTGCATCAGGTGCACATACCCAATCCTTGAGTAATTATCAATAAAAGTGATGAAATGTTCATCGCTCTGCAAACATCACTATGTACAAGGTCTAGAACCTTTTCGGCCCTATTGCCCTTGGACTCGAATAGTCTTTTGGTCATTTTAGCCTTCAAACGAGATTCACATTAAGGTATAGATTCCACCTTTAACTGACTTAAAGGTCCATCCCTTACCAACCTTTGAATCCTATTTAGGTTAGTATGACTAAGGTGCAAATGCCAAAGATAAGTCTTATTAGAGTGAGAAGTTTTAAGTCTTTTACAGTTATTATCATTCATCTTAGTATTAAGCAGCAAGTCCATCTTAGGTTTGATAAAATATAGATTATTTTGCATCCATCCAGAATAGATAAAAGATTTGTTTTTACGAATCACCGCTTTATTATTAAAAGAAACCAAATAGGAGTCATTAAATAAACAAGCTATAGAAATTAAATTCCTCTTAAATTTAGGAACATAAAAACAATCTCGCAAAATCAAATTCCTATAATTATCAAAATAAAGGTGGATGTCTCCCACTGATTCTACTAAGACCAAGGATCTATCGCCCATCGGAAGCATGAAGTCTTCATGAAGCAGACTTCTTGTTTCTTTGAGCCCTAGTAGAGAAACACAAACATGATTAGTTGCACCAGAATCTATGACTCAAATGTCACTAGATTCCTCAACCAAACAAGTTTCTAAATATAGAAGATCACACTTACCTCTTTTGGAAAAGAAGTCCTTGCAATGCTTCTTTATGTGCCCGACCTTCCCACAGAAGAAGCATTTAAGCTTCTTCGTGTTCTTTTTCTTCTTCTTCTTGCACTTGTTGTTAGCAAGAACAATAGACTTCCCATTTTTGGCCCGTTGTTTCTTTCCATTCCCTGAGTTGGGATTGGAACTAGAAGCAACCGCCAAATTGGCCTCTCTACCCATAGGAGACTCCTTGATCAGCAGTTCAAACTCCTATAACTGTTTCATCGACTCTATTAAGGTCATATCCCGCCTATTGCTCAAATTAAATGTAGCTCTAAATGGAATAAATTCCTTTGACAAAGTCTCAAAGACCATAGTCATCTGAGTTTCAGCATCGATTTAAGCTCCATTGGTTTGTGCCTCAACTAGGTAACCTATGACCAACATCATGTGCTCCTTTATAGATGTCCCCAATCTCTACTTACAATTTAAGAGTTTTTGAAATGCCCCTTACCGTTCTATTAGGGCTTGGCCTCTAAACATGTCTTCTAAATTATCCAAGATCTGCTTAGTAGTCTCATAATCCTCATGTTGAGCCTATGGGATGTTATTCATGCTGGCCATAATATAGCAGCAGGCCTGATCATTTGCATTTTTCCAACGATCATACGCTTAAAACTGCTCATTAGTGGAGTCTCTCGTAGGCTCGGGAGGATAAGGGGTTATCAGCACGAATTTCAGTTTCTCAAAGGAGAAGATGATATCTAGGTTCAGTTTCCAATCATTATAATTTTCACCGGTTAATTGGTTTTTATCAAGTATCAAAGATAAAGTGTTTTTAGACATTTTTATTCTACAATAAAGAATCATATACCAAACATAAGCAAACATACAACAATAATTTAGTAAGATAACACAATTATGTAAAAACATACAAATGTGTTTATGTGTCAAAACCTTGAAAATATCACAACCTTACAACGAAAATTCCCAACTCAGAATTTAACAAGCTCTTAGGGGAGTCATGCCAAATTCAATCAGGAACACGGATCCCCTCTTGATTAATATATGCAATCTAGGACCCTTATGATCCTGCATATCTTAATAATCGTTTCTTTGGCCATTAATTTTATTAACAGAGCTCCTAGGGGAGGTTAATAATAAAATTAACATGAGTGTATAACCATCGTTTCAATATTTTATCTATGATTTATAATCACCACCTAGGGGTATGCAACCATTAATCATGCTAAACTACCTTATCCTTTCAGAGATCTAATTTGGTACATGATAAAAATCTCTTCCTAGGGGTCAGAACCACCATGTGCTACCTATGGACCAACGATGGAGGCCTTAGGTTCTCTCTTCGAAAACCTTCTCCTGCTCAATATTTTAAAATCAAGGTTTTATTTTAAGAACATGCATGACTAATTTTAATTGAGTGGCACTCCCTATCTATATGGCATGTTATCAATATACATGACAAATCATATTATAATACAGACAAGCAAAGCAATCAAGTAAAGCTACAAGCAAAATAATAATAAATAACCATAATATTATGGTTCCACCCTAGAGAATAGAAAATAAAGATTACAAGAGAATAATCGAAACATATTATCTATTCTTCATCCTTGAATCCTAAACCTGTATCCTTCTTCATGTAATGCCCATCTTTAAGTCTTCAATCCTACATAGATCAAATACTCCATATGTTTTGTCATACCCAGATTTTAATGTTTCTCAAAATTGTCCAAAAAATAAAATTAAAACTACATTGAAAAACTGCATCTTTTCTAGAAAAATTTCCAACTCTCTATCGGTAAGCCGATCTAGGTGATCTGGTTGCCGGTCATGAACCACCGGCCTGACGATATGCCTACCGATACATGACAAATCGGCCTACCAAACTAGAAGTTCGGCCTGCCACCAGAGCCACCTGATTTTTGCCCCGCTGACGGCCTATCGAACCTCACATCCGACCTACTGATCTGCAACTATCGGCTTGTCAAATACGCAACAAAATTTTAAAATTTTTTATATTTGAGAATTTTTTAAAACACAAGTTTGACATGCTATATGCATAAATTAACCAGATCTTACTAACCTTTGAATGTCGAAGAACTCTCACAATCTGTGAAGAGAAGTAACATTCCAAAAAAGCCTCAACCAACTGGTCTTCTTTGCTATTCTCTATCCACGATCGGAGTAAGTGTGAGCTCACACGTATAGCCCTTCCACCAAGCGACTCTCCTTCCAACTAATTGAGAGAACCCAAAGCTAGTGTTCGTGATTTGTGAACAAGAGCTCTCAAGGAGTTTCAGAATCTCACCAGTAGAGTTTCACTCTTAATCTCTCAATTGATCTAAATAACTTAAGAGACTCACTCCCTTTTTATAGAGGTTAGATCTAGGGTCAGTCCTTATAAGATAGGGTCTCAAAAATTTGAATCAAAATCAAATTCAGATTAATATCTGATGAAACCCGTGTGAAAATGCGTGATATTTTTATCGCGCGGTTGGCATACCGATCTATCTAACCAGTATACCGAACTTGCCCCATCGGCAGGTCGAACCTGAGGATCGACATGCCAAACCTACGATAAAAAACTCAACGAATCTTTTATTTTTCACTTGAGATTCTATAGGATAAAGTCTCAGTTTTAATTCAAATAACCCAATAGAAAATTTATCTAATTAAAACAACTTTATCTAGATAATCTTTAGGAAAATAAATAAATTTATGATAATTCTACAAGTTTATCTTGATTTAATTTATTTAAAATTAAATCAACTGATAAACAGACAAGAATTATCTGATCCTAGTAATTCAACAAGTTTATCTTGAATTAATTTTATCACAAAATTAATTCAACCGATAAACAGACATGAATTATTTGATTCTTCTGAATTTCAATCAATCTGATAAATCTGAGATAAGTCACAAATTATTGGAAAAACATGTCGTATCGCTATAGGATTTTTGTGAGCTAGCAAAAGGGACCTGATGGACCTATATAGTTCAAGCTCTCGATAATTATGAAACCTAATATCCCAGATATACATTTCATAATTATCAACTCCATTGTTACTCCACTAAAAGCTTGGAGCTGTATTCTTGAACTATTTAGAATTACAAAGCCTGTATAGCTAAGTCTCCATGACATATCATAGTGTATCGTATCCCCATAGGATTATCCATAATTGGCTTAACAACAAGTTCTGTCTTACCTTCCCAATTATTTTTCTCTTCTCACCGTCAGAAAACTTACCATCCAAAGACGGTATACCATTCGGTTACACCTATGTGTTCAAATGATTGAGCGCTCTAGTTTTTCAATTATAGAATAACGCATATGAGAGGATATCACTACTCCTAAAGAGGAGATATGGATTCCATTTCTATGAATAACGGGTATACGCTATCAAGAGTCATGCCTCCAACATACCGGCATGTGTACTACTATTAAAATATGGGTGTCACCCTTTGGTACATCAAAAGACACAATTCAAGACAACAGACCCATTATTCATCTTAGGATTAAGATACAATACAAATGATTGTCTAAAGTGAATTGATTTACCGAGACATAATTATTTGTCCAAATCAATTCACTTTATATCCTGATACAACACATCGTTACTTATGACAATGTGGCAATGTTTCTATTCACAGAGTCCACCTCCGATGATCAAGACAAACCATCTCCCATTTGGGATATAGACAACATAACAATCTTTGCATAAATAAAGTGCCCAACTTTATTCCTTCGATTACAGATCTTATGATTTAGACTATCACCTTAAGAATTGTGTCTTCTGCAAAATCTATCCATAATATGCCCAATTCTTAAAGGTTTAGATTGACAGTCTCAGACTTTTATTTGCTTAACATACATTCAACAAATATGAACGTAAAGAGGACAAGATTTGGTATATAGATAATAAATAAATTCTTTATTGATAAAAATGTCTCCAAAAACATATTACATTTTACTCCTTAGAGCATACACGTCTAATAGATATAACTCTCTTTAGTCCCTTTTGGATATCTTACAAATATAAACGTGCTTCCAACTTATTCGCTTCCTTATACAAGACATGAGCCGGACATCCCATATACGAATATGGTTTAAAGATGTCTTCTTCCTCATTCACAACTCATGAGGAGTTTTGAAAATCGATTTTGAAGGCATGTTGTTCAAAAGATAACATGCAATTTGCAGTGCATAACCCCAAAAGGATAAAGATAATGATGAATAACTCATCATGGACTTGCCATGTCCAATAAAGTCTATTCCTTCTTTCAGCTGTGCCATTCTATTACAAAGTGCCCGGCATATCAAATGGGATTAAATCCCATTCTCTAATAAGTGTTCGAAGAACTCATTGGAGAGGTATTCACCACCTCCATAGAATCGAAGTGCCTTTATGGGTTTACCTAATTGCTTTTCTGCTTTAGCCTGAAACTCCTTAAACTTGTTAAAAGTTTCACTTTTATGATGCATTAGGTAGACATACCAATACCTTAAGTAATGATCAATAAAAGTGATGAAGTACTCATACCTTCATTGTGCTTGGATGTTCATGAGACCACAAACATCACTATGCACAAGTTCTAGAACCCCTTTGACCTTATTGCCCTTAGTCCCAAATAGTCTTTTGGTCATTTTGCCCTCCAAATAAAATTCACATTATGATATAGATTCTACTTTCAAGTGACTTAAAAGTCTATCCCTTACGAACCTTTGAATCATATTCAAGCTAATATGACCTAATCACAAATGCCAAATATAGGTCTTATTAGAGTGAGAAGTCTTAAGTCTTTTAGAGTTATCATCATCAACCTCAGTGTTAAGAAGTATGTATGTCATCAACCTGATAAAATATAGATTGTCTTGCATCCATCCATCTCAGATAAAAGATTTGCTTTTATAAATCACCACTTTATTTTTAAAAGAAACTGAATAAGAATCTTTAAATAAACAAGCTATAGATATTAAATTCCTTTTAAGTATAGGAACATAAAAACAATGTCGCAAAACCAAAATCCTATAATTATCAAAATAAAGATGGATGTCTCCCACTGCTTTAGTTAACACCAAGGATCCATCGCCTATCTAAAGCATGAAGTCCTCATGCAGCAGACTTCTCGTTTCTTTGAACCTCTACAGAGAAACACAAACATGATTAGTGTTCAAGAATCTATGACTTAAGTGTCAGAAGATTGCACCTACCTCACCGAGAAAGAAAGTCCTTGCAATTCTTCTTGATGTGCCTACCTTCCCATAGTAAAAGCACTTGAGATTGTTTGCTTCTTTTTCTTTTTCTTATTCTTGTCGTTTATAGGAATATAAGATTTCTTGTTCTTAGCCTTCTACTTCCTTCCATTACCAGGGTTAGGATTGGAATCAAATGTAGCTGCCAGGTTGGCCTCACCACCTGTAGGAGTTTCCTTGATCAGATTTTTGAACTCCTGTAACTACTTCATCAGCTCCGTTAAGGTTACATCTTGTCTATTGCTCAAATTGTATGAGGCTCTAAACGGGATGAACTCCTTTGATAGAGTCTCATAAACCATAGTTATTTGTGACTCGACATCGATATTAGCTCTATGGGCTTGAGCCTTAGCAAGGTAACCCATGAGTAACATCATATGCTCCTTTATAGGCGTCCCCGATTTTTGTTTGTAGTTCAAAAGTTTCCGAAATGCCCCTTGCCGTTTTGTTATGGCTTGGCCTCCAAACATATCTTCAAGATTATTCATGATTTGCTTTGTAGTCTCATAATCTTCATGTTGAGCTTGCAGCATGTTATTCATGCTAGCCATAACATAACAACGGGCTTGATCGTTAGCATCTTTCCAACAATCATACGCTTGGATTTGCTCATTAGTAGATTCCCCTGTAGATTTAGGAGGACACGGTGTTGTGAGCACAAATTTCAGTTTTTCAAAGGAAAAGACGATGTTTAGGTTCCTATTCTAATTATTACAATTCTCACCAGTTAATTGGTTTTATTGAGTATCAAAGATAAAGCTTTTTTAGGCATTTTAATTTACAATAATGATCATATACCAAATAAAAGCAAACATTCCATAATAGTTTAGTAAGATAACACAAACAAGTAAACAAACTATTGTGTTTATGTGTCAAAACCTTAAAAAAATCACATCCTTACAAAGATAATTCCTAACTCAAAATTCAACAAGCCACCTAGGGGAGACTTGCCAAATTCAATTAGGAACACAGATCCCCTTTGATTAATATATGCCATCCAGGACCCGTCTGATCCAACATATATTAATAATCATTTTCTTTGGCCATTAATTTTATTAATAGAGCTCATAGGGGAAGTTAATAATAAAATTATCTTGAGTGTATAACTATCATTTCAACTATTTCATCCATGGTTTATTATCGCCACCTAGGGATATGCAATGATGAATCATGCTAAAATAAATTATTCTTTCGAAGATCCAACTAGGTATATGATGAAACCCTTTCCTAGGAGTTGGGATCATCATGTGCTACCTATAGACCAACGATGGAGGCCGTAGGTTCTCTCTTTAAAAACCTTCTTGCACTCAATCTTTTGAAAAACCAAGGTTTTGTTTTGAAACATGCATGAACAATTTTTAATGAGCGGTACTCCCTATTCTATATGACATGTTATCAACATACATAGAAAATCATATTATAATGCAGACAAGCAAAGCAATCATGCAAAGCCACAAGCAAAATGATAACAAACAACCATAATATTATGGTTCCACCCTAAAGAAAAGAAATTAAATATTACAAAAGATCAATCAAATCATATTATTGATTATTTATCCTTGTATCTTCAAGTTGTATCCCTCTCTATGTAGCATCTATCTTCAAGTCTTCAATCCTGTATACATCAAATACTTTATTTTTCCGGTCATCACAAAATTTCATGTTTCTCAAAATTGTCTAAAAAAAATCAAAATTGTCATGAAAAACGTACCTTTTCTGAAAACTCACAACTCTCTGTCGGCCTACCAATTTGTGTGATCGGCCTACCGGTCATAACCCATCGGCTTGTAGACTTTGATAGTTTGGCTTGCCACTAGAGCTGGCTGAATCTTGCCCCACAGGCAGCCTACTGAATTGGAGGTTCAGCCTACCGGTCTGTGACCATCGGCCTGCCGAACTTGAGGGTTTGCCCTACCGACCGAGTAGATCTCATAATTTTCTAGAAAACATTTCAATTTTATTTTTAGCAATTCAAAAGCATAAAAATTTAGAGACTTAGGCAAAACCAGTAGAACTGCTATCATCCATCCTCTAGATCTGTCTTGACTTCGAATGATTATTTAATAACAAAATTTTTACAAATTTAAAATTAAATAATAATTCCTATATGGTGATGATAGGCTACCATCTAATTAGATGAAAAACTTAGATACACATTCTAACCTCTAAGAAACCATAACCGGCATAAACTAATAATTAATAAATGATTAAATAACAATTTAATCAACCATAACTAATTAATAGACATTGACCATATAATCTCATGACAATATATAAATATATAGAAACCCTATAGTGTCAACTCTCTAAAAATAATTAAATTCAAGCATAAGAGATATCAAGATCACATAATTTATATATATAGCATGGTTACAAACTCATAAATTTACGTAAAAACCATGGCTCTGATACCAGTTGTTGGAAAACCAGATCGCAACAGAATTTTAAAAATTTTAAATCATAGTATTTTCTAAAATACAAGTTTGATAGGATATTCTCTATCCACGATCAGCGTGTGTGTGGGCACATGTCGTACAGATCTTTCCCGATGACTCTCCTTCTAAACAATTGAGAAAACCTAGAGCCAAGGTTCGTGACTGTGAACAATAGCAATTAGGGAGTTCTAAAGTTTTTCACACTTGAGTACTCATTCTTAACTTTTTAATTGATCTAAATAATTGAGAAAACTCACTCCCTATTTATAAAGATCAGACCTAGGGTTAGTTATTATCAGATAAGGCCTAAAAAATTTGAATTAGGATCAACTTCAGATAAAGTCGCGTCTAAAATGTGTAATTAGATTATCGTTAGATCGACAATCCGAACTAACGGATAGTCCTGTCGAACTTACCTTATCGGCAGGCCGAACTTGCGATAATATGATCTATGAGAATCTTTTATTTTCCACCCAAGATTCTTTGGATAAAGCCTTAGTTTTAATTCAAATAACCCAATATGGAAGTTTTTTTTTATTATTAAAGCAACTATATCTGGATAATCTCATAGAAAATAAAATATTTCTAATAATTCAACAAGTTTATCTTGAATTAAGTTACAAATTTAATTCAACCGATAAACAGACATGAATTGTCTGATTCTATCAAATTTCAGCCAATGTAATAATTTAACATAAATCACCAATTTATTGGAAAAGCATGTCGTATTGTTACAGGATTTATTATGAGTTAACAAAGAGGACCTAATGGACCTATACAGTTCAAGCTCTGATAATTATAAAATATAATATCCAAGATACATATTTTATAATTATCAACTCTAACGCGATTCTACTACAAGCTTAGCGCTATACTCTTGAACTATATAAAATTACAAAGCTCCAAATTAGCTAAGTGTCTATAACATATGATAATGTGTCGTATCCCCATATGACATTTATAATTGGCTTAAGGATAAATTCTATCTTACCTTCCTTATTATTTTTACCTTATGTTCTATTATCTCACCATTGGAAAACTAGCTATCCAAAGACAATATAGCATTCGGTTACACTTATGCATCTAAATGGTTGAGTGTTTTAGTTTTCTAATTACATGATAATGCATATAAGAGAATATCATTGATTCCACCAATGGATCTATGGATTCCATATCTATGAATAATAAGTCTATGCTATCAAGAGTCATGTCTCCAACATGCTGGTATGCATACCATCATAAAGTCAAGATGTCACCCTTTAGTACATCAAAAGACATAAGTCAAGATAACGGCCCATTAGTCATTTTAGGATTAAGATACAACATATATAATTGTCTGAAGTGAATTGATTTGCACAGACGGAATTATTAATCCAAATAAATTTCACTTTTTATCCCAATCTAATACATCGTCACCTATAACAATGTACCAATGTTTCTACTCGCGGAGTCCAACTCCGATGGCCAAGATAAGCCATCTCCTGTTATAGATGTAGACAACATAACAATCTTAGCATGAATAAAGTGTCCAACTTTATTTCATCGATTGTGGATATTGTTCCATCATCATCTATGACAATGTACCAATGTTTCTACTCGTAGAGTCCAACTTCGATGGCCAAGACAAGCCATCTCCTGTTATAGATGTAGACAACATAACAATCTTAGCATGAATAAAGCGCCCAACTTTATTCCATCGATTGTGGATATTATGATTTAGACTATCACCTTTAGAATCATGTCTTTCGTATAATCTGTCTGTCATATGCCTAATTCTTAAAGGTTTAGACTCACAGTCTTAGACTTTTGTTTGCTTAACATACATTGAACAAATATGAACGTAAAGATGACAACATTTAATGTATGAACAATAAATAAATTCTTTATTGATAAAATATCTTCATAAACATATTACAATATTTTACTCCTTAAGGCATACATATTTAACATATTCCTCCATTGGCACAATTTACTATTTTGCCTTTTTGTATAAATAAAATTACCAATTTATTTTTTTCTACAAATTCTTTGCTCTTGGTTTTATTTTACACTACAGAAATTGGAGGCAAAATTGTCATTAAAAAACTTTTAGTGATGATAGTTGTAGCTAAAATTTCATTTTTGTTGTATTGTTGTCATTTCTTAAGGCCACGAATGAAGCCACATGACGTCAAAAATATTTTTTGCGGCAAGAATTTTTAAAATTATCATTGTTGAAAGTTTATAATTTTTCAAAAATTTTTATATTTTATTGGCTTTAGCGACAAAGCTTTTTCATATATATAATTAGCGACGACAAATATTTTTTGATGTAGAAAATAAATATTAAATTGTAATTAAATAATTTGATTTTTTATTGGAAATTATTTATTGTTTTTTTAAATTAATAAATGTTTATTATAAATTGATAGAAATGATTTGAATGTTTTATGATAATCGATGAAATTCCTATTATTAATATAAAATAACATAACACAAAATAATACATATAATACATAAAATTAAAAAACATAACATAACACAAAATAAAACACACTATATGGTCTACTAACATAGGAAAAAAATAGAATAAAATAAAATAATGATATAATTCTAATAAAATACATCCTGTCAAATTTCTTAAGTTTACATTTTCATCATTTTCTTCCTCTTCTTCATTGTCAGGAGGCATTATACTTGCTGGGGGTGGATGAATGTTAACAGTAAGTCCTGAGTTTAATTCCCTTATGTTAGAAACTAGCTCCATGTTGCTTATGTACATTTGTGTTAGCCAATGTTGAATATCCATAGGCAACTGGGTATGCTGGAATCTTGACTGTAAACCACAAGAAGAAGAACTAGAACCCAATTGTCTCTGACTCAGTCCAGGTCTCACTTCGATTTGATGACCCTTATGTGACCCCAACACATTTTCAAATATAGCGACCTCATCAACGACAAGGGCTGAAGAGTTGGATGTGGCCAGGTTATCTGAGTTTTTCTCTCTTCAACCATCTGGCCCTATAATTATGAGTGAAGAAAAAATATCAATTATCAAATAAATAGTTATAAAATAAGATTTTAGTTAAAGAGGTGACTATAATTTACTTACATATGTGGCCTTTGCAGCCTCATTGAACCAACTCATACTCTGACGAAAATTTTGATCATGCCAGTTATCGATCAACAAGTGTGGCTAAGTGTCTCGAAGTTCATTTGTAACGTTTAATTGATGTTAGAGTTTAATCATTAATATTTTGTTTATAAAAATTATTATCCAATAAAATTGAATACAGTATCTTACCTTTTTGTGTCAATGCTATGAGTAAAATGAATGCCCCTGATAGGTTATCCATCTTGATTCTTAGTAGTTTGTCACATTTGTTTGGGATCGAGGTGTGAAAAAAAAGTTATACTTTTATAATGCTTTTTAGTAAGTCAACAATATTAAAAAATTATTAATGGAGAAACAAACTTGACGTTTAGATGTGCTATTCCAATCACAACATTTATGCCAATGGTCCCCATTCTTGATAGTTTTAGGCATAAACGTCCCTACTGTATTTTTTGTAATGGTTGCTTAGGTCGTTCTTCATGTCACGGTAGCACTTTAGAGCCTCGTGGTTGATGTATGCAAGTATCTCACCCGTCAGCTTAATCTCAAACCATTGTTGCATTTTTAAAATAAGAGATACTACTTGTTCCATAAAAAATAAGAAAATTGAATTTGTAAAAAAGTTATTAGCCTTATCCGGTCAGGGATCTTGTTGCTATCCATCGGTAGGATAGATCTTCAAGTGCTATAGAAAGGGCATACACAATCCCTCGTGTGTACCCCAGCGACACTCTCGAACCAGGCTTTAAAGTATCTGATGGCCTTCTTTGTATCACCTGTTCAGTCCAACTAAGCAAATACTTTTTCGTGAAGCGTGACCCATTTGGTGATGTCTCTCACCCTAGACTCTCTTTTATCTCTACGACTCGAGGAAGCTATTACGGTATATTTAAGGTTATGAATTTTAATTAGCCAATAAAAATGTAAAAAAAAAAAGTAAATATTGATATTCATATCTAACTGACATTGGGATGGTAGTGTGGTCTCATGTCCCAATGGGGGCTTAGTTGCCCCAATTGATCCAGCATACGTGGCAACTGGGCTAGACCTTTTGTACTCGGTAGTAACAAATAAGATCAATTTATGCATTATATTTTGAAACAATTATTAATTAGAATTTTAAAATTTTATAAGATCAATGCAATATAAAAAGATTCAATCATCATCACTACTTGTGTAACTAGTATGGTCGGAAGAAGCTTGTTCATCATCTTTTTCCTTAGCTTTATGTTAAGACACGTTGTCATCAACATACTTCTCTGACGTGTCATCATCGTCAATGAAAACCATGTCATCCTTTCGATTGATCACAAGGATAGCATCTACATTGGAGACAACATCAAGTCAACTAAAGATCAAGATGTCCAACTTAGGTTGCCTAACCTTGAAGTTGAAGTTGAAAGAGTTGTCTTGTAAAAACTAAATAATATTTGCTTCTTCATCAGATATATCCCAAATATGTCGATGCTCAAAGTGTTCAATAACTTCCCAATATGGACTATTGAAGTCATCGATGTAGAAAACTTGTTTTGCCTTAAATGCAAGTATGAAAGGATCATCTTTATACCACTAAGTGTTTACAAAAAGGCTTGTCTTATTTTTGTACACTTGTGTTCTCCTTTGCAACGGGTTGGTATCAAACCACTTGCACTTGAATAACACTACTAAACAATCATGTATGTATGAAAGTTTAGTTATTTCCTCAAATTGTCTATAAAATTTAGAATCTTCTGTTCCAGGTACTCAACACCACTATATTGTGTCTTATGTCTTACATCTTACGTCATGGTCAAACGCGAGAAATTTAACTCCTTTTACCACACAATCTAAATGTGATAGTCTTAAATGTTTGATCCTGATACTACAAGCAAAACAGGGGTTTATCCACACATTTAAAACTTCAATATTTGTAGGGAATACATTTACCTACACATTTTAAAGTGCCAAAATGTGTAGGCAAGCTGTGTAAAGAAAAGTCTTTATCTATACTTTTTTATGTGTAGGTAAGGTAACCCTTTACCCACACAAAAATTTGCAAGTAACAATCTTAAAATTATGTGAAAATTTTGGGAAAAAAATCAGACGTTGCTGACACGGATGTTGACAAATAAGTAATGAAATGCTGACATGATTGTCGTTTGGTGATGTGGATGCTTATGTGACAATCCACAAGGCCTTTGCATATTGGTCATTGTAGACATGGAAGTACATGTGGCATTGACACATCATCTAACTATTGACACGTGTCAGGCCTCATAATCTTGTTTGCTGATGTGGCAAATATGAAAATGTGTAGCTAAAGGTTACAATGTGTAGGTAAAAAATTTGTCTTTTGAGTGTTCTATGTATGTGTGTGCGTGTGTAGGTGAAGTATTAAAATGTGTAGGTAAAGCCTTCAATTGTGTGGGAAAAATTTCCCATTGTGTTGGTAAAACTATAAGAATGTGCCAGTCATTAGGCAAGATGTGTAGAAACTAGAATTACAACATGAAATATTGAAACAAAAAAAATATTCCAAAATGCCAAGTCCCAATGTTGTTAATGTAATACAATACAAAAAGTCTTCATTACAAAATCATAAATATCTATATTGTCAAAGTCACAATAAAAAACATAAAGTCTCAAAAATACCAAGTCTCAAAGCACCAAGTCTCAAGATGCCAAGTTTGGTTAAAATAAAATAAAACAAACAGGTACATGTAAGGAAAACTAGCTAGAGTCACCATGCGGCTTCGATTCTGCTTGAAGATCTGTACAAGTGGCATCTACGGGAGAAGGGACACCAGAAGGACAAAATCTAGAGTGTGGTGGTAAAGATCCACAACTGTGATCAGATACATTCATAGGCCAAGGCGGTGGCGGCATAACATTGTTCACGCGCAGCACCTGACGACACTCATCAAGACCTCCCTTGACTTCATGGAGACGAGACTTGGTAGCATTTTATTCTTATGTCCCCAATAATTGAATTCATCATTAGTAATTTCAGGTTGCTAAACATAGGAGGGTCTTGCCATTAACGAAGTCACCAACACTATCAATGGGCATCTTTGTCAAGCAAAAACATCTAAGGCCATATATTGCTTTCATCATGGGCAAAACCAAAAGTAAAAATAGATCAAACAAGCTGCTAAGGCATTTATGTATAACATCTAATAGATAAGAGAATGATTAATTGAAAGGATGGCATAATCCAAAAAACACACAACAAACAGGACATGACACATCCATTAAAAGTTCTATACCAAAAGTCATATACTTGTACAAATCAAGTAAACAGTCACAATGTTTCGATATAGCTTCTTTTGGTTGGATATAGGTTCTTTTGTTTGCGTTTAGAATCTAAACCTATAAGCAATTGATTTACACGATACCTGGTGCATGCTCGAAGGTTCCTTTAAAGCCAAAAGTATCAAGCAAAGGTTTTTTTTTTTTTTTTCCTTCTTTCTAATTTATCCCCCTTCCTCCTTGGGTTATAATTTGCAAACCTTTCGTTCTATATCTTTTTCATAGAATTAAATGCTCTTTTAACCTCACTGAAGCCAAATATGTCATGGATGCAAGGATACATTTAGTTGCATCATGAAGTACTGTGGTTAATGGAACACACTATTGTTCGGTTAAATCTTAAGAATCTATGTGATAGTTGTAAGTATAAAAATTTATGTGGTAGCGAATTTCAGCGAATTCGAGGAGCTTGAGGCAGTCCCAACCATGTCAGTCATGGAAGGTCCACTGGAGCCAACATCAACTGCTTTTACTGCCACCGATGCCCCTGAACATCCTCAACAGAATTTGTAGAATTTGGAGCAGGAGATCTAGCTATCATTCCCAAGGGACTAAAGATGCACATGGGACGTCTTCGTTGCAGTTGACAAACACGACGATTTTTTTTTTTTTTTTTTTTTGCTAAATGACAATTTCATTGCCAAAAACAAAGGCAGAGACTCTATAAAACAAGAGAGAGCAAAGCAGAAACTCCAAAAGGAAACAACAGCTCTAAAACTTACCAACTAGACAAAAGCCAAACTAAAACCAAACTAGACAATATTAAAAGAGTCAGCACTGAGGAAAGAGGGAGCCTAATTCGAGGGGAGTGGAAGAAGCAGAATACCAAAAAAAAAAAAAAAAAAAGAAGAAGAAAGTAAAGAAGAAAAGTGGATGAGAAGAGATCAAGCGAGCCAAAGAAGAGAATGAGTAATTGAAAGGCATAATATAGAACCTACTCTAGAAATGAAAGCAATTTGGGAAAAAAAAAAAAAAAAACGTGAAACCGAAACAAGTTTAAAAACTGGAAAGAGTTTAAATGAGAGGGGAAAAAAAAAAGAAATTGCATTCTATACTATAAAACAAAGAAAGTCTATTAAATAGTTCAAATTGCATACTATACTATAAAACATGGTCAATAAAGCACAGACAAGGTGATTCAAAACATATGATGGAGGCCATATTCTCTACTGAAATAATTATTTGGAAGCAAAGTTTGAATCTGTATCTATTATGATTTTGTTTTCCTAAGCACCAACATACAAATATAAAAAGGCCTTCTTTGTTGTAGTGAGCACACACGCAAATTCCACATTTGCAGTGGAAGAAAAATAATGACGTAAAAAAAGTCTCAAAAACCAAAAAATGGTAGCCCTCATCATTAATTACTAAAGAAATCTTTTTTGGGGGTTTAATAAGATTCATATTATTTGGCCGAGGACTATTCAAGCTCTTGCAACATAGAGAATGTTATCAAATCCAACAAAGCAACAAACCAAACCTTTGAGGACAAAAAAAAAAAAGCAACAATCCAAACCCTAATAAATTATTAATCTGCAATTCAAGTAGTAGAATCCACATTTGTTCTATCTAATAGAAACAGAATCTGAATATCCATGAGTCCCAAATGCTCCAACAGCATTATCTTAACCTACAAACTTTATCGAGCTATAAATTCTTTTCACCCGCAAAAAGAAAAAAAAAAAAAGAAATTGGCCGACTTCACGGTTTCTTCTTTTGTAAAAATAAACCGCCGGGACAACAAAAGCCAGAATCTTGCTAGAGCGTCTCTTGGGGGCAACAACAATGTCTCTACCGACGAGCGCGTGGGGCAAAGACGCCGTCTGGATCTCCGTTTTGGTTATAATAATAACAAATTTGGGGATTAGAAACTCAAAACCTAGAACAGATAAAATCCAAAAAATTTGAATATATGGCAAAAGGGAAAGCGCAGAAGGAAGAGAAATTAATAATGCTTACTACTGTGGAGGATTCAGTGGGATTAGGTGTCGTTTGACAAGCAAAGATCGAATCAAAACTGAACAGAGGAATGCGCAATGGCGACGCGGCTGAAGGGAGGAACGACGAAGCTTAGGGCTGAACGGGAGAATGGTGGCGTGGCTGAACGGAGGAACCACAAGCTTCTGCAGATCGATAGTGGAGGAACTAGTTTCTGAAAATATTTGGGAATCGATTGAGGGAGATAAGAGGGAGAGAAGCACTTTAGATTTAGGATTTCATATCTGATTTTTTTTTTTGGTTTAATCATTTGTTGCAGAACTCAAAACCTCGGTTTTGAAGAAGAGAAAAAGAAAACAAGAAGTAAAAAAAGAAGTAAGTAAAGCAGGATAAACTTTCATACACGCAGGAGTACTTCGACAACCCTGCCTGCTTGCTTCCACTCTTTTTTTATTCGTTTCTTCATTTCAAGCGGCGGCATACAGAAAACACTTTAGGTCGGATAGAAACTTAACTCAGCTCTCTCTCTCTCTCTCTCTTCAACGAAGTTTCACCGCTCGACTTTAGGGTAAGAGCTTCGCCAGAGTTCTTGGTCTGATTGCCGCAGGTTTTTTAATCTACCTCCTTTCTGGTTTGCCACAAAATTCCCATTTCAGAGCAGTTCTCCTAAAATTTAAAAAAAAAAAAAAAAAAAAACTTGCAATTTCCTCTCTCTTATTCTCCATCTCTTCTTCACTCTTCGGGTGTCTCTCTGCTACCGTTGGTAATGAATCAACTGGTATTGGACTGCTCACAAAGGCAAGGGGTGACTACTCTTAACTAACTAAGCCTAAAGGCTATCCAGCAAGGATTTGGCAGTAGTCAGAGTGGCCCCAAAAACCAACCATATAAGGAGAATCAAGTTGGAGGAGTAGCTACCGTCTCCATCAGTAGATTCAGTACGTTGTCCTTCCTTGTCCGAACGTATTCTCCATTACATTTAATTTCCAAACTCAACTTCTTTTTCTTTTTCTTTTTTTTCAAATTTTGTTCTTGTTTAGTTTTCTGAGAGAAAGCTATTCATTGTTAGAAATTTTCTTTGGCGTTTTATTTTTTTGAAAACTTCGTTTGGGTTTATGAAGAGAAATGCAACCTAAGAGAACCTCATCGTTTCGGTTTTTTTTTCTTTTTTTTTTTTTTGGGCTAAATTTGGGTTAATTGTGTGAGTATTACATCTTTTAATTTTATGTTATTCATTTTTTGTATTTGTAGTGATTCTTGTGTGCTTAGATAAGCGATGAATAACTAATGTTGTTAGGGTTTTCTTTAGGGTTTAATTAGATAAACATGAACTGGTTTGAGTTTTGCTTTTTAGGTGTTTGTTAAAATGTGTCGACGAAACAAAGGAATTTTGGAGGCTGTGTCTTGTGGCCTTCGCTTGCAATGGATAATTATGTAGTGATTGGGATTTATCGTTTATGTAGTGTGCAAATCATCCTATTCCTAAGATTAGTAACAAGTTTTCTGAGAGTGAAATGAAATCATCGTAGATTAGTTGCTGCCTATTTATTTAGTGATTCAATGCACATAAAATTGTTACTGTAATTGACAGGGAGGGAACAAGTTTGATTTGATAACTATAAACAGGGAGATTATTTGACTTGTAGTGTAAATGTTTACATTTGTGAGATGGGTGTGAAAATGTAGGGTTTGTCTACCTCAGGTTTCTCATCAGTATAGTTTCTTAAGAAGGAAATTTATATTGTCGTTTCATTTACACAAGACAAATCACAAGAAATTCCTGAGATGAAATTCTTGATGCTAAACGTGTAATGTCAATATTGTCTCCAAATTTGAATACCTTTGCTTTAGATGGGATGTCTTTGATCTCTTTTATAGCACCAGGGCATATGTAGAAGTGATTGGAATTCATATTTCACAAATTTCTTGTTTTTGTGAGTCTGCTATGCTTCATTCATTCGTTTAATTAGTTATTTATTTATTATTATTTTATATTGCTTGAAAATTTCTAGGAGTGAAATGATTTTAATGCGTACGCAACGAGTTGTAGGGAAAAAGAAAAGGTGCAGCATCTGCGAGGTATTATTTATTTATAACATCGTGATCTCTAGATTTTTAGGTTTTTTTTTTTTTTTTTTGAGTTGGACTATTGTGTTGTAAAGTAATCTCTGGAATTGCAACACTTAAGATTTGTGGAGCGCTCCAAATCTCTCTCTCTCGTGCATAAATAATAACCATGTGCATCAAAATAATTATGGCTAATGTTATGGTCAGTTGTGTAAGCATACAATAATAAATTGCGGTGAAATAATGAATACAGACGCGTGTAGCCACATTGGAAATAACACAGTTTAATCATGAATCTAGCAAATTACTATAGCTATGGATCATTGAAAGTATTTTAGTCATTGAGGTGGTATAGGCTATCTTTATGTTGGCAATGCCAATGATAGTGTTGCCCAACAAACAAAGGTCAAATTCATATTTGAGGTCAAATTTATCTATCATAATTTGGGTTTTAATCTCATTTCCTTTTTCTTTAAATTTTCATCATTGTTTCTCATGATAATCAATGAATTCTTTCTATCTTTTATGCTCTTGTTCTACTAAATGCTCAGTCACAGTTGTATCCTCTTCTTCGGAGAGCTCAACTTGAATATAATACAACGTAAAACAAATAATTAAGGGACTCTGGAAATAACGGAGCTTCTCAAGTTCGACAATGCTTTGGTCAATTCTGGTGTGAACTAAACTTGGTGACAAATGAGAATAATCATGGGTTTAAAGAATCTTGTAAATATCTGCGTCTCTTTTAGCTGCTTTCAGTTAGTCTACCACCAATTTAATTAGTTAGTTAATAGTATAAGATTATGTTTCTTTTACAAATAAATGTCAACTTTTTATCACATGAATTGGTATTAAAAAGTAACATTTTTCTGTTATTACTTTGATGACCCTCAATTTAATTAGACATTTTTGTTTCCAAAAAAATCCAGATGTTTTGAAGAAATAGTCAAATGTTGTTTGATTGACATTGAGATATTACCGAGAAACACCTTCTAATGCTATATGAGATCTGCTCACGGTGACCCAAAGTTATTCTGTCTTGTCTTGTTTGGTTTTTGTTTTTTCTTTGTTTTTAATGTTGAAGTCGAGGGAATTGGGGGATTGCGTTGAATAGAGCTTGTGAAAGAGAAAATGATGAGAGTTAGTTTTATGTGTTTTGAAAATAGAAAATTTCATGAAAATGATAAGCAGAAAATTAATTACCTTATATTCCATTCTGTAAGAACCTATATCTTTCCCGCAGTTCGGTAATCTCCAATGTCATTTAAAACAATAGCACGTGCATTTGCACGGGCTAATCTGCTAGTATAAAAAAAAATTACATAGTAATATGTATATGCCACGTATACAAAAATGGCAAAAAAAAAAACCAACAAAAAAAAAAAACCATTCCTACCAACACATTTGAAATTATGTGGAGGGAAATCATATATTTGCCCACACATTTCTATTTGTGTTTAAAAAATGTGTGGGTGAACTCTATTTTCTTGTAGTGGGCTTGATGCCAAAGCAAACAATTCATTGGTGGCCTCCGGTGGTTAATTTAGCGGAGATTATACATCTACAATCATTTGCACGAAAAATGTTAATGTGGTATTATATCTAAGTTATTAAAGTTAAATATGTGTACTAAAATGCAATATGGAAGGTTTGTTTACCTTCTTGTAGAACCACCAGGGAAACTTTTTTTCTTAGACTTTAGTCAAGTTTTGACGTCTAGTGGCTTATAGTTCCCTCATGTGTTCACTAAACAATTATATAATTTAACATGTTTAAAACACATCAAGTAAGGCGTAAAATATATATTCCAAAGGGGAATAGGTTAAGTAGGTGGAACATACTTTATGTATTTTTCAACTTTTAGACAGTTGTTTAGAACATACCATTATGTTTTATTTCTTATGGCCACGTCTAATGTTATAGCTGTTACCCTCCCAATTGGATGACATTGGGATTGGAATATAGATAATTGTTGCTTTCAAGATGGATCATTAGGTACCCAGTTTCTTTATGGCCAATTAAATCTTGTCTCAACGCCATTGAAATACATGGCCCAAAAAGTCCAAGCTTCATTCACAACATATCCTTCAATAATAGAACCCTCAGGTCATGCATGATTTCTAAGGAACTGCTTAAGAGTCCCAATATACTAGTTGAATAGATACATCCATCTTATATGAGTAGGACTTCCAAGCATGGCTTCTTCTGGTAGGTGTAATACCAAGTAAACCATAACATCAAAAAAAAAAAAAAAAAAAGCAGGCGGGAAGATTGTCTCCAACTTGTACAATATCATGACAACACATTTTTTGGGCCTTCTCCAAATCTGTAATGTCTAATGTCCTAGCGCACATCATTTGGAAGAAATTACATAATTCAGTAATTGTTTTTACGATCCTTTTTCAAAAAAGGGTGGATTCCTATTGATAGCAACAATTACATTATCACATAACGATTATAAGATTTAAGCCTAGTTAACATACTGCTTGATTTAATAACATTTCTCAAATTGCCGTCCTAAAACTTGACTGATTTAATAAAATTACAGAACTTTTTTCTAGCAATTGAGTCCAAAGTATAGCTTGCACATAGTTTCAACCACCGATCACTATCCTTGTATAAACGCAACTCATGTCTTACGTCTATGTCTGTCGTATATTTTTGTGGTTTGTCTATATTTTTCTTCTTTCTTTCTATGTTCAAAAGGGTCCCTACAAAAACTATCACATACATTCACATTAATGTGCATAACATCCAGGTTGTGTTGTAAAACATTGATGACTAAGATGGTAACTTTGAAAATATACTGAGCTTCAACTAGTTTAACTCATGTGGATCGTGCTTCCTTCAGATACCTCTAAATGTCATGTGTTTACCTAGCAGCCACAAACATGTCTAAGTTGGTCTAATTTATTCTGTCGACTTTGGGCATGGTGCATGGCCTTTTTTGACCTTTCTAAGGAGTTTTTTGTACCTTTTCATTTTGTGATTTGGAAGCCACTTCCGATGGCTAACATAATAAACTTTACTCATGTAATGTCTTGACAGGGTTTTAGCATTGCATATTGGACATGCTTTGTACCTGACCAATCCAGCTAGATAGACTACTATGAATGGGGAAGTCATTAATAGTCCACAATAAGACCACCTACATTTTGAAGGAAGACTTAGAAGCAGCTTTGTAAATAACAATCCCATTAGACCACCATTCTTCTAACTCATCCATGTGAGATCTCAAAACTACATCCATATCCTTTATAGGGGATTTTGGACCAAGAACAACAAAGTTAACATTAAATGCAAGTTTTCATACACAACCATGGAGGTACATTATAAGCAATCAAAACCACTGGCCACATACTATACAGAGTACTCATATTATCAAACGGTGTTAATCCATCGGTAGCTAACCCCAATCTAACATTTCGAGATTCACTAGCAAAATCTGGGTACTTTGTATCTAAATCCTTCCAAGCCTTACTATGAACAGAATGTCGCATCACTCCATCTCTTGATCGCCCTCAATGGTGCCATGTCATGTCATTTGCAATATGATGCAACACATAGAATCACTCTATACGGTCCGTTAGAGGGAAGTATCTAAAAACCTTGTGTGACACTTTCGTTCCCTCCGTGTTTTTATTTACCTGACTTTTGTTACATACGTGACACGCTTACAAATTAGCATTCTCTATCCAAAATAACACGCAATCATACTTGCAAACACGAATTGATTCATACCCTAAATCGAGTTTCTTTAACTTTTTTTTGGCCTTGTAATGTGAACAAGGAAGTTGAACATCTGGAAGATTATCTTTCCACAACTTCAGCATCTAATCAAAAGTCATGTTTGTCCAATTGTTCTTCACTTTTAAATACATTAGTTTAACCAAAAAGTTCAAAATTGAAGTCTTCAAATTATCATGGTAGAGCTTCATCTCTAGCTCTACAAATAGATCTTTGTATTCTCCATGTGGGGTTTCATCAGTTGTATGCATCTCCTAAAAACCATCAACTTCCTCATGTTTGGCGGCATATTGATATGTTGTAAATGTCTCATTGGATGCTTTAGACACATCATTAACAATGCTTGTAGTGGTTTTCTCCATTTCCTCATGATGAATCCACTCTATGTACAATCTGTTAAACCCTTTATCAAACATGTACACTCTGAAAGTCTCTAAGGTTTGCAATTAAAAATTCAAGCAACTTATGCAGGGACTAGTAGGCTCTCGAGAAGTGCCAAATTAACCTTTCTTTTAAGTGTCGTCGTTATTAAGTATAGTGGTGAATAAGGATCGTTCCCGTAGAGAATCGAGTCTAATTAATTAGTTATTGACTCTAAACCTAAGACACAATAAAATTAAATAAAAGGTGGGGATTTTGGATTTAAACTAAATTACAAAATAAAATAAAACAAAAAAATAAAGTAAAATAAAATAATGATAACAAAACTGGTTAAAGGATCATTCGCCACCATGAAACAATAACTATGTAATTAATCACATAATTATTCCTAACTAACTATTGAACCTACCAACTATAGATAACAACAAGTTCTACTATCCCAATCTTTTCTTAGTTTGTAGATTTAACAAGACAAGTGCTCTATTAAACTCTTTTCCACTAAATAACCTAGAACAAGCTCTCTAAATTTAATCTAACATAAGCATAAAGATGAGAAAGATAGGTTAATTAAGGTAACAATTACATAAGCTTGGATTATTTAACCTAGGTTAAATTCGATATGCAATCATATAAAAACTTGACCATAATCAATGACCATAATTTGTTACTAAGGATTAGGATAACAAGACAATTACGGATCAAGCATTCCAATCTAGCAATAGAATATATTCAAGTCCTATTTAGTTGGACACTCAAACAAAACAAGAAAATAATCATGAACATGAATTATAAAAAAACATAAACAATCTCAATTGAAAAATTAAAAAATAATTCTATAAATTAATCATAAAATTATGTCTAGGAATTTGAAACTCCCTTCAATCAGTACAAAACTAAAATAATGTAATTGAAAAAGAAAATAAAGAAAAGAACAATTTAGGAGTCGAAGAATTCTTTACGAGGACAAAATTCCTTGACCTACCACAGGAGCCATTCCACTTTTTCTTCTTCTTCATCTTTTTATTTATCTTCTAAGCCTAAAAATAACCAAGGAAAAACTGACAAACTTATGGAAAAACTAATAAAAACTTATATAATTGTGTTTCTTAATGTGGTATTTATAGGATTGGTCCTTTAGGGTTAAAATGGGTAAGTTGGGATCAAATTTATATCAAATTCAGGCCTAGGATGAAGGGATGCATGGGGATGCTGAATTTCCTTCATGGATGCGCGCTGAATGGACTCTTTGAATAGTCCAGGGGTGCTCGTGGCTACATGAAATGATTGCTTGTGGCCATGGGCCTTTTTCTCATGGGGGCAAAGCCTTAGGGCTGATAGGTTATACTTTTTCATTGTTTTTGGCTCGTTTATGACCTGATTTGCTTTCGACGACTCCCAATGGACTCCAAATGAAGAATATATAACTCTTTAAACTCTAAAATCCATATTTTAATCATCTTTTGATCCCTTTATATCAAATCACTTATAAAACACAAAAACCACAATTAGAACATAAAACACTCAAAAATAAACAAAGATTAATGAGGAAAATTAATCAGAAAATAGTATCAAATTTTCCCACATTTAACATTTGCTTGTTCTCGAGCAAAACTAAGATGAAAACAAAAAACAAAAATATAAATAAAGAAATCTAACCTTTCAACCTTGTATCTCATAGAACAATAAGAGTTGTAGACTAGAAATCAAACAAGCATTGCGTTAAATCATTAGTCATTCGTAAGCTAATATATCCTATAACAACCATACTCATGTGTGTGTGAGATGAGCCTTTGTTACCGATATTGAAACAACATAAGCTTTGAAAAAGATAAAAACCCTTATAGTCCTCATAGAAACATTTACCCAATCTTAGTTGCAACGATTAAATGTCATAAGCTCCCCCTTTGGTACGAATCACCACTATGCCGAAGGCATACACTTAAAATCTGAAAGATCTTTGATACGGGTTGTAACAGGGCCAAAGGGTGAAAAGAAAGAAAGGATATATGAATTACAAAGGTTCTATAGACTTTATAGAGTTAATGTAACACCCGCCTATTTAATGTAACGGACCACGTTAAGTTAGTAACGTTGATAAGGAATTTTTATTAATAAATTTCGTTATATGATATTATATGTGATGTGCATGTTACTAACTTTTTATGTCAAGTTTTGTGACAGGTGACGAACGCATGGGATCGTTGTGCTCTAGTGTTCATGTGAAATGTTGAATGCATGTTTATTTATGATGCAATAATGTATGTATGTATTATTGTATGGCATTTAAGGACAGTTCGGCAGGCTGAACTTTTAAGATCGACAGGCCGAAGAAACCAATCGGTAGGCCGAACTTGCTGGAACCGGCAGGCCGAAGGGGAAAATCGGCAGGTCGAACACGGCTGACGAGTAGTCAGCTGAAATCTCTCCAAAATTATGGCTGAGTTAATTACATTTTTTGGATGATTTAATGTGATTAATTGGCATAATAATGGAAGGATTTTATCAGTTAAGGAAATAAAAGGGGTTTGACTTGCATGATTTATGTCAAATTAAATGGTTTCCAATTTTAAATGGGCAAAACATGGTAAGATTGATGATGTGTTATGGTTTCCTTTTCTTTCTCTTCTTTCCTTCCATCCCAATAGCCTCAACAATCAGAAAATTTCTGACTTAATGAAGGGAATTGAATTCCCATCAATTATGTTTATTACGTTAAAAATTTTAACATTTCTTCTTTTTATTATTTTCTCTCCTTCTCACGCTTTCTCTCTCTCAAAAAATTCTGAGACATTTTATGATTTCCCTATCTTCCTCTTCTCTTCTCCACGAGTGCTTCTCTCTCTCTCATGAAAATTTTCTGCAAATATTGAAAGAAAAAGTTTTGTTTCGTTGGTTAAAATTCAAGGATTTTGAGAAGAACCTTCAAGGTATGAATTCAGCTTTTCTAGTATTTTTGAAAAGAAATTCTTATCCTCGTTTCGTCTAGAATATCTTTCTATAGGTATTGTGTTTTGTCTCAAATTTTTAAATGTGATGTTATGCATATATGTTGTATTGTGTTTTTCATGTCTTTTCGATAGTTTTATGAAAAATGGATATTTCTGTCTTCTACCCTTCACAGTAACGTTACTGTTTAATTTTGATGAATAAAAATGTAATGTTCATTCAGGGGGTAAATATGATGTTTTTATGAAAAGTTGTTAAAATATGCATATGTATGAGTAAGTATGATGAATGTATTTTATGATATGAAATGTTATATGTTATATATATATATATGATTTTATGCATGAAAATAAGATGTTTGTATGAATTATTAAATTAAAGTATATGTGTTTTTAAATTATTAGAAAACATTTTTCAAAAAGATTTTCATATTTACAATATATGAAATGTTTTAATTTTTAAGGAAGCATGTTATGAATAGCGTTTATATGTTTGTAAAATGTGATAGTGTATACGAGTATTATATGTATGAATGTTATGAGAATGGATGAGATGAACATATATATGTGATGAAAATTCCATATTTTTACGATGATGGTTATGGATTATGAGATGAATGTATATGAATGAATGTTATATGCATGGATGTTTTATGATACGTATTAATGTATTGCGTCTTTAAAATGGAAAATGGCATGAACACTCAAGGAACGAACACTACGAGACCGCGGCGCCGTCACCGAATCACGTTAAGGTTAAGTAAGCTAACGATAAGGTAAGTACATTCTCACATGCATCATGACACATGTTTTTACAAGGTTTGACGATATGTTCATAATGATGTTCATGATGATTTTATGATGGTTTTCCTTAAGGAATTTGTTATGAAAGATTTTCATGATTTTGAGTTATCCATGATGTTTATGACATGTTTAAAAGTATGAAAAGTATGTATATATGTATCACCTGATAAGTGTTGCACACCCAATGTTATGAAATGTTATGTTATGATGTCATGTTTGGTTTGGGATTAGCTACCCTTCTCCTCTCATGACGGTGTGCCTATGATGATGTTTATGGTGCAACACTTGGGCCCTTAAGATAAAAATGGAATAAGTTTTAAAATGGTCAATGTAATGAAAGATATGTTTCTATGAAATTGTGCTTAAAGCACTTTTATGATATGATGATGATGATGATGATGATGTTGTTTATGAAATGTTTTAAATTGTGAGAATATATGTACTTACTAAGCATTAGCTTAATAATGTTTTATGTTATGTTGCAGATAAGGGTAAGAAAATCATGGACTAGGCGGAGGACATGGGAAGGCATGTGAGCATATGCACGATGAATTGTAACCGAAAGCATGCCAAGAAGAACGCTTTTATGTTTTTTTTTTGTTAAGTTATATATTTGAACATATATTTTTACGTTAAGTTTTAAGAATACTTATATTATGGTTTTATAAGTTATTTTATCATTTTTGATGAATTACGAACTTCCGCTATGTTTTACGAAAAGTTGATTTGTTTTTAAAAAATTTAAGTTTTCCAAAGGAGTTTGGTCTCGGACGGCCTGTCGAACTTTTTGGCTGGCCTGCCGAAGTCTAGAAGTTCGGCCTGCCGATCACATTTTCCGGCTTGCCGAACATGGATAAATTTTTAGTCTAAATTACAAAGCCTCTACCGGCTTGCCGGTTGAGGGAACTCCGGCCTGCCGAAGTCCCAAGTTCGGCCTACCGAACTGTGGGAGTAAGTAAGTTTTAAGTGATTTGATGTTTAATGTGGTATGTTGTGATGTTTTGTTAAGTTCTGATTTTTACAACTTGATAAACCTATATTATTAAGTAAGTTCATGATTAACTTAAGTATAATTGAAAAAATTATGATATGGAATAAGTTAAACATTGTTATTCTAAACAATGATAAGTTTTTTTAAAAAAAAATTTTTTTGAACGTATGAATGGATCATGGTTATGTAAGGTTTAAGTACTTTTAAAATCAATCGTACTATTTAAGTTTGATATTATTTATATGTTTAAAGTTTAAGCAAGTACGAATGCATGTACGTAACGACATCTGTGACATCCGAATTAAGGGGCGTTACAGGCTTTGGTATCAGAGCGAAATCTTCCGATTACAATTCATATCGCCACACGTCAATCCAAGTCCTCCAAGTAAGTATGTTATTAAGTTAGATGTATTGATGCAAGTATGATGATAAGATTAAGGTTTGAATGTTTAATGATTAATGACATAGTAGTGAAAACCTGTCTCATAAATGGAAGATTATTTCTAAGTCCTAATTATTTTAGGAAATTTACGATGGACGGCCACAGAAGAATGCAGACCCTCACCCAGACCAATGAAAGACTCATGACGATGATCGCTGAACTGCAAAGGCAGTTGGAGGATCAACGAAGGGAAATAGCTGCATTAAGGGCCAACGGCTAGAATGGTGAACAACGAGGCAATGATGTGCCTCCTCCTCCTCCTCCGCAGCCACAAGTACAAGTAAACGAAGTTCCAGCTCCTGCTACTGAACCAAGAGCAGCTTATCAAGAACCTCTTCTAGTTAGATGGAAAAGAGTCAAGCCAGCTGACTTTGAGGGTTCAAAGGACCCGTTAGTCGCTCAAGGATGGTTAAAGACGATTGAGGCCACCTTACGACTTATGGATTTCACGGACAACGAGAAGGTCCTCTGTGCCTCGTACTGCCTCACCATGGAGGCCAGGATATGGTGGGATGGTATCAAACAGAGTAGAAATGTTAAAGAAATGACATGGGCTGACTTCGTTCACGAGTTTAACACGAAGTTCTTCCACATGAATGTTACGAGGAAGCATTATGAGGAGTTCGAGAGCTTACGCTAGGGGGATATGTCAGTCACTGATGTGGTGACAAAGTTTGACCAGCTTGCCCGTCTATGCCCAAGGATGGTTATGAAGGAAGGTGAAAGGGTCAGAAGGTTGATCAGAGCCCTTAGGCCAGACATTACTGCAATTGTTGATGGGGCTAGTCCACCAAGGACCCAAGAACAGGTTGTTATGAGGGCCCAACGTGCTGAGTTCCATCTGTCGAAGTTAAGAAGGAATCATCCTCAGCTCAACCAGCAAGCCAACAATGCTAACAACCAGAACCGTCCTCCCCACAGGAACAACAACAACAACAGCAGCAATAACAACAATCAGAACTGGAGAAACAATAAGAGGAAGGGCAATCCTCAACAACAGTAGGGCCAAGACAACAAAAGGCACAATGATGGTCAGTGCAACAACAATGACAGGCAATTTCAACCATGTGCTAAATGCAGAAAGAAGCATCTAGGGGAATGCCGATTGGGGACAAACTAATGTTTCATATGTGGGCGTGAAGACCATTTTGTAAAGAACTGCCCCAAACTGATGAATGCTAATGCCCCGTAAAGAGCTCCTCCTCAAGCCCAGCTACATCAGATGCAAGCCTCTCTTGAAGGGCCACTAATTAGTCAAGGGAGACTTGAAGCCCCACTGACAAATGCCCGAATCTACGCCATGACGAAAGAACAAGTGGCTGTTGAAGCCTCTAATGTGGTCACAGGTCAGATAACAAGCTTATCTAATGATGTTTATGTTCTTTTTGATACGGGTGTCACACATTCTTTTGTGTCTATGTCACATGCTAAGAAGTTAGGGGTTCGTTTAGAGCCTATGAGACAGGGATTCACTACGACACTACCCTCTGGGGAAGTGATATTAACCACGCATTATTTGTGTGCAGTACCCCTATGGATTTCTAATAGGGAACTTTTCGTCGACCTCATTGTGATCGACATGCATGACTACGACATGATTCTTGGGATGGATTTCCTAAGCAAGTATAATGCTGCAATCGAATGCCGGAAACGAAAGGTGATCTTCCATCCTGAAGGTGATTAGAAATTCATTTATATTGGCGAGACCAGAAAGAAACCCCACGTGTTTCTATCGGCAATGAAAGCAAGGAAGCTTTTAGCAAGTGGCTACATGGGCTATCTGGCAAACATTGTAGACAAAAGCCAAGAAGGAAAGACAAGAATTAAAGATGTGCATGTTGTTCATGAATATGAAGATGTGTTTCTTGATGATCTAACGAGTCTACCGCCAAAAAGAGAAGTTGAATTCGAGATTGAGCTCGCTCCAGGCACCGACCCAATGTCAAAAGCACCATATAGAATGGCCCCGACAGAATTAAAGGAACTTCACACGCAATTAAAGGAGCTACTCGACAAAGGTTATATCAGGTCAAGTCACTCACCGTGGGGTGCTCCAGTCTTGTTTGTGAAAAAGAAGGATGGCACTATGAGACTCTGCATCGACTACAGAGAACTGAACAAGGTGACGATCAAGAACAAGTATCTGTTGACTCGAATTGATGATTTGTTTGATCAGCTTAAGGGTGCATCGGTGTTTTCAAAGATTGATCTACGATTAGGGTATCACCAATTGAAGATTAAAGAAGGAGATATCCCCAAGACTGCTTTCAGGTCGAGGTATGGTCACCATGAATTTGTGGTTATGCCTTTCGGTCTGACGAATGCACCTACTGCCTTTATGGAATTGATGAACAGGGTATTCAAGGATTTCCTTGATAAATTTGTTGTTGTATTTATCAACGATGTTCTTGTCTACTCTAAGAATCAAGAAGAACATGAGGAGCATTTAAGGATTGTGCTGGAGACTTTAAGAAGACACCAGCTATATGCTAAGTTCTCCAAATGCGAGTTTTGGCTTGATAAAGTGTCATTCTTGGGGCATGTTATTTCAAATGATGGGATTATGGTAGACCCTGCTAAAGTAGAAGTTGTACTCAATTGGAAGCAAAAATGAATGCAAGTGAAATAAGGAGCTTCTTGGGTCTAGCAGGTTACTATCGGAGATTCGTAGAAGATTTCTCTAAGATAGCAGCTCCACTCACGAACTTAACTCGCAAGGGAAAGAAGTATGAATGGACGAATGCATGTGAAAAGAGTTTTCAAGAACTGAAGAAAAGATTAACGACGGCTCCAGCATTGGCAATTCCTGAGGAAAATGATGGGTTCGTAATCTATAGTGATGCATCCAAGAGGGGCCTCAGAGCTGTATTGATGCAGAATGAAAAGGTGATTGCTTATGCTTCAAGGAAACTAAAGGATTATGAAAAGAACTATCCTACTCATGACATCGAGTTAGCAGCAGTTGTTTTTGCGTTGAAGATATGGAGACACTATTTATATGGGGTCCAATGCAAGATCTTCACTAATCATCAAAGTCTGAAGTACTTCTTCACGCAAAGAGACCTGAACATGAGACAACAAAGATGGCTAGAGTTGGTGAAGGATTATGATTGTGAAATCCTTTATCATCCTGGTAAAGCTAACCGAGTAGCTAATGCTTTAAGTAGGAAGTCAGTTGCCACGTTGATGTCAATGCAAGCTATGTCTCCACCTTTAAGGAAGGAAATTCTAGACTTCGGTTTAGAACTTATAGCAGGCCAGTTATTAGCACTCTCTCTTGCTCCGACGATGTATGATGAAATTCGGAGTAAGCAAGATGACGATGTAAGCCTTGAAAGGATCAAGCAAGAAATGAAAGAAGGAAAATGTTAAGAGTTTCGTATTGCGGATGACGAAACTCTGTACCTTAAGGACCGTTTATGTGTTCCCAATGTTGATGATTTAAGGGAAAGGATCTTGGCAGAAATTCATGACACCCCTTACTCTATTCATCCAGGTGCAACAAAGATGTATAATGATCTAAAGGGTAACTTCTGGTGGTTTGGAATGAAACGTGATGTTGCAAAGTATGTGAAGAAATGTGTGACATGTCAGCAAGTAAAGGCTGAACACCAGAGACCTGGTGGTGAACTACAGTCTATTCAAATACCAGAATGGAAATGGGAAGAAATAGCTATGGATTTCATTACCGGCGTACCCAGAACTACGAACGGTTATGATGCAATTTGGGTAGTTGTGGATCGGCTGACGAAGACGGCGCATTTCATTCCTATCAAGATCACTTACTCGATGGAACGGTTAGCGAAACTCTATGTTAAGGAGATTGTACGACTTCATGGGATTCCCAAGTCAATTATCTCAGATCGTGATGGCAGGTTCACATCTAAGTTTTGGAAGAGTGTACAGACTACAATGGGAACCAGGCTTCATTTCAGCACAACTTTTCATCCTCAGACTGACGGCCAAACAAAGAGGACGAACTTGCCGTTAGCAGAGTTTGCTTATAACAACAGTTTTCAGGCGACAATTGGAATGGCACCATATGAAGCACTGTATGGGCAAAAATACAGGTCACCTATATGTTGGCACGAAGCTGGTGAAAAGAAGCTGATGGAAAGCGTAGATGCTGAAAGAACCGACTTTGTGAATGAAACTTCTGAGATGATAAAGTTGATAAGAAGAAGAATATAGACCGCTGAAAGCCGTCAAAAGAGTTATGCTGACAAAAGAAGAAGACCTTTAGAGTTCTCTGTAGGCGAATATGTGTTCTTGAAAGTTGCACCAATGAAAGGAGTTATGAGATTTCGAAAGAAAAGCAAGTTAAGCCCAAGATTCATCGGTCCTTATGAAGTTGTTAAACGAATAGGCAAAGTAGCTTATCAGCTGAAGTTGCCATCTGAAATGTCCACAATGCACGATGTATTTCATGTCTCTATGCTCAAGAAGTATGTTCTGGACCCTACGCATGTGATTGAGCCACAAGTGATCGAGATACGAGAAGACTTAAGTTATGAAGAAAAGCCAATGAAGATACTCGATCGAAAAACCAAGACTTTGAGGAATAAAGAAATTCCTTTGGTCAAGGTATTATGGCAAAATCAGCAAGTTGAAGAAGCAACATGGGAACGTGAAGATGACATGAAAGTTATGTATCCGCATTTATTCTAAGTTTCAAGGATGAAACTTTTATAAGGTGGGGAGAATTGTAACGCCTGCCTATTTAATGTAACGGATCACATTAAGTTAGTAACGTTGATAAGGAATTTTTATTAATAAATTTTGTTATATGATATGATATGTGATGTGCATGTTACTAACTTTTTATGTCAAGTTTTGTGACAGGTGACGAACGCATGGGATCGTTGTGCTCTAGTGTTCATGTGAAATTTTGAATGTATGTTTATTTATGATGCAATAATATATGTATGTATTATTGTATGGCATTTAAGGACAGTTCGGTAGGCTGAACTTTTAAGATCGGTAGGCCGAAGAAACCAATCGGCAAGCCGAACTTGCTGGAACCGGTAGGCCGAAGGGAAAAATCGACAAGCCAAACACGGCTGACGAGTAGTCAGCTAAAATCTCTCCAAAATTATGACTAAGTTAATTACATTGATTGGATGATTTAATGTAATTAATTGGCATAATAATGGAAGGATTTTATCAGTTAAGGAAATAAAAGGGGTTTGACTTACATGATTTGTGTCAAATTAAATGGTTTCCAATTTTAAATGGGCAAAACATGGTAAGATTGATGATGTGTTGTGGTTTCCTTTTCTTTCTCTTCTTTCCTTCCACGCCAATAGCCTCAACAATCAGAAAATTTCTGACTTAATGAAGGGAATTGAATTCCCATCAATTATGTTTATTACGTTAAAAATTTTAACATTTCTTCTTTTTATTATTTTCTCTCTTTCTCACGCTTTCTCTCTCTCAAAAAATTCTGAGACATTTTCTGATTTCCCTATCTTCCTCTTCTCTTCTCCACGAGTGCTTCTCTCTCTCTCTCATGAAAATTTTCTGCAAATATTGAAAGAAGAAGTTTTGTTTTGTTGGTTAAAATTTAAGGATTTTGAGAAGAAACTTCAAGGTATGAATTCGGCTTTTCTAGTATTTTTGAAAAGAAATTCTTATCCTCGTTTCATCTACAATATCTTTCTATAGGTATTGTGTTTTGTCTCAAATTTTTAAATGTGATGTTATGCATATATGTTGTATTGTGTTTTCATGTCTTTTCGGTATTTTTATGAAAAATAGATATTTCTGTCTTCTACCCTTCACAGTAATGTTACTATTTAAGTTTGATGAATAAAAATGTAATGTTCATTCAAGGGGTAAATATGATGTTTTCATGAAAAGTTGTTAAAATATGCATAAGTATGAGTAAGTATGATGAATGTATTTTATGATATGAAATGTTATATGTTATATATATATATATATGATTTTATGATAATGAAATGATTTTATGCATGAAAATAAGATGTTTGTATGAATTATTAAATTAAAGTATATGTGTTTTTAAATTATTAGAAAACGTTTTTCAAAAAGATTTTCATGTTTACAATATATGAAATGTTTTAATTTTTAAGGAAGCATGTTATGAATAGCGTTTATATGTTTGTAAAATGTGATAGTGTATACGAGTATTATATGTATAAATGTTATGAGAATGGATGAGATGAAAATATATATGTGATGATAATTCCATGTTTTTACGATGATGGTTATGGATTATGAGATGAATGTATATGAATGAATGTTATATGCATAGATGTTTTATGATACGTATTAATGTATTACGTCTTTAAAATGGAAAATGGCATGAACACTCAAGGAACGAGCACTACGAGACCGCGGCGCCATCACCGAATCACGTTAAGGTTAAGTAAGCTAACGATAAGGTAAGTACATTCTCACCTGCATCACGACACATGTTTTTACAAGGTTTGACGATATGTTCATAATGATGTTCATGATGATTTTATGATGGTTTTCCTTAAGGAATTTCTTATGAAAGATTTTCATGATTTTGAGTTATCCATGATGTTTATGGCATGTTTAAAAGTATGAAAAGTATGTATATATGTATCACCTAATAAGTGTTGCACACCCAATGTTATGAAATGTTATGTTATGATGTCATGTTTGGTTTGAGATTAGCTACCCTTCTCCTCTCATGACGGCGCGCCTATGATGATGTTTATGGTGCAACACTTGGGCTCTTAAGATAAAAATGGAATAAGTTTTAAAATGGTCAATGTAATGAAAGATATGTTTCTATGAAATTGTGCTTAAAGCACTTTTATGATATGATGATGATGATGTTTATGAAATGTTTTAAATTGTGAGAATATATGTACTTACTAAGCATTAGCTTAATAATGTTTTATGACATGTTGCAGATAAGGGTAAGAAAATCATGAACTAGACGGAGGACATGGGAAGGCGTGTGAGCATATGCACGATGAATTGTAACCGGAAGCATGCCAAGAAGAATGCTTTTATGTTTTTTTTTATTAAGTTTTATATTTGAACATATATTTTTACGTTAAGTTTTAAGAATACTTATATTATAGTTTTATAAGTTATTTTATCATTTTTGATGAATTACGAACTTCCGCTATGTTTTACGAAAAGTTGGTTTGTTTTTAAAAAATTTAAGTTTTCCAAAGGAGTTTGGTCTCGGATGGCCTGCCGAACTTTTTGAGTTCATGATTAACTTAAGTATAATTGAATAAATTATGATATGGAATAAGTTAAACATTGTTATTCTAAATAATGATAAGTTCTTTTTTAAAAAAAAAAAATTTGAACATATGAATGGATCCTAGTTATGTAAGGTTTAAGTACTTTTAAAATCAATCGTACCATTTAAGTTTGATATTATTTATATGTTTAAAGGTTAAGCAAGTACGAATGCATGTACGTATCGACATCTATGACGTCCGAATTAAGGGACGTTACAGTTAAAAACATCATAAAATTCTTCAATGAACACCTCTCAAAACCCCATAAAATCTCATATAGGCCAAATATCAATGCATTAGGCCTTTTGATCATTTAAGCCAATCTTGTAACACCCAAAATATAATAGGTAATCTTAAGACACTTGGTGATTTTTTCTCTTTTTTCTTTTCAAATTTTTTTCTTCTTTGTATTTTTTTTCTTTTTCTTTTTTTTTTCTTCCTCTTGAGCTATCTTTACAAAAATTTTCCTTCCTTCTTTGTCTTGATTCAATTCTTTTCCCCATACTTATTTTCTATCCCCAACCCAATTTCTTGCAAAATTCCCCTTGAATCATGAAATAAGTCTCTACACTCAAATTCATCTTTAGAACAAGGGTAAAGATATAAAAATGATCGAGCTAGGTAAAGAGATAATGTGGTTAGCTAAAGAAAAAGGTTTGCATGAAAAGTTCAAATTCGTTTACTAGAAGGGACGTTCCTTTAGAACATCTATCAAGGCTTTGGCTGATTTAGCATTGGTTCTAGAAAAGCTAGTACCTCAAATCTTTTTTCAATTGATGCTCGATCAGGTGTTCGCCTTAAAAGACCTTCGAGAGAATTCTAACATTAAACCTTGCAAGACAAAATTAAAATGAAATAACATATAAGGCTCATTACCAAATAACATGGTTATGTGCATAAAAAGTGAGTTGATCATTATAAAAACATATTAACAAGAAAATAACCTCATGACTCAACACAACACCCACAATCAATCAAGACCATAAAAATTGATGCCTAGTTCTCATCAGTGAAGTCAGAAGGTATCCTAAGACTCAAAAATGGCACAAAAACCTAAACTAAAATGGAAAATTTTATAATTTTAAGGTTATTTTTAAGTTTTTTTAGATAAGAAAACAAAAACTTAACCAAAAATAAAAATACAAATCCTAAATCCTTCCCCTCCCCCCCCACCAAAACGCTTAGTCCTTACGTTGTCCTCAATGTAAGCATAGAAGAAAAGAGAAACAACCTAAACAAACAAAACATAACAAACCAAACAATTAAAAACAATAAAAATAGAAAGAAAAAGAGTAAAAAATATCAAATCTGTTTTGGTGCACTCTTCATCCGTTGGGTTACCTCCCATATAGCGCCTGGTTTTATGTCCTCAATATGATGTAAAAAAGTGGCATCCAAAAACGGCTTTCGCCCATGGAAGGTGTCATAAAACACCACTCATGGGTCTTCATTGTAAATGCCCTCAAGTTTAGCAAGATATGGAACAATTATACACGTTACACCAACTTGACTTAATTTTGGATGATATGCTTGGAAGGAGAATGTCCATTCTAGCTTTAACTCGTAGAGGATGTATGGTGGAGGTGGCGCCAATGGGAAGTAAGGATCCGTCGGTGGTGTTTATGTTATTACCATTGACGAGCTCAAATCAATAGTCGTATATGCTTCCTTATCCTTCGACGGGTCTCAGGGTTTGGCTTCAAGAAGAAATTCCTTCAATGTTAACCCTTCTAATTGCTCTTCACTCTCCACTTGTTTCTCCAAACCCATGTTTGAGATTTGATCTTGGTTAGTCCTTGAACAATTCCAATTCCAATGATCGTACATGGCCATATCTTCCAACATGAAGTACGCTTCATTTACAAATTGTTAGTGGAAATAGATGGTATCATTTTCTCTTTCTACCCAATGTCTTATTGTGGCGCATAAGCCTTCGAGGAAGATTTAAAGTTACCACTCCTTAGAAAACCTGTGATATAGAAACCGGATGAGCAAATCCTTATATCTCCACCAAGTAATATGGAACGGCTCTGTGTCTTGTTGGGCAAAACTTGTGAGGACCCATCGATATATCATCTCAAAGTACCTCGTACAAAACAAATACAAAAACAAACATTACAAAAAAATTTTAAATTATTTGACAAAAAAATTAATTAAAACTAAGAAGAACAAGATAAATTAATTAAAACTAACAAAAACAATATAACTAATTAATTAGGAAACAATCCCCTATGATTGGCGTCAAAATTTGGTAGGCTCTCGGGAGGCACCAAATTGACCTTACTATTAAGTATCGTCATTATTAAGTGCAGTGGTGAGTAAGGATCGTTCCTATAGAGAATTGAGTCTAATTAATTAGTTATTGACTCTAAACCTAATACACACTAAAATTAAATAAAAGGTGGGGATTTTGGATTTAAACTAAATTACGAAATAAAAGAAAACACAAGAAAAGAAAGTAAAATAAAATAATGATGACAAAACTGGTTAAAGGATCATTCGCCACTACTAAACAATAACAATACCATTAATCATATATTATTCCCAATTAAATATTGAAACTACCAACCGTAGATAATAACAGGCTCTGTTATCCCAATCTTTCATTAGTTTATAGATTTAATAAGACAAGCGCTCCATTAAACTCCTTTCCACTAAACAACCTAGAACAATCTCTCTAGATTCAATCTAACGGAAGCATTAGATGAGAAAGATAGGTTGATCAAGGCAACAATCACATAAGCTCAGATTATTTAACCTAGGTAACATTCCATATGCAATCATATGAAAACTTGACCGTAATCAATGACCATAATTTGCTACTAATTATTAGAATAACAAGACAATTATGAATCAAGCATTTTAATCGAACAATAGAATATATTTAATTCTTATTTAGTTGGCCACCTAAACAAAACAAGAAAATAATTATGAACATTAATTACAAAAGAACATAAACAATCTCAATTGAAAAATTGGAAAATAATTATATAAATTAATCATAAAATTATATCCATGGTTTTGAAACTCCTTTCCACTAAAACAAAACAAAAATAATATAATTGAAAAAGAAAATGAAGAAAGAAATAAAGAAAAGAACAATTTGGGTGTCAAAGAATTCTCCATGCGGATGAAATACCTTGAGCCACTACCGGAGTCTTTTTGCTTTTCTTTTCTTCTTTTTCTTCCTCTCCTACGCCTAAAAATAACTAAGGAAAAACTAATAAACTAGTGGGAAAACTGATAAAAACTAATATAATTTTGTTTCTTAATGTGGTATTTATAGGTTTAGTCTTTTATGGTTGAAAATAGGTAAGTTTGGATCAATTTTTTTGTCCAATTCAGGTCTAGGACAAAGGGACACGTGGAGGCACTGAATTTTGCCTCGCAGCCACACGCAGAATGGACTCTTTGAACTGCCTAGATGTGCGTGCAGTGGCATGAAATAGTGGCTTGTGGCCGCGCACTTGTTTTATGCTATGGCGAGGCCATGGGCCTTCTTCTTTTGTGGGCGAGGTCCTAGGACTGTTGTTGGGTTGCACTTTTTCATCATTTTTGGCCTGTTTCTCACCCGATTTGCTTTCGACGACTCCCAATGGACTCCAAATGAAAATATATAACTCTTTCAACTCTAAAATCCGTATTTTAATCATCTTTTCATTCCTTTATATCAAATCACTGATAAAACAAAAAGACCACAATTAGAACATAAAATACTAAAAAATAATCAAAGATAATAGGGAAAATTAATTAGAAAATAATATCAAATTGTACACTTATCAGGGAAATCCTACAAGACCACGATCATTGCCATGATTTTTTGCAATTTCAATGAATGTTGTTAAACCATCTCAATATGCGACGGATAGATAATTGTACAAATGTATCCAACTCTTGTCAACCGACATCTTTACGTACGAAATCCACAGGAAAAAAAAATATGTACAAACTAATAATGCAAATGTATGCATGGGTACTATTATCCACCTTCACTCCTTATCTTACAGGGTAAAGGCTATATCCTATTCAAGATTGTAACTTAAGCATTTGTTATTCATTCAACAACACCCATTTCTTGTATAAATTTTGACAGCATCTCCCCTTTGTTCTCCTAAATGTACTATCAAAGATCATATAAATGGAGTACGAAAGAAGACAACCGAAACATCTACCACAAGACATGAGTGTAAATGAATAATAAACACATCAAATTACAATCCCAAATTGTTTGAATGGGCAATTCAAGAACTGGTGAGCCACTCACCAATTCTCGAAAGGTCTAAGGTTATTTAAAAACTAAAATGTAATATATGATAAGCAACAAATTCGTGTGCATGTATGATTCTTAGTGACTACATACTATAATCTTTGTAGTATACTTGCCACCAAATTCTTGAATATCAATAAATATAGTGCTACTATATATTTATGATTCTTATATAATTTTATCAAGTCTTAACAATTTTTTATTATTTTTTATATCAAGTTCTATTCAATTTTATGTCATTATTTATACTTGTTACTTATTAATTTTTAGTACTTAAATATTAAATAATAATTCATAATTAATAATTATTCTTTATTATTGCATGTTAATCTAATTATTGTTATTATTTTTTGTTTAATAAATTATTAATTATAAACCACTTAAATAATTAATTATTATTACTTAATTAATACATATTAATTGTTAATTATTACTGCATAAAATATTACTTAAATTTTATATTGATTTTTAATTATTACTACTTAAATATTTAATTCATATTAAAACTTAACTTTTTTTAATATTCTTAAAAAAACATATTACATATAACCAAATATAAAGACAACACATTCCAAACACAACCAAATAGTGTATTACATACAACCAAAATTAAAAAAATAAAATAACATAACATATTACGCATAATCACATATTCAATTAAAAATATTAACATAATCACATATTACACTTACCCAAAATTAACAAATAACAAACATATTACACATAATCACATATTCAATTTTACATATAACTCATAACTCACATATTACACATATTGTACATATTACATATAAATCATGTAATCACATATTACATATGATTACAAATTCAATACAATTTCTTAATTTATTCAATTAACCACATCTAAGTCAAAATCAAACACAATTATCTAGACTAGAAAATGAGGAAGCCATGGCAATCGCAGACAATGATGGCCAGCAGCATGCGGCGGTAGTAGAGGTGGAGGAAAAAAAGAGTGAGAAATTTATGGGAAGGAGGGAGATATAAATAGAGAGAGAGACGAAGAAAAATAAGGATGAGGAGAAGGAGGTTGGCGGAGGTGGCGGGTGCTAGTTGGTAGTAGAGAAAGGCAGCCAGAGCTAGGTGGCAGGGTGGGGTACATAAGAAAAAAGAATGGGACAGAGAGGAGGAAGAAAAAAAATGAGGAGGAAGTGGTAGGGGTGGTAGGTGCTGGTCGGTGGCAGAGAACGGCGGCTGAAGTCATGGTGGGGGGGGGGGGTTGGGGGGAGGATTCAGAGAGAGGGAGAGAGAGAAGAGAATAGAAAGAGAGGGGTTTTCAAAATAATGGGGAAGAAGGTTGAATTGTAGATTTGATATAAAGTAAACTTTGTTGTCACTAAAAGTCCCAAAGTTGTCGCTATAAAAAAAAATGATCTCGTTTCAAATAAACATATTAAAATAAAGTTATGACGGCAACAAGACTTTTAGCGATGATACGTATTGTTGCTAAAAGTCTCAAAAAAATCGTCTAAACGCCCAGTTATTATTGTCAAAAGTTTTAATGAAAATTGAAATTCCAATTTTCTCGTCGCTAAAATGTTCAGCTGGCATATGTTGGCAATAAGTTTGGAGCCATTACTGCCAAACTTTTTTGAGACAGTAATAAAAGTTACTTTTGTAGGTGCCAATTGGCAATTTCAGGTGCAAAGAGCTATGTGTTTTGTGCAAACTTTTAGCAATGAAAATCTTGTCTCTTAAAGGTTTTTTTTTTTAGCATCATATATTTGCTCTTGCTACAAGATTTTATCCCAGACTTTCAGCGATGACAATTTTATCCCAGACTTTCAGCGATGACATTGTCATCGCTAAAAATAGGCCCCGCCTTTAAAGTATATTGTTATCTAATCAACCTTCAGTACACTCTTTAGCGATGACATGTCACTATATGTCATTTTTTAGTGACAACATTAAATGTTGTCACTAAAGGATAATTTTCCTACACTGTCCTCATAGAATACATCAAAGTCTACTCTACCTACTATGCACTCTCCAAATGAAGAGCCGTCAGATTTAATCTGTATGGTGATCGAAAAGTGGACATTATTGGTAGTGTCTCACAAGTGGGAACTAACGCATCTTCTCCCAAAAATTTGAGCACACAACGTGTTTAGGATAAAATCCGAATTTAAATCCACTTGATTTAAATCCACTTGATTCCATAAATACCTCCATAGAATTTCTCCTCCATAAAAAATTTTAGACCCATTCTTTCTGTTCTTCTTAGTTTCGTTTACTTCGCTCTTTTCCTCTTTCTTCTTAGAAAACCCATCTTTCTTTGTCAAGAGCAAGCTAATAGTTTGCTCTTTCTTTATCATTAACACCTCCAAGCCTAACTTCTATCTCTCTCTCTCTCTCTCTCTCTCTCTCTTCTTCTTCTCTCTCCTCTCTTTCTTCCCCAAAATCCTTTCCATCCTTGTCAAGAGCTCGTTAATAGTCTGCTCTCTCTCATCATTAATATCTCCAGGCCAAGCCCTTAGATGGTGGATGTTTTTTGACTGCCATTGAAAGCGTATAATTTTAACCACTATCTATTATCATATAACTTTTAATGGCACCTTGATTAATGGTAGTTTTTGACCGCTATATTATGTTTTTAATGGCAGTCAAAAAACACCGTTGATTGGAATTTTTTAGTAGTGAAAAGAAAGTAGAGAAGAGAGGAAGAGAAAGAAAGAGAAAGAGGAGAGAGTAAAATTATAAAATTAATCAAAAGTTGGTCTATTATTTAATAATGTTTGTAAACATGTCATTTTTTTTCATATGTTTTAAAATTGGTCTATTTATTATAATTTTCCTTCAAAAACTTCTTGAATCGGCCTATGAGATGACCCATTTAGCGAGCTCATTGGTGGCACCATTACACCTCCCAGGGGTCCATATAAAAAACTAAGAAAGAAAATTAGAGGAATCAAGTATAGCGCATTTTTCCTTAAATTTAGGTTTAAAGACCAATGTGGACACTTGGAGGTGTCTTTATAATGACATTAATGACAAGCTTTGAATCTTCTTCGAATTCAGCGTCCGGAAACTTGTTTTGGGCAGCCACTCGGGGTCCAAATACAACAGCTTCAAGCAAGTAGCAGCGTCACATCACACTTGTCTATCAGCTTAGTTTCAAAGCAACGGTCTTGTTCACACAAATTTATGTAGAAATGTACATATAGCATGCGTTAAGATAATTGAACCAAAAAATAAGGTATAATAATTTGTAGTATGATAATAATATTATTTATTACCTTTAAATAATAAATTAGTAATCTACGAAAAATAAAATTATATTTTTAGCATATTACAAAGGCATGATCTCTGTGAATATAAAAAGTGTACCAAGTATATACAATACCTTCGTTTATCTTCGAGAGATTAATGATGATAATTATTTCATGATCCAAAGAGCAAAATCATGCAAATTAGACTCGTAATTCTATTGAGAGCAAAATATGTAGAATGAAAAATAAACAAGAATGCATACAAAATTTAGAGAAAATACTAAAAATACTTCTTGTATTTTGCCTAAATACCAATTTTATCTTTCTCATTATTGAAATGCCCAAAACACCTATATGCATGTTTACTTAATCATACTCAAAATACTCCTTAAAGCAATTAGATTTTTGAAAATTTCAATATTATCCTTCCTAATATATATTATATGTTATTTGAAATGCCTTGACTTAAATATTAAAGAAAAGATAATTTAAAACATTCAAATAAATATTTTAATTGAGTAAATACTTCAATTATTTTGAGAATTTTTGACTTTTTAAAATTGATTTTATTTAGTATTTTAGTTTAATAATGTTTTAAATTGTATTCAGTAAAGATTAAGAAAGGTGATTTTGGTTTTTTAAAGAGTTTAATCTCTTCAGGGGTATTTTGTGTATGACTTTAAAAATATAGAGAATGTTTTGAACATTTTCATTAATAGAGGGGCAAAAGTGATATTCTAGCAAAACATAGGTGGTGTTTTGGATTTTTTAAAAAAATTTGCAATCATTCACTCTCAATGTGAGAGCTACCTATACTTTCAGCTACTTCAGAAATTTACTATAATAATGAAGATGTTTACAAGAGAAAAAATTGTACACCCTCTCTCTCTCTAAATTTTTCTGTCTCTATATATATTTTTTGAGGTACAAAAAATAAGTCCTACCATGTCTTATATATAGGTTTGGAAGAAATAGGAAACAAAAATCCAAAAAAAATAAAGACTTTCAAGCATTGAGCCACGACCTTTAGAGCCAACACTCACTTTCTGGCACTGCAATGTGCTTTTTGCTCCTACTTAACTGGCACCCCCGCACGTGCTCTTGGCCAAATAAGGCTTGATGCCTTCTTCTGGCTTTTACTGAACAAAGTCTTAATAAAATTTTAGGCTGTGGGCTCCACTCACACACTTCCTAGAGGGGCTCCTTGCGTAATCCGGTAATAATTGATGAAGTGTTAAATTAGGATCCACACTTTTCAATAGAAGAAACAATTCTCATAACTATGTTTGTCAAATATCAATAATTAGGAGTGCTTACTCTCAATTACTAATCAAATTTATTTCTTAAGCTATATTATTTATCTTTAAGCTGTTTTAGTTCCTTCTCAGGTCTTGTTGTTCACTTTTGTTTCCATTATTTCTTGGCTAAGTTCTTGTCCAAAATTCTCATCATTCCATCTCTTGTCTTTCCATTTGGTTACTCCCTCTATTTGTAGTTCTTTAAATGCCATGATACTTGACTGCCTATTCACTTCTCAATGTTTAGATCGTTGTTAATAATTTACTCTCCCCTCACAGTATTTGGTTCTCTGGTGGCTTTTATTTATCATTCTTCACTTGGTGAACATGGAAGAATTTTTTATTAGCTTCATCATGTTGTGCTACAAACTTTGCCTTAATCAAATGATTATACAACGGAGCAATATAATATTTCATACTACACCAATTGTGCTGTGGGTTAATACAAATATTTCACAAAGCTTGTTTGGTAAGATGTAGTATATAATGTGGGTTAATTATAAAACAATACCTTCTAGTTTTACTTATTTCTTAATTTATTCTTCTGTTTTTAAAAATTATAAAATATCTTTTGAATTTAAAAAACTTCTTTTAATTTTATCCCCTATGGACTTTTTTTCATAGAAAAAACATAGAGATAATAAAAATACTCTTAATAATACCGAATTTGTTTATGAAATACATTTTTCTTCTTGAGAATTTTTCAAAAAATATTTTTATATTTAAAAAGCTATGAAACTTAAGGTCTTTTAACTAAAATATAATTTTTTGTTTTAAGACTTTTTATGTTTTTAAATCTATAAAAAAAAAATTCATAACTGTTTAAGGATAATTATATTGCCCTACTCAATATTATCCATTTATAGTGATGAAATTAAAATTAATTTTTTAAATTTAAAAAATACCTTTATAGTTTTTAAAGACAAAAAATAAATTAAATAATAGTAAAAATTAGCTCGTATAATTATATAATTAGCCGTATATTAATATTACTGGTTTAGTACTCATCAGCATGAGTCTTAAAAAGCGATGTTGAATTCAATCTTCCACATCACATCACATGACATTGTTTCCTGATTTTCGTCTATCCCTATTTTCTAATGATCACATACATGTCGAGCTATAGAGTTGGCTAGCACAACTGAACATGGCTGAGACTAGATCCATCATGCTGTACCTAATTTCTTGTGTTCCACACTTCCAAGCAGATACATGCTCCAAAAAAGGGAAATTTAAAACCGTCCTTTGGTTCAATGGAAGGGTGAACCATATCAAGCAGCCATGGATAAAAAGCCTAATTGAATGCTCAACTTGCTCTGGACCCACGGGCACTCTTTGAAAATATTGTTAGACTTAGTGCCTTAAGGATTAAATGATGTAATAGTTTTTGAAGACATTTAATTAATAAAAAGTTTATCATTTATTGTCATAAATCAAATATTATCCTTTTTATGTTCATTTATGTTGAATATATGATAACCAAATAAAAGTCTGAGATTATCAGTCTAAACCTTTAAGATCGTGCATATGATGGACAAATTATACAGAAGACATAAATCTTAAAGGTGATAGTCTAAATAATAAGGTTTGTAATCGAGGGAATAAGGTTGGGCATTTTATTTATACTAAGATTGTTATATTATCTATATTCCTAACGGCAGATGACTTGTCTTGGTCATCGAAGTTGGACTCTACAAGTAGAAACATTGATATATTGTCATAGGTGACGATATATTGGATCGGCAGAAAAGTGAAATTGATTTGATTAATTATTTTGTTTGTTTAAATCAATTCATTTTAGACAATCCTGTGTATTATGTCTTAATCTTGAAATGAATTCATAAGCCTGTATTTTTTACTTATGTCTTTTGATGTACTAAAGGGTGACATCCTGAATTAGATGAAAGTACGCATACCAGTACGTTAAAGACATGACTCTTGATTGATATAGATTCATTATTCATAGATATGGAATCCATAGCTCTTTTGTAGAGTTAATGATATTCTTTTATAAGCATTTATTCTATAATTAAAAAACTGAAAAATTCAACTATTTGGATACATAGGTGTAACGAATAGTATACTATTTATGGATAGTAAGTATTCCAATGGCAAGATAATAGAAGATAAGATAAAAATAATTGGAAAGGTAAAACAAAATTTATCCTTAAGCCGACTATGAATATCCTATAGGGATGTTACATATTATGATATATCATAATATGTAAGCTTGTTAAAGCTTTATAATTTTATATAGTTCAAGTGTGCGGCTCTAAGTTTCTAGTGGAATAACGTTAGAGTTGATAATTATAAAATGTGTATGTGGAATATTTTATTTTATAATTATAGGAGCTTGATTTATATATAGCCATCAAGTGTCCTTTGCTAGCTCACAATATTTCCTATAATGATACGTTGTATTTTCCTACATATTGGTGACTTATGTTAATTCTTAGATTGGCTTAAACTTGGTTGATTGGAATTTAATAATTCATGTTAGTTTATTGATTGGATTAATTTTGTGAATTAATTCAAGATAAACACATCGAATTATTTGGATATATTTTATTTGATATGAGATTATCTATATATGACTGTTTTATCATATTACTTCTCTATTGGGTTATTTGAATTAAAACTGAGGCTCTATCTAAGATTCTCGTGTTAAATAAGATCTAAAATGATTTCCAGATCAGCGTTGACCAGCAGGCTGATGTCATAGTTTGGCAGGCCAGTAGAGCATAAATCGTTATGAAAATTCGTATGGTCGGTAGGTTGATGGTCAGATCGGCATGCTAGTGGCCAAGTTCGGCATACCGACCAAGCGAAAATCCTGATACGTGTTTTCACTCGTTTTGATGCGGATTTTGATCTAGCTAGTTTAAAATTTAGAAGCCTTATCTAAGTGAAATTGACTCTCAGCCACCTACTATAAATAGGATACTTGTTCCTATTGTTATTAAGATCACCATAGAAATTTAGACAGAGTTTTCTAGTAAGAGAAATTCTAAAAGTCCCGAAGGGCCATTGTTTAAGATCTCGCGCATTAACTCTTAGTTTTCTCCTATGTGGTTGGAAAAAGACATTGCCAAGGAGGAGAATTGAACGACATATGCCCACCAGCATTTTGGTCATGGAAAAGAGAATAGCAAAGATAATAGTTAGTTGAAGCTCTTCTGGATGCGATTCTCGGTAGTAGTTTTGTGGAATTTTTTCCTATCATATGTGTGGTTCCAATTCTAAGAGGTACGTATGATCTTTTATTAATTTATACATATAGCATGTCAAACTTGTTATTTAAAAAAATACTTTGATTTAAAATTTAAAATTCCGTTGCATATTTTTTTCCAACAAATATGTAGGTTAGATTCCACATGACTAAATCCAAAAGTATATAAATTGTCTTTATTAACCTCAAATTGAAAAGATTGTCTTTGGTCAGAAGAAATTGACAGCAAGCCTCCAAAGACTGCAGTAATCTTTTATATTGTTCAGTAAGATGGAGGGAGAGTTGAAAGGATATATAATTGTTATTTGTGAAATTACTATATAGTATATTTATTACTATTTGTTAATTATTATTTACAAGATAAAATAGTTTTTTTTTTAACTTAAAGTGAGGGATTGCATGGATCCTTTCATTGATGGAAGGATTCAATTTGGTAGGCCATGGGAGAGGCCACATCATTCCATCTCTCATCTTCTTTCTCCTCTCTCTCCAACCAGGCAAAGGATTTAACCTCTCTTTCTATCTCCCTCCCTCCACCCCTCTTCCTCCCTCCATCTCTCCCTCATACGAAACATAGTGTTATGGACCGTTTGGGAACGGAAAAAATTCAAACCAAAGGTTTGAATCAAAGTTTGTTTGAAAATTTAATTTTTGTGATAAAACTATAGCAAAGTTGGTATAAACCATAATTTTGTAGTTTACATTATACAAAAATTGAAAAATGAGTATAAATAAATTGAGTTTGTATAGTAACAATTTAAATTTCGTAAGGAAAACACTGTAGCGAAATGAGTTTGAACAATTTTTTTTTTTAGCTCAAACTCATTTCTCAAAAACACTCTAAACGAAATAATCAATCTTCTCTATAGCTTTCCAAATCAGACGATCTTCGAGAGGGGCTGCTAGGCTGCTAGCAGTTTGAAGTTATTTATTCCATCAGCAAAATCAATATGAAAAGCGTAGGTATTCCAAGTCTATCACCCTTGACTTGTCCTTGTTGAATACCATGATCACCAAGCCCACCACTCCTTGTTCATCTTTATGGCATCTAAAACCAAAATTGGGAAAAAAAAAAAAAACTTGTATTTGTATAGGATATATCTTCTGAAAAATCATTGTGGTCCAAGACATTGATTGAAAGAGCAAAAATTTGGGGACACCAGTATAATTAAAAAAAAAAAAATCAATCGGCATCTTTCATCTTTTCCATTGGAGCCGGCAAAGGTTTGTCTTCGCATGGTGCGTGAGACCACATGGGGCCCACTATTGGAACCTTATCCTGCGCGGGGACCACTAAGATAGCACTACAAATTGAATCGAGGGGCCTTATAAATATCTTGAATATCAGAAATAGGTAACTTAATAGGCACACAAATATACTAGAAATAATAATAATAATAATAAAATGACAAGTTCAAGTTGTAGTATTCCTGAGGTTCCACTAGGATCTTCCGGGAAGAGCATTCCGGTGGTGGGTTTCGGTACTGCTGCAGAGAGCCTTTTTGCGTCATTGGCTGACTCCAGCGAGCAGAAGGCCATCCTTGACGCCATCAGAATCGGATACCGACACTTCGACTCTGCTGCTGTTTATCAGTCGGAGCAGCCTCTTGGACAGGCCATTAAGGAGGCTCTCGCCCTTGGTCTCATCAATTCCAGGGACCAACTCTTTATCACTACAAAGCTTTGGTGCACCGACGCTCACCACGACCATGTTCTACCCGCTTTACAGAAATCACTCAAGTATGTACTTACAAAGTGTTAATTTAATCATCATGTTCTCATTTTTTTTTCTCAAAAGGGAAGAGAGTTATTTATCTCTATTGTAGTTGATCTTTGTTGCTAGATCTAGTCAAAATTTAATTAAAATAAAAATATATGCAAGAGTGACAAAATTTTATACACGGATCAAATGTCAAGAAAATGCAAAATATATGTCTATTTCTATATATATATATATATATTTTGTAATTTTAGGATATTGATATTTATACACACACATGCATGTGTGTTTATACCTGCATTTTTATATATATATTTGGATGTATGTGCCCATACATGCGAGCGTATTTGCTTGAAATTTGTTTTCAGCGAGGTCCTTTTCCTGGAAAATAAAAAGAGCTACACTTTAATATATAAAGGCTAAAGAACACCCTAATATATAATTTAAGGTTATCTGACAATCGATTTCTATCTCAATTTCGCAATCTCAGTTCGTGTACCAGAAGTGACAAAGTAGTGTTCTAACCATCTAAAACTACTCTTTTTATTCATTTGTTTACTTATACCTAAAGAAAAACTACTTTTATTTAAACTGTTTAAAAAAAATAAAAAAGTATCAATTCAATTGCAACATCAATACTATATTTACAGAGTTGAGATAAAAATCTAGTAAATCTTGTTATTCATGATCTATTAAACCACCTCCAATGTAAATGTTATATTTGCCATAAAAAATTATAAAAATAACATTTTTAATGTATTATTTTATTTGTATTTTAATGCATGATGCTATTTGAATTACAACTTTTGTCTTTTGTCATAATTAATAAACTTTAAAACTTATAAAAGTAAACTTTTAATATTAAATTAATTAAAAAGTGAAAATGTTGTAATTATTAAAGTAAAAAAGCAAATCATCAACCAATAAAAATCAAATGCCAAATTTATTGTATGAAAAACTTGGTAGTAAATTTGCTACTAAATTTAATATATAACAAATTTAGCATTAAAAATAACATCATATTAGAGAGTGTTTTTTTACACTCAAATGTTAAATTTGTTAATGCCAATTGGAAATGCTGTTAGCTCTTCCACCATCTATTCTGTTGGTGAGACTAAAAAGTGATTTATTAAAAACTGATTTATGTGTTAAACTTTTGTTTTTTTTTTTTTAGCTTGAAAAATTTTGGTAAATGAATATGAAAAAAAAATCACTATCAACGGTATTGTGCTGTAAATTTGCATATAGCTAAACAGGGAGCATATTACACGTTTTTATATGCGTAAAAACATTACGCTAAAAAACTTAAAATTTTCAATTGTTTCGATTTGGCAATTTGCTGTTTCTTAATAAATATAATAATCATTATTATTATTATTATTATTATTATTTGTACTTCGTGATGAATTTGTTCAGGACTTTGGAGCTGGAATATGTTGATCTATATTTAGTACATTGGCCAGTGAGCGTGAAACCAGGGAAACATGAATATCCTGTGAACAAGGACGTTGTTCCCATAGACATTAAGTCGGTATGGGAAGCCATGGAGGAGTGTCAGAAACTTGGCCTTGCCAAATCCATTGGGGTCAGCAATTTCTCCTCCAAGAAGCTTGAAGCATTGCTTACCAGAGCAAAAGTTCCACCTTCTGTTAATCAAGTTAGTCCTCCTATATCTTTTCCATGTATTGAAAACCATCATGAGAAAAAAAAAATGCCAGCATTTTTTAGTGCTTTGATTGATACATCTTTATTGACATGTGTTTGGCATACAAGTTTAAATTCACAAGTTTGTATTATTTACAGTGTAAAATTTTTAATAGTTATAGTATAAAACAAAAAATAATTACAATGTAAAGCTTTTAATATTATAATATTTAAATTTATTTTTTGATTCAAATTGTTTTTCAAAACACTTTATAAAACCCACATAAATAATAAGCAATTTTTCAAATTTTTGAAGTTTCCCTTTGAAGCTTAAAAAAAAAAAAAAGAAAAAACTACAACGAGGTCAAGGTGAAGTGCACGTCCCTACAAACATTTTCCCCACTTCTTTGTTTTTACAGGACAAAGTTGGTACTTTAAACATCCCATCAACTATCTATTCCTAAACTAATATATCTGTCATCAACATATTATCAGAATCCAGCTAATATAACACTATCCTAAATCATGATTCATATTCAGGGCGCATGAATTATGTTCAGCTACAGCAATAGCAACCGCTCATCCTGTTCTTTACCCTCTTATTGGTCTTTAATTTTAAAACAATGGTTCAAGCGTTTAAACCATGAACATATAAAGTTCTCATATATTACAATAAAAATTTACTGTATAAAACTTTCATATATTACAATTCTTAAACTCAAACTGAAAGTTTAAACTGCTCTTCCAAACACCCTATACATAATAAGCTTCAAAACGGCATGTAAGTGTTTGATAAACTCATTTTCAACTTAATTAGTATAAAACTCTTATATATTAAATTATTTTCAGTCTTAACTCTCAATTTCAACTCATTTTTTAAACATTTTCGTTTCAAAAAATAAAAAACTACCTATTCTTTCTCTAGCATCAATAATCTTTTAATACATTCAATTTGTCTTTTCCTTTCTCCATTTTTTCTCCTCCGTTAACCAACCAAAAATCAAAGTAAAAGTAGCTCAATTTTATAGGAGGTTCCTTGAAAAGCATTTACTTATTTCAATGATGATGTTCCATTTTGGTAGGTGGAGATGAACCCGGCTTGGCAGCAAAAGAAGCTGAGAGAATTCTGCAAGGAAAAGGGTATACTCGTCACAGCTTATTCTCCTCTGGGAGCAAAAGGGACAGCCTGGGGAACAAACTCGGTCATGGACAACGAGTTGCTGAAGCAGATTGCCAATGAGAAAGGCAAAACTGTTGCTCAGGTATTATTTTAGTTTTAAGAAATAATTTGGTAACTTAAGATTCTTATATTACTAAAAAAAAATGTATTTTTAACTATTCCAATGATGGTGGTGCCGCCAATAATGACGGATACCGACCAGTATTGCCGCACATACTAGCGGTATCATGTCAGATACATCTGAATACTAGTATCATGGTTGAGTACTATTAGTATCTTATCAGTATCATGGTTGAATACTATTAGGTATCTTGATAAGATACCGGTATTATAGCAGTTAATTACCGGTTTAAATATAATATAATAATATGACGTGACGTTTTTTACAATTATTTTTTAGTAGTATAAATAAATCAAAGCTTTATGTTTATGGTATATATGTAAAGAGACCTAAAAAATTGTTAGCCAAGTCACACACCAAAGTAGCTCCAGTTACCATTTGTCGAGCTATTACTCATTTGATGACCAGTAGTCACCAATTGGCGATCCCGCTAGGTGTACATTATAATACTTGAGTCCTCATAAAAATCCAAATAAAATAAAGAAGAAAATAGGATAAATAAATAAATGAGAAAGATTTTCAATTTAAACATTATGGAGCTTGAAGTCTGAACTAGGATATTGCTATAAATTTCCATTGTAGCATATCAAACAATGATATTTTATGGAGAAACATGGTTGACTATTGGGTTATATTACTGTATGCAGGTATCTATAAGATGGCTGTACGAGCAAGGGGTGAGTTTTGTAGTGAAAAGCTTTAACAAGGAAAGGATGAAAGAGAACTTGGACATATTTGGTTGGAACCTGAGCCCAGAAGATTCCCTAAAGATAAGCCAAATTCCGCAGCGCAAAGTAAATCTTGGTCAGGAATTCATCTCGGAGGATGGCCCTTACAAATGTCTTGAGGATCTTTGGGACGACGAGATTTGATCTTTTATGATTGACTCTTGCCGGTTTGAAATAAAAGGAAATGTGTGGTATTTGAAATGCTATCTATTGTCTTAAGTTATGCGTGCTTTCCCTCCTGTCAGTGTTTGCAAGGTCAGATATGTTGTTGTATCTTCAAAAGAAAAGAATGCAAACTTGTAAAGACCAACAAAGAGCGGCATAAAGCCGCATTAAATAAGGATATGTTCTTAATTCTCCCTTGTGCTTATGTGGATGCTAATATAAGCTAAGGAAATGAAGAGTTATGTTTGAGAGTATAAAAAACTATTTTCTTTTTTAAATAATATAAAATTCATCTTCTAATCATCTCCCTTTAATCTTAGTATATTTAAGTTTGGATGTGCAAATCTAGGCTGTTGACTCGTGATATTTCGTTAGTATATCGGACAAAACGTTTCATCCTTGAAGGAAGTGGGACAAAAAGGTTTCATCCCACGTTTGTTTTTTGTTTTGGCTTGAAACATTTCATCCCCTCGCTATTAGGACGAAACTTTTCGTTCCAATTTCTCCCCCTTCTAATATTTTCCTTTTCTTCCCTTTTTGGGTTTTCATTTTTTCTTTTTACTTTTGTTTTTTTCTTTTACATTCATTTTTTTTGTTTTAAAATGCATTTTTTTTGTACCCTCATTTGTTTTGTTTTAGAGTACACAATCAAAATACTTCTTCCTTCTAACAAGTCCCTATCATATCATAATTTTTTTCAAACGTTTTGTATAATATTTTGTCAAATGTAATATTTTTGACCGTTATTGTTACTTTTATTGTCTATTAGAATATATTTTTGCATTAAAATATATCCTACTATCATGTTCCTTCTCTCATATATATATATATATATATATAATTAAGTATAAACAAATTTTGTCTCTACTAAATTCTTTGTTTGAAAAACATGTTATATATATATATATATATTAAACTAAGTAACAACATACATAGCATATGATGTTGGCTAGCATATTACTTTAAGGGAAAATCCTAAGAGTATCTTCCGAGTTTATTCAAAATACCATAAATATTGAATACTAGAAAAATATCCCCAAGATTTTTGAAAGAGTTCTCAAAAAAAAAAAAAAAAAACTCTTCATAAACTCTTTGATCAATCAAAAATTGTTAAAAATATCAATAATATCCTCACTAATTGTATTTAAGTATTTTCGAAAGAATTTTACATCATCTAAACATTAACCATTTCCAAAACAAATTAGAAATAGACTTAAAACAATTCTTTTAGAAACTATTTAAAAAATTAATAAATTTAGACTTAAAATTTAAAAATAAATCGAGGATGTAGGAAACGAGATTAGATGTCAGAGCAGATCAACAATGAGTAGGGGTAGATTTGGTGAATTAAGGAGGTGAGAAAGAGACTTTTTATTTTATGTTTTTGGTTTTGAAATTTTTTATTAAATTTTTTAAGTAATTAATGTGTATATAATACTTATTTGCTAATCACTGAGGGTATTCTTGACTTTTTGATGATGTAACGACTTAAAGGTTTTTTAAAAAAAAACTAAGAAAATACGTTTTTCGTTAGTTAAAACACATGGTATATTTGTGGTGTTTCTAATAAACCTCGGAGCTATTTTTAGAATTTTTCTTTACTCAAAAGGGTACAAAATTTTATTAAAAAAAGGCAAAGAAAGAGGTAAAAATATATATATTTAATTTTTTTTGGAAGTAAATAGCTTGTTTTGATGTATTTGAGGTGAATAGCATATTCATATAATATTTGAAGGATTATTGAATTAATTATAAAACTTTTCCCTTAACAATAGCCTTTGTAAAAGCGTATCCCTCAAACTTCAAAATGTAACATGTGTTCTCCTAATCTATGAAATAATAATAATAATAAAATCTTTAGTTTGAAATATTAATAAAATATGATACATAATTAAGATTTAGTACATACTATAGGAGTCTTTTGGTAACTCAATCATGTCTAAAGCTAATATTATTTTAAAGAATTTATATAATTTAAAATTTTAATTGTTAAATAAAATACGCAAATCTTAATTTTTTTTAAAAAAATCTATTCTTTCACTTTCTTGTGATTGCATTTGGGTAAGCAAACCATATAATATTTAACTAAACTATTCAATAATCCTCAACATTTTTGTGGTATTGTATCATTTATGGAAAAAAAATCATAATTCAAAGAGTTTTTTGGCTTAAAATTTCATAATGGGGGGAACAAATGTTATGTTTTCAATTTTAGAGGGCATAGTTTTACAAGTTATAATCGAGGGAGAATTTTTATAATTAATCCTAAATTATTTACGATGTAAAAATGTTATTTACTAAAAGTATTTTAAAATATATATGCTTTTTACTTCCTTAAGTTTAAAAAACATGTTATTTACTACAATTTCTTAAAAAATAAGTGAATTTAGTGCACAAATTTTTTTAAAGGAAAATTACACTGAATAACATAATTTTAATTCTCAATGTAGGTAAATAACACACTTTTAAAAATATTTAAGTATCTAGCATTTCTTTAATTTTTAGAATATGAGTTTCAATTTTACCCTTGGTTTTATTTTTTTTTTCTTTTTTTCCCTTCATTTTCTCCATCTCCCAACAATCTCTTTCTCTCTGCTTTAGCTCCAGCAACATGGATGAGAAAACTAGATCTGAATGGTGATTGACAGCATTCATGCGACTTCGGCAACAATTCCTTGCATGACTCTAGTGACGACACTAGCCACGGGCGCGACTTCAGCAAATCTCTCTTTCCCTCTACTTCATCTCTGGCAGCACGAAAAAATCAAATCTGAATGGCAATCGATGACATTCATGTGACTCCAGTGACAAAGCTCGCTCCTCATGTGACCTTGGCTCTACTTCTTGTGTGTCTCGATGACGACGTTGCTTCCCATGCAACTTCGCCGACAATGCTTGTCCCTTGCTTGACTCTTGCGGCGATGCATCCAACGAGGAAGGCTTATAGAAAAACCAAAGGTGAGAAAGGGAGGGGAGAAAAAGGAAGAAAAGAAAAACAAAAAGAATATTATAAAGTGGGTGGAGGGAGCAAAAAGAGGAGAGAGAAAAAGGGGAAAAGAGGAGAGAGAGAAATAGAAAAAAATCCTAAATTAAATTGGGGTTGTTTTAGTAATTCATCTAGTTAATAAATCTGTATTTATATTTTTTGGTTTATCTATTTTCTTTATTTTAAAGTTGGTCTATTAATTTTTATTTCTATATAAATGTGGTCTATTTCTCTAATTTTTTTCTAATTAAATAAGTGAATTGGTTACTGAGTGGGCTTCTTCCTATGACAAATGTTCCAATCAAACAAGTTTATTTTTGTGAAATTTGATTAATTAGTGAGCCCGATTTAATTATCACGTCATTTGCATTATTCATGCTTCACATAAATTTAATTTTATTTTAAAGAGTTTAGAGTTCTCGTATTATTCGATTTTTTTTCAATTTTTCCTATTTAATTATTGAATATTAATTTACTACTTCACTTTTCATTATTTACAAAACAGCCCTCGTTGCACACTCATCAGTTTCTAGTTGGTCAGTGACAAGAGGATGGACGCAATTCCATCCCTTTGGTAGGCTGATTCCCGAGATCGATAGGTCAAAATCCCATGTAGTTTGAAATTTTGTGATTTTGAGTCCCATTTTAAATTGTCTTACAATTTTACATAGATTTCTAAAAAGTACTGGCAAATTGCTTAAAAACTTGAACTTCGAGCATAGTAAAAAAAAATTAGGAAAATAGTTATGCTAGTGGAAAATTTCAAATTTTTACAAAACAAAAGTTTTAGATCTGTTCAAAACGAATAACTTTTGTGAAGAAAACATAAAATTCTACTTCTAACATGCTATTTTACGCGAAATTGTAAAAGCTACAAAAAATGCCACTACAATGTAATTTTTAGGTCGAAACACCCATCAGATGGCAGGAATTAATTTCTTAAAAAATAAAAAGATTTTAGTACTCGCAAAATTTAACAACTTTGTAGTTGATCACTTTTCCAAATTATCTCTAGTGCCAAGTTATGTACTGTTTATGTTTAGAATGATCAAACTACTCTCGTAACAGCAGAATCTATTTTGGTCAAAGCATAACAATTTTAGAGCTCCAAAACTATAGAAATTTGTCAAAGACGTTTTGGCCAAAACCATTTTCTATTTTAAGTTATGATTTTTGACACTAAATTTAAAGAATGGATTAAAAAGGTTAAAACTCTTGTACCTATTAGGAATCACCCATCGGGCTCGAAGAGTAAAAAGATTCTTACAGTAAAAGACACTAAGCTCTCTAAAATAGTTTTTATAAAAAGGATTCACGAAAAATTGGTAGTTTTAGACCATGATGCTAGAATACCTATTAATGGGCTTGTGTCCTCTGTTTTGCTCATGGCCAATTAAGAAAAGGGAGAATGACGAAAATGCCAGATTTTAGAAACTTTTTGAAGTTTCATGTTTTGAAAATACTTGTAATAAATAGCAGTTAAAAGAAAATTTACTGGTAAATTTGTTTTACTCATAGTAAATAGATAAGTAAAAATATTTTTACTAAGTAAATTTTCTTTTTATTATTATTTCAATAAGTTTTAAAAAAGTGACATTTACTACAATTTTCATTAAAAAAAATTTCCTACAATATGACATTCAAAAGTACCTTAGCATGCCTTACAGGTCCTTCACAAATGAATTAAAAGGGATTATTAATGCAAATAGTGACTAAATTGGTTTTAAAAAGACTACTTTTAAGCATGAGCTTTTGGACCTAATATTTCTATTCATGAACAATGGACTTTTTCTAGTTTAGGAAATCCCACATAGGTTTTAATGTGCACAATATAGGTACTTAATTATTAGTTAATTGATTACTAATTAATTTTAAGTCAAGCATGGTCAGTTAATGAAAATTGTGAAAAATTAACTAGATTCCAAGCAAAGGATTTAAGTAGATTTCTTAAGCAATGAGGATAAAGTTATTTAATCCTTTTTTAACAAGGTAATCAGTTATTTCTTTCATTGAGGAATGTATTTTGAGAATGTTTAAGGATTTGGTAATTTAATTGAAATAATAGGAGCAAAACTAACACATTTATTAGGCGTTTTAAACATGATTATAATATTATGTTTGATGAATCAGCGGACAAGAGTATCAACAAATTAGGTAAGTAAAAATCATGTCTATTATATAAAAACTGTTGTTTTCAAGCAAAATGTACCATACGATTTATGCCAAGCATGATGTGCATGATTTATATTGTCATGTTTATATAATAAGCTGTACATGATGTTATGATATTATATCATACTTCGCATACACCATAAGATAAGTAAAACAAATAAGATAGCTTAAGAAATTCCTAGAATTTCAAATTTATATCTAATGCAAAGTAAGCTATTGGTTTTCTAAAACGCTTTTAGAGAAAATATACAGAAATATAGTAAAAGTGTGAAATGTACATAACCATAATTTTTATAAAACTTTTGTAAACATTACTATAAAGTATATTAATTTAACGCTTAATAAATATGTATGCCATTTGCTTATCTAATTGAAGCTAAGAGGTTGGAAATCTTCTAATGGGAAACATATTTTTTTAAATGAAACGATTGTCTTCCTTGCCTAGTTCTTGACGTATGGGCGTAGAAGGGAATTAGTGTTTCTAGAATCACTCTATTAACTTTTAGTTTCCTGCTAATATGAACGCATAAGAAAATAACTCTTCTTTTCTTTTTTCCTCTCTCTACATGCCTACTATAGTATTATTGGCAGATTTTCTGTAGTCTAACCAAGACTTTCACTTTTTTGTGTGCGTGTGTGTGTGTGTGTGTTTTTTTTTTAGAATGAAGAGAGGATGCCTCTATTTATAGAGAATAAGAGAGCTTGTTATTTTTGGAAGCTTCCTTTATTTTAATTTTAAGTATCACATATTTAATTAAAATAAAAAAGATAATTTTTATTTTTTGTATTTTTATGTGGCGCCACATACAGAGAATCACTCTATGCTTGTGGTGCCAATCACAGTGTAGAAGAGGAAGGAGGATTGCTTGTTATCCAATCTAATTTGTTTTCAAATTTTAAATTTAAAATAAATTTTTAAATTTCTGATTTTGAACTAAATCACATTTATAAAAAATAGAAACTTCTAAAAAAAAGGAAACTAGGTGAACAAGTCTTGGACTGCACATAAAACCCTCCCTTTAGCAGTATGTGTCACATACAGTGGGTGGGACCCATTATATGTCTTCCAAAATTAATTATTTTTTATATTTAATAATCTTATTATTTAATTTTATAAATTAATTCATAATTCTAAAGTCTACTCAATATAAATTAATTCATAGTTATTTTATTTTGAGTGATATTTAATTTGAAATTCCATAATTCTAAATTATTTAAGTAAACCAATAGTTTTACTTGTCTAAAAAATGTTCACAAGGATGATAGAAGGGACTAATGAACTAGTAATTTCAAGTTTTAATAAATCAATATATTAATTAAACCTTTAACTAATATATTACTCTTGTATTAATTCCAAGGTACTCCACTCAAAAGTTGAAATTGCATTCTAAAAGTATAGACATAATTACTCACATATTTAGAGTCGTTCATTTGGTATACACCCTGTTTGTTTGGCTAGTTCAGTCTAGTTCGGCTCAGTTCAAATGACTATCATAGTTTAAATTAGTGTTTGGTAAAGTATTTAATTTGAACTAAACTGACAATTCAAACTGAACTAATCGACTTAACTCAGAGTTTAAATTCCCTTCCATTTCAACATTTAGAACCAATACTGAACAATGATTTCACTCATATATATTTGTATTTACAATTTAATCTGTCATTTTATATTATATGTAATTAAATAACTTCTTATTACATATTTCATATTTATTCTTTAATCAAATAATTTTTTTATGCTTCGAACGAGAGTTTTTAATACTTATCCAAACACAAATTCAGATTAGATATCATATTCAAATTAATATTTTAACTACACATCCAAATTCTAGGTCAGATTACTGTTTAAGCTATAGAATTCATATTTTATTTTGTTCAAACTAAAAAATTTCAAATTAACAAAATTTGAGCCAATGAACCAAACGTGGTAATAGTCTTTACATATAAATAGATCTTCTATAAATATTAATATTCCTGGCTACCTACTCCACTATGCCTCCGAAATACAAGAGATTAGATTAGATTCTCAAATCTATACTGAACAAATAAAAAGACATAGTTTTATAAATAAGAGTTTGCTAATAACTCAAGATTAAGATTATCTTATATATGATTATCGGTTGATGAGATTAGAACTTGCTATATTGTCATAGAAATTATTTAGCCATTCACATCACTATCATGTCTCAGTCCTACGTAATCTCATTATTTACAATATACTAATTTAATGACTCACTACATTAATGGTTTAGATAAGATTGTACCATTCTCAATGGAAATGACTTGCCCTAGTAACGCTTAATTAAAGATTTCATATTTCACTTGAGTAATTAATTATAATAATTAATCACATATTACTAACTATTTTAATTACCATCCTTAAATATTATTTTCTTGTATGTAACACTTATATATAATATTTAAGATCATGTATATAATTATGAAATTTTAATAATATTCATAAAGTATTCAAAATACATGCACACAAATATAATAAAAAATTCAATTTATTTATTTATTAACATGTTTTTTACAAAGGATCGCATGCTTTAGGTGCATTTATTCTAACATAAGCAACTAAAAATTCAAAAACATAGGAAGCTAACAAATACAAACCTAGTTAAAAAGAGCATGATAACTTTAGATACAACATATCAATAAAATGATTCGAGAAAATGAGATCATTACAAAGCTTTTAATTTCAAATAGTTATATAATTTTCAACTAATGAAAGCTTTCCCTTTTTAAAATACTTGGTTAACGAAAACAAATTAGAAATTCTAATCCCAAAAGGAAAAAAATTGCAAATATTCAAAGTATGCTATTGTAAATCGTTTATTGACAACTATATGAAAATAGAGTTGGCTTACCTCATTTATATATTTAAAGAGCTTAGTCTTTAAGATTCTATTTTTATCTTTAGTTATTTTTAGCTATTTTATTTAATTTTAGTTATTTTACTTTATTTGATTTGATTTGCTTATTTCTAGTTTTGTTTAGTTTAGTTTAATTAATTTTAGAACATATCATTTGAATATATTTTTATTTAGTTTTTCTTCTAAATATTTTATTTTTCACTAATTTGAGTAGGTGAATTTAAGAAAATGAAATAAAAGGCATTATGAAGAGTAAAACATTATATCTTGGACAATTTGCAATGGCTGCAATGGTTCCAAAATTTGCTGCAGCGCCTCAAAAAAAAAAAAAAAGATTGAAAGGCATGTTTTGAAATCAAATCAGGAGAAAAGAGAACAACCGGAGCAACCTGAAGGCGACTCCCAAGTCTTGCGCTTGAAGGCCACGCATCAACCAGACATGGCGTGGAGTCACTCGCCTTAGAAGACGCATCGCAGTGCACTGCAAGGCTTTTTAAGCGTGTCCAGTTCTGTGCTGCGCTTAGCAGTAGCCTCGTGCACCTCCCGTGCTCCCCAGTGCTGTCTCGCCATGTGCCCTAGGCCTCCCTTAACGAATCCTCACATGCCACGTGGATACTCCTTCGATGCCCTAGTTGGCCTCCTCCTTTTTTGAGCATGCTGGAAGCCATTTTGAAGAGGAATTAGGCCCATTCTTTTAGGGATTTTTAGCACAGTGGCCAAGGAAGGGCCAAGAACCCCATTTTTGGGGATTTTGAATTGGATCCCAAAAGAGAGAATTGGAAAAAAAGAAAAGAAAAGAATATATTTTCTTTTGATTTAGTTTAGAATTTTATTTTTGGTTTTAGTTTTAGGTTTTATATTTAATAAATCATCATGGAAGAAAGTATTTAGAGGTCAAGATATAGGAGAGGAGAAGAAGAAGAAGAACTTGAAGATTGTGACAAACCCAAAATGGGATTTTAATTCCTATTCTCATCTTTTTATTTTTGTGATTTGTAAATATTGAAACCTTAATGTTAGCTTGTTTAGTTTTAGTTATGGTATAGTTACTTTTTTAGAGTTATGATTTTGCCTTATTATGAAGTGTTGATTTATTTTGAGTGCTTATTCATGGTTTACTTGTATTGTCTAATTCTTAATGCTTTTAGTTTGTTTGGTCAATGAATTAAATGATTTTAGTATATGGGGTTTGATACTCAGGAGAGGAAAATTCAATGTATAAATTGTCGGAAATACAACCTAGACCACTACAAGATCAAGAAATTTATCGTTCCATTATTATTAATTACTTGGTTCTAAATAGAGATATTGGAATCGGGTTTTTGAACAGATTATCTAATTTAATGCTTGATACAGGTAATTGGGTTAATTAAGAATCCTGACTAATTAATCATGAGATTCACTTAATAATAAAATTAATATGGACTGATTATGGTAAAGTCGATGCTCTAGTATTTTTAGTTACTTGTGTTTCGTTACTTTGTTTTATTTGCTTAGTTATTTTTATTAGTTTCTTTTATTTGTTGCTTATCCAAATATCTAAATAATCTTAGAGCCAATCGATTTCAGTAATTAACACCAATTAAACACAATCCTTATGGGATTGACATTTGGACTCCAAATCACTTCATTACTTGCAGTATGGAAATTACACTGTAAAAGTAATACAGTGTAGGAATTAGACTGTTTAAGATTAAGCAATATAGAAATTGGACTATTTAAGTTAAAGCAGTATAGTAAAAATACTGTTTAAAGAATACGGATGAATAAAGAATACTGTAGCAATGTAGAAATATACCGACAGTACAAGAAAAATACTGTCAGTATAAATTTAGACTGTACAAAATTAGATATATTGAAATTATATTATGTGATGGATGAAAATAAGTATGGGAGGTTATGAGACCTCATGAACTGTATGAAAAAGAATATAGACAGTATAGAAAAAATATTGTTATTATAAACTTAGACTACATAAAAAGTTTGGTGGACACTCAATGAATTTTGATTGGGCCACCACAATGAAATGTGGTCCAATCACCTAAAGCCACCCAAGGAGACCCACTTGATTACCATGAGTCAAATGGTGACTCACCACCTTAAAAAAAAAAGACAAAAGAAAAGACAAAGGAAAAGAAAGGGTGAATATATTCATGGCACAAGAGGCCATTTGGTCTCCAATGTGCAAGAAAAAAAGAAAAGAAGAGAGAGAAGAATGTGAAAAGGAAGAAAGAAAGAAAGGAAAGGAAAGAAAAGGAAAGAAAGAAAGAAAGGAAAAAAATAAAAAGAAGAAAATGCTCCATATTCACCCAAGAAAAACCGTCCCCTCCATGATCACTTTCTCCCTCAAGTTTTGGTGAAATTCAAGCCTCTAAATCAAGCTTAAGTCAAGCCCTAATGTTTTAGTGTAAAGTTTTGCAACTTTTGAGGTAAATTTCTAAACTTTTTCTAAGGGTTTTAGTGATTTTTATTCAAAGTTATGGATAGGTTTTTGATAGAATTTTGTCATGGTTTATGACAAAGGTATCTAAGCAAGTTTAATTGCACAAGTGGAGGATTAAAAAAGCTTGACAAAGTTTAGGTAAATTCTAAACTTTATACTTGAAAAGTTTATGTTTTTTATGTATACAAAGTGTTTGATGAAATGTTTAAGCCATGGCATGTAATATGGACATTATGGCATGGTTATTTTATGTTATATGTTGATGGAAAGAAGAAAGTAAGGGTTTTGGTGAAATTCCAAAAGGTACTAAATTGTAAAGAAAAATAAATTTTCGACAGATTTGAAAATCAGCAAAAAAATCCCCCTAAAAGATGGAATTTCGAAAAAGTTAAAACATAAAAGTTATAGAACTCATCGAAACTATAGGACACTAAGAATAGTTTTCTAAAATTCTGCTCGGTTTAGGAGTTATGAATTTTACAAAATTTTAGACACAAAATTTCAAGATGAAAAAGTTATGAAATGTTTTGAATTCGACCATGGTGCTTTTGTAAGTTTTATTCCCTGTGAAAAATTGAATAATTTGGTATGAAATGATTGTTTTTGGTTTCGGGGGCAAAAATGTAAATATTTTTGTATTTTGGGCCAAAACCATAAAATTATGTGAAAAGTGGGTTTTCACTAAGGAATGTTGATTTCCTACACTACTATAGGCAGTAAATAATTATAGATGTTAAGTTTTAAAGAATTTAAAGTTTAGGCAAGGAATGAATGAAAGAAAAACAGATTAAAGGCAAAATAGTCATTTTGCAAAAATAGCCAAAACGGACTGAAACGCATGATGTTGGGAAACGTTCCTTAGTGGGAATTTTTTCATAATATGTAGGTAATAGAATAGTAAAGTTAAGCAATGGCTTTTTATAAAGTTATGAAGTTGACGAAAAACTCGTTAAGAGTAAAATCGTTATTTTTGAGGAAATAACTAAAATAGAGTTGTTCGAACTAGCAAAACATTCTTAGATAGAAAATGTTCCTAATATGTTAAGTAACGAAACCACCAGTGAGATGGGAAGTTTAACTAAGGGATGCTTAAGAACAAAAGTAACCCGGTAGGTTACAAAGTCAAGTAAAGGAGGAGGTAGCCCGATGGGTTGCCAAGCTAAGTAGAAAGAATGGTGACCCAGTGGTTAGATAATTAAGCAAAGGGAAAGGTAACCCAATGGGTTACAAAATTAAGTAAAGAGAAGGGTAAACTGATAGTAAACCAAGTTATGAAAAAGGAATGGATGTTTAATATTTACGTTTTATTATCAATCAAGTGGACTGATAATAAGAAAAGTTAACTAATAAGTTGGTTGTCGTTTGATCAAGACACAAAAGCCGATTAATAAAAGGAAAAGGAATGGAATAAGGAACTCTAAATTGTAGTTCAGATAAGTTCAGACCTCATCTACAGCATGAAGTAAATAATTTTCAAATGTTTATATATATATATATATATATATATATGTTTGAAAATGTGTTTGCAATTATTATACAAGTTATTTTTAAAAGTATGTTTGCATCTGTTGTGCAAAAAGTTTTATAGTTTAAAGCAACATTTGCAATGCATTTGCAACTATTATGTTAAAGCATGATTGCATTTAATATGCATAAAGTTTTAAAAAATCAAATAAAAGTTTGCAATGTAGTTATGTTTAAAGTATGTTTGCACTTTTTTAATGCATAATGTTTTACAGTTTAAGTTATAAATTATATGTTGCATTTGGTAATACAATAAGTTTTACAGTACAATTATGATTTGCAAATGTATTTGCTTATAATGTGATTGCATTTGATATGCTCACTAAAGTTAATAAGAAGGTAAAGTAAAGATAAAAAGAAAGTGTCGTACCAGCCTCTTTCTTGTGAGGTACAAAAAGTAAAATTAAAGTTTGACCTCCTTGATGTGAGGTGCAAGACCTCAGTGCTTGATGGTCTCAAGTCTTCCATAAGGAAGCATTATGTTTTATGATCTCATGATTAATGATGTTGGTACAAACATTAAGTAAGATAAGGAAAGATAAGGAACAAAGATAGAAAGTTAAAGTAAGAAAAGAATGTTCATAAAACGCTCATCACTGAAAGTTCATAATTGAGCATAAATGGAAACATACATTTTAATTTTGCTTGTTTTCCTTGTTATGGAATATTTATATTTTATGGAAAATATTTTGAGAAATATTTTACATTAAATGTTTACGAAAAACATTTTCATGTTTTTAATAAAAGGTTTATCAACGACATTTTAAGACAAACATTCAAGAAATGTTTTTATGAAAAACGTTTATGTAAAACATTTTAAAGATGTTTTATGAAAAACGTTTATGAAAAAAAAACATTTTTCTGAATTGTTTATGAAAAAAACGTTTATGAAAAATGTTTTAAGAGAAAGGTTTTTATAAGAAATGTTTTTTTAAAGCATGTTTACATGAGTTGTGAGATTATGTTTGAACTTACTGAGCGAAAGCTCATAAAAAGTTTCTTCATGCTGTAGGTAGTCCTAAGGGTGACCAGTAGGATGTGTGTGAAGAGCTCGGTGCTGTGGAAAACAGTTGCAAAGATTTGGGTATAAATACTACCACAGTAAGTTTTCACTGTACAGAGAAAATGTTTTCCCACTATTTGATACAATGTTTTCAAAGTTTTAATAAAGTAAATGTCACAACCCGCCTTTTTGGGCTATGATAAAACTCTTTCTTACTTACTTTAGGGCAAAAATTTAGGAATTTTTTTTTAAACGGGAATAAATAATTGCCTTACATTAACTTTGATAATTCTCAAAATACTTTCACATACTTGTATTTAATAATTAATACTTTTACTTTCATAACATATTTCTTTTAAACATTTCATATCAAAATAACTTTAAACATATGTAGCGGAAAACATTACAGCAGCGGACTCCATACCCAATCTGCACATCATCCACCCCTCCGCCAGCTCACCATTTGAACTTATTCTGACCTTCTTGTCGGAATACCTACAGCATGAAATACTTAATGAGCTAACGCCCAGTAAGTCCCATAAATCCCACATGGATATTCATATGAATGCATGAATCAATTATGCTTTCTTATAAACTTTTTTTATCCTCATCATTTCTTATCTTTATTAGGGCCCAAGTGTTTGTACCATTGCGTAATTTCATTTAGGTCTACGTAACACCGTGACCGTAACATATCCTTTAAACTCCCCTTGAGTAAGGAGTCGGTACGACACTTTTTTTAATTTCTGGTGATACATTTACCAGTCCCTTTATTATGGTTGACATACCATGCATGAAGTGATAATCACATATTATCCATGAAACATAAATTCTCTTGCATAGCATAGTACACACAGGTACTTACTTTTTATACACACTGGTACACATTAATATACGCACAGGTATATAGCATAATGTACTCACAGGTACTTAACATAAAATATACACATAGATACCTACTTTATACATACTCAAGTATTTATCATTATACACATAGGTATGAAATCATGATACACATGCTCATTTTCATTATTATACACACAGGTATAAAATCATGGTACACATGCTCATTTTCATTATTGTACTCATAGGTACATAACATCCTATACATACTGGTACACATTAATATGTTCACAATTATTCATACATAACTATACCCCTAGGTGTTCATATCATGACAAACATACAAGTTTACACTTAATTATACGCACAGGTATACATATACATACATTTCTTTCTAAACCTACATTTCATACTGTAGGTGGGAAGGGTACTTACTTGATGCGAATGTCGGGCAACTTAACCTCGATATCCCTTCTCCTAGACTCCTAGGATCCTATTGGCCAATTACAAAGCCATTAGCCAAATTTCACTATGTTTCGATACGAAACATCCGTTAGTTAATAAATTGAGTTGCATTACTATGTACAACTCTAAAAACCACTGTTTTTTTTTCTTATTTCTGTCTAAATTTACCCTATCGTTTCTAACGAAGGGCGGGAACCCTTTCTAGTCATTTTCTTATTCCATTGGAAACATTTCAAAACGGTTCGGATTATTTAGACAAAAATGACGATTTTACCCTTTGTGGGTTTACTAACCTACCTGAGCTCGATTTCGTTATTCTTACGAAAATAACCATATACTAATTTTAAAATAACACCCTAGTAGGTCAAATCTCTTTATTTCTCAATTATGCCCCATTTTCATAAAACTTTACGGTTTAGTTCCTGAACTGAAATTTTGACGATTTTACCCCAAGGACTAAAATTTACTTCTTTGCATCAAAATTTCCTATTTTTCTCAAGGATCATTTTTACTTAAGGTACCATACCTTAAATCATTTTGAAAAATGACCTTTTTGCCATTTAACACTTTTTTCACTTTTAACATATTCTTGAAAAATCAAAAACTCACAAACGATTGAGTTTTTAGGCAAACCGCCCGCATAGCCTAACAGTTTCATCGAGATATACAACTTTCGTGTTTTAACTTTTCCCAAAATCTCACTGTACAGGGGCGTTTTTGACTATTTTTCAAATCTGCCGAGAAGGAACTTTTTCTTTCAATTTAGTCCCTATGGCATTTTTACAAAAATCCGTTTCAAACTTGCAATTCTACCCCTGTAGAAACCATTCCATGCCTTAATCAAAAGATTCTCATGCTCAAACATCACTTTTACAAAGTCTAACATCAAAATTACAAAAATAATACTTTTTGCAAAAATTACCATTTTGCACTATAAACCAAAGTTTCACAACTCAAACTTTCCAATCATCACATATACATGAAATTCCATCAAATACATGCTCAAAACCCCTCATGGGTTTGAAAGAATAAAAATCAAAGCAAAATTCAAAACTTTAAACTTTAAAACTTACCCAAATAACACTTTTTGGATTTCTAGCCTTCAAAGGCTTCTTGAACTTCTTCTTGGGCTTCCTTTTCATGAAAAAATAGCATGGATTAATCTTTGCCCTTGACCCATGAAAATTCCCTTGAAAACTCATGAAAAAGTTTAGGATTTTACCTTAAAACTTGTGGGAAATCCTTGTACTTGCTTGTAAAACTTGTTTGGGGGTATTTTTGCAAAGTTTGGGGGCTGAGAAATTTTTTTAGAGCTGTTGGTTATGGCTGCCGAAGCTTGGAAGGAAAGGAAAGAAAAGAAAATTTGTGATAAACTTGCCATAAATGCATCCTTATCACATTTGGTGACTCATGGTAACCCATGAGTATACCACTAGGTGTCACAAGGTGATGGGGCCACTTTTCTTGACATGTGGCCCAATAGAAAATCAAGGAGTGTCCACTTTATGGAGTTAAAAATTTATACTGTGTAATTTTTCACCACACAGTATTTTTCCTATACTGCCGTGGTCAAATCAGTGTACTTTCTATCCTTAGACTGTATAAAAATATTTAACTTACTTTTCGTTTACTTTTGGAGGTTAATCGTGACATTTTTCGTATCTATGTTTTCATTTAGCAGTATTCTTATACTGCTCTGGCCTCCTTTCTACCCCCAGTTAGGGTTAGGACAACCTCTATGTCCTATTCACATTCTAATCATTCATTCGTTTATATCACAATTTCACAATTAATTATGACATGAAATTCATTTTATGGATATTATGCACAAATCTCTGAGTCATCAAACTCATAAAATTTGTATTTAATAATATCCACCATTGCATTACATATGCCATAAAATTTGCAATCAATGCCGCTCATTCATATTTTATTGTAATTTTCACATAAATTACAATTTTTACAAAATTTCACATTTTTAAGAATAAATTCATTAATTAAACCTAATTAAATATTAGGTTTTATTGATGACGTTTTCTCGGTCATTACAGTAAAAGTATTAAAAAATGTTTTTAAAGTTTTAAGATACATTTTATGAACTGTTTTATATAATTATAAAGTAAAGTTTTAAGTTATGATTTAATAAATGTTTCTTATTAAGTTTTAGGAAACGATTTGAAATGGTTTTAAAGACAAGTATTGAGCGAGGTCTCAACTTGAATGGCGACAAAGGTCACAACAGTTTTTAAGTATGTTTTTCAAGGATGTTAAAAGGAAAAGAAAAAAATTTTAATTCAGTATTTTTCTTACTAAGTAAGTCAGATTAATGTTTAAGAAAGGAGTTTAAGAAAGTCAAGTGACTGCCCGAAAATGTGGGTCGTTACAATAGAGATGCCACATAAACTGCACAATATATGCAGCTATAACAAAATTTATATAACAAGTTCACTTAACTATTACATTGACAACTAAAATAAAAACAAAAAATACATAATGAAACCATTAACTAAATCACTTAATAACCGCTAAAATCAAAACAAAGAAATGGTGCATAGTACAACTATTAGTAACATTTTCACCGTGTCTAGATTGGCCTTCACATCCATAATGTTGGACAACAAAGCAAGGTTTGCATCTTGATTGCTGTAAACATTAGTGTTCATCTCCCTATTCCTACAAAAATTGCTTCTACTTCTCTATCTATTCACATCAACTTCTAGAATTTCATCATTGTTATCCTCATAGTGCCACCACTCATACCACCCATATTTCTTACCACGGTACCTAAACATTAGAAGATTTGGATTATTAACACTCTCACTGATTATGACTTCAGCCTTGGATTTGCAGTTGCACATCCTATTACGGAACTTTATGTCATTCCCTCCATGCCTTCTCCTATAACTTGAACATGATGACAACATCGTCACTAACTCTACCTGCACAACATATAAGATACACAACTCAAATTGAAAATCCTGATATTTTACAATCAAGAAAAAAAAGGGTAAAAAAAGGAAAAGGAAATCAAAACATTGCGAAAACAAGTTCATAAATTACTTTGTTATTCATTGGAGCATCTCATTAAGCATATAATATGGATTACAAAACACATTCTATAACCATATTCATACAACAATACGACAAACCATACTTTACAAAACAACTAAAATATGCATTTTAGTCATTCTAACCACGATTGCAGCACGAGTAATGTACACCACAACATTCACAAAAACTTTGAGAGGAGGAGAATCAGAAAAACAAAAGGCAGCTGAATTAAAAAAGGGAACAAAAGCTTAGAAACAAAAAACAAACAAAAATACGTCGGTCCTTTTGTTGCAGGAAAAAAATTGCAACATAATTAACCCTAACTAAAGAGAAGAAATGTCTGCACTTACTAAGCTGTAGATGGTTGCATGAACTGATTCTTCTTCTACAAACGTCGATTCTACAAATGTCGAACCCATAGTTGCAGCAAGGGTAATACACACCACAACATTCAGAAATACTTTCAGAGGAGAAGAATTAGAAGAACAAAAGGAAAAGCAAAAACTAAAAAAGAAAATGGAAAAAAGCTTAGAAACAAAAAAACAAACAACATCTTATCTTGGTTCAAAATCCTAATATTTGGGGGTGTTTGGTTGTAGTGTTATAAGTTTTAAAGTTAAAATTATTTTTTTGATTAAAAAATTTTGAGTCAACTGATTCTTTTATACAATAAGGACACTTGTGCCTTTTTTGTCCCGAAAAAGCTTTTGGATACTAAAAAATAATTTTGTAATAGGTCGAGATATTAATATCAAATATTACTAAGTGTCGTATACCAAACTTAAATTTTACTTAACAGAGGGCATTAAAGTGAGATTTTCCCTCAAAATAATAGGGCTTAAAAGCATCCCCTATGCATGAAGAATTAGACAGTACCTTTAGAAGTGGTAATAAACGTGTTCGTGTCGTATTTGTGTCGGTACATTTATAGCACGACACGTTTAGCCCGAACACGAACATGACATGATTAATAAACGTACCAGAAATGTAAACATGAACACGACACGCGCTATGGCACGCGTAACATGGCATGACATGATTAACACAATTATTAAATGTACTGTGATGGGTTGATACGATAACAACACGCATATGACATGTTTATAACCCAGTTAACTAAAAATTAAAAAAATAAATAAAAAATTTTTTAAAAAACCAATAAAGAAAATTAACAAAAACATAATATCTAATTAATACTAACCTACTACAAATATTTTTATTTTAAAGTTTAAATATGTTATAAATGGACGAGTCGTGTCGTGCCATGTCAACACGTTTACGGCCCGTTTAATTAAACATGTTGAGGTGTGTTTAGCATGTTAACACGAATCCAACCCGTTTATTTTCATGTTATTCGTGCCAACCCATTTATGGCACAATTAATAAATATGCGGTTCAAACTCGTTTATCTCGTGTCGTTTTTCTATCGTGTCATCGTGCCGAGTCTGAAATTGCCGGCCCTAGGTGCCTTCACATGTGATCTTGTTCGTTAGTTAGATCTCATATGGCTCCAGCTGGCGCATGCTATTCACTCCTAAAGTTAACACATCGCGGCCAGAATGACAACAACTCGCACCAATCTCTACCCACCACATGCCCCCGTCTAGAAGTGCACTAACTCTGCCTGCAATCTAGTGTTGCATGATCTAGCTTTCTTCCCATGCGCCTGCATTTTCCTCCAATACTTGTACGCCACTAGCCGCTCTTTTCCCAACGTCGAATCACGTCCTGTAACTCTACTACTAGCATCAAAGAGCCCTAAACATGTCTTTTCATTATGGGCATGGAAATAATGGAAATAGACCCCCTTTTTTTAGGGGCAAAGAGCCAATTCCAATGAGAGTAAAATGAAGAAAAAAAAAGAGTAATAAATTTTTAAGTTTAGAATTATAGATTTAGGTTTTAACTTTAGTTTAGATTTAGATTTTTTTAGACAACATTGAAGAGCATTTTGGAGTCACAAAAAGGAGGAAAAAGAAGATTAGGAAAGAAGAAGCTTGGAGCTTATAACATCTCCATTTTAATGACTTCTTCCCTATTTTTAGTTTTCAATTTTTTGTATATTTTAAGAATGGTTGAGTATTGGTGTCACTTATATTTATTTTTATTTTCAGTTATGATTTGAGTTTGTGTTTTAGGAATCGAATGGATCTTTTTAATAGATTTTGATTCACTTTTGCTCTCTTAGATTCGCATTTGATTATTGATAATTGTCTACTATATTATATGCTTAATGCTCCTAATAATTTCCTAAGTTATTAGGGGTTGATGTTAGACTTAGACGAAATTGAAAAATGGAACTCAGGTCTTAATCAATAATAAGGTAACATATATAATTTGGAATAGGAATATATTCTTAGAGTATGTGTAGTGTAGTCACTTTGAATGCTTGAACTTAATTAATTTATTATGATTAATTCCTTATTGAAATTTAAATATTAATTAATATGAATATGCTGTAAAACATAAACGATTCTAACATGCCAAAACAACAAGCATATCAAAATCAAACGGAAGCGTGAAAACAACGTGTACCTCCTGCCTTTGCACTATTTCTCTCGTGTATCGTGGCTGCCTACACTTGAGAGCTTCCAAGTCCTCCAAAATGCTCAATTGATGGTGTTGGTTGTTTAGAGAATTTTCGGATTTGGGGACCTAAGTTTGCGTTAAACACACAATGAACGTAAAGAAAAAAAGTTTTTCTCAGCTGTGTAAACAGAAATCCTTCCATCAAGGATTCTTATACAGGTTCAAGAATTTAGTTACCAAGGTGTGTTAATGGGCATAAATATGAGGCCAATTATGAATGACTGTTGCAAAATTAAAATTGGTTTCAATTCTTGAAACCGTTAAAACAATGCAACGGTTACATTCTCCCACTTGGTCTCCATATTTATCTTTATATTCATTAAGCCCAAACTTTTAGGAAACAAATACATGAATCATGGCAATAGTTTCTCTAAATTGTGAGTATTATTTTCCATGTATTACAATGTATTATTTCTCAGAATTTATTCCTTATATGGTAACTTAACTTTATGAATAAACCCAATGTTTATTCTTGGTCCTACTATATGTGAATTTTTCTCTAATAACTTTATGCGCAAAACAAATATGAGAAAACATCACAACTGAATAAGAGTTTCATTAAGACTGTAAATTGTATGTATAATCAAATTTACATTATGGAACCAAGTCCCATATGTACAACATGATCCTTAAATGACTTCGGTGGCATTCCTTTGTCAGAGGATCTGTGATCATCAATTCAGTGCTTATATGCTCAATGACCACTTTATTTTCCTTAATGCGTTCCTTTATGGCTAAGTACTTAATGTCGATATGTTTACTTCGACTGCCACTCTTATTATTCTTAGCCATAAAGACAGCAGCTGAATTGTCACAATATATCCTTAATGGCCTAGACGCATAATCTATAATTCTGAGGCCTGACATGAAACTCTTCAACCATACACCATGTGAAGTAGCCTCAAAACAAGAAATGAACTCTGCCTCCATTGTGGAAGTAGCAACCAACGTTTGCTTTTCACTCCTCCAAGATACAGCTCCTCCGGCTAGCATGAAAATATAACCTGAAGTTGATTTTCTCGAATCAACACAGCCAGCAAAGTCTGAATCGGAGTAGCCAATCACCTCTAGAATGTCAGTTCGTCTATACATAAGCATGTAATCCTTTGTACCTTGAAGGTACCTCATCACCTTTTTTGCAGCCCTCCAACGGTCAATGCCTAGGTTACTCAGATATCTTCCCAACATTCCCACAGCAAATGCAATGTTAGGTCTTATGCAGACCTGAGCATACATAAGGCCTCCAATAGCTGAAGCATAAGGAATGTTGCTCATTTGAACTTTCTAGAAATCATTCCTTGGACATTGGTTCAAACTAAACTTATCACCCTTCACAATGGGTGCTACACTTGGTGAACAATTTTTCATCCAATATCTGTCTAAGACTTTATTGATATTGGTTTCCTACGATAGTCCCAAAATGCATCGAGATCTATCCCTATGGATCTTTATGCCAATGACATAAGATGCGTCACCCATATCCTTCATATCAAAGTTCTTAGAAAGGAATTGTTTCACCTCATATAGAAACCCCTTGTCATTGGTTGCAAGAAGGATATCATCCACATATAAAACAATGGAACAAATCTTGCTCCCACTACCCTTCTGGTATATACATTGTTCCATGATGTTCTCTTCAAAACCAAATGAAGTGATGACATCGTGGAATTTCAAATACCAATGACGGGAAGCCTGTTTCAAACCATATATGGATTTCTTGAGTTTGCACACCAATTGCTCACCATCACTAGAGGAGAATCCTTCAGGTTGTTTCATATAAACCTCTTCCTCTAGATCACCATTGAGGAATGTCGTTTTCACATCCATCTGATGTAACTTAAAATCAAATTGAGCTACTAATGCCATGATCACATGAAGGGAGTCCTTTTTAGCTACAAGAGAAAAAGTCTCAGTGTAATCTATACCCTCTCTTTGAGTGAATCCTTTAGCAACGAGTCTTGTCTTATGTCTCTTAATGTTGCCTAATGAGTCTTTCTTTGTCTTAAAGACCCATTTGCATCCAATGGCTTTTACACCATCAGGCAACTTGACAAGATCCCAGACTCCATTAGATGACATAGAGTTCATCTCGTCTTTCATGGCATAATACCACAAGTTAGATTCCTTACAACTCATGGCTTGTGAAAACGTTTCTGGATCATTTTCGGCTCCTATGTTGTAGTCAGACTCCTGTAGATACACAATATAGTCACTAGGAATGGCTGATCACCTTACTCTAGTAGATTTCCTTAATGCTGGTTCAACATTCTCTTGAGGAGCATGTTGATCAACTGGCTGTTCAACAGGTTCTTGTATTTGTTGTTTAGTTGGATCTACTGCTTCTTGATCAGCAATCTGTGGAACTTGAATGACTGGCTGTTGTTCAACACGCGTTTGAACTGTAGGCATGTCGCGTATAACAATCACTCTATCATATGAAGTGGAAGCTTGAGCATCTGTATGATCTTTCTCTGGAACGGTGTTCTAAGATCGATCGCTCCCATTGATCAAGTCATTCTCAAGAAATTTTGCATTCCTTGATTTCCCAAACCTAGTGGTATGTGATGGACAATAAAATCTATATCCCTTAGACCGTTCAGCATATCCAACGAAATACCCACTTATGGTCCTTGGGTCTAGCTTTTTTTCTTGTGGATTATAGACTCTCACTTCAGACGGGCATCCCCAAACGCGTATATGTTGCAAACTCGGTTTCCAACCTTTCCATAACTCGAACGGTGTCTTTGAGACAACTTTAGTTGAAACTCGGTTTAATATATACATAGCCGTCTTGAGAGCTTCAGTCCACAAAGACCTAGGAAGCTTGGAGCTGCTAAGCATGCTCCGCACCATATCCAACAATGTTCGGTTTCTTCTTTCTGCCACACCATTTTGATCTAGAGAACCGGGCATAGTATACTGGGCAACTATCTCATGTTCTTGAAGAAACTTCATAAATGGACCAGGCGTTTGTCCATCTTTGGTGTATCTACCATAGTATTCACCACCTCTATCATATCTCACTATCTTTATTTGCTTACCACATTGTTTCTCTACTTCTGCCTTAAACACCTTAAAGGCATCTATAGCTTCATTTTTGTTATGAAGCAAGTAGAGATACATATATCGTGAGTAATCATCAATAAAAGTAATGAAATACTTTTGACCATATGCGTCTATGTATGGACTACAAATATCTGTATGTATGATCTCTAATATGTCTGAACTCCTCTTGGGACCTTTTTTTGACATATTGGTCTGCTTTCGCTTTATGTAGTCCACACAAGTGTCAAAGTCAGTAAAATCTAGAGTACTAAGTACTCCATCATTCATTAGTCTCTTTATTCTCTCAATAGAGATATGACACAATCTACGGTACCACAACATAGAGGAATCTTCATTCATAACACATCTCTTAATGCCAACATTATCTTGAACATGCATAGAAGAATAAGAAGTTTTATCTTGTAAATTAATTTTGAAAAGACCATTTGACAATGTACCATTTCCAATAAGTTCAGATCTATAAAATAAACTAAATATAGTGTCTGAAAAATTAAAGAAAAATCCCAATGGTACAAGCCTTGGAACTGAAATTAAATTCCTAGAAAAGCTAGGAATATAAAATGTCTTTTCTAACTTTAAAACATAACCACTAGATAAAACTAAATTGCATGTTCCGACAGCCTCTACATGTGAGCGCATCTTGTTGCCTGAATAGATGCACTGCTCACTTCCCACTAGCTTCCTTAGGCCTTGCAATCCCTACAAGGAATTAGTGACATGGATTGAAGAACCAGAATCAATCCACCATGTGTTATGTTCAACATCAACCATATTAGATTCATAACAAACAAGTGAGAATTGAGTACCTTTTTTGTCAAGCCATCTCTGATATTTAGGACAATCCTTCTTTATGTGCCCTTCTTTTTACAAAAGAAGCACCTGGATTCCTTCTTGATATCAGCTTGAGCAGACAGTTTGCCTTTTCCCTTATTCTTGGCTTGGCCCTTATTCTTCCTTTGAGTTGCCAGATGCACACTCTCTCCCGCTTCCATAACAAGCCTTCCTTCTTCCTGAACACACATGGTCATCAATTCATTGATGGACCACTTATCCTTATGTGTGTTGTAGGATATCTTCAAAGGTCCATATTGATGTGGAAGAGTGTTGAGGATGTAGTGCACAAGGAAGGTTTCAGACATCTCAACCTCAAGTGTCTTCAGTTGAGCCGCTATATCCCTCATTTGCATGATGTGCTCACGCACACCATGAATTCCAGTAAGCTTCATGGATGAAAATTTCATTATCAAGGTGCTAGCCAAGGCTTTGTCTGATGTAGCAAACTGCTCATCAATTGCCTTCATCAGAGCTCGTACTTTGTCATATTGCTCCAATGAACCACGTATGCCAGCCGAGATCTTCATCTTTATGAACAATACGCAGAGGCGATTAGATCGCTCCCACTTTTCATAATGGTCAACGTCATCCAGCTGGCTGGTCTCCGTAATGGCAGGTGGTTCATCCTTACGGATAGCCAAGTCAATGTCCATGACACCTAAATGAAGAAGAATTCTCTCCTTCCACACTTTATAGTTGTCTCCCTTAAGTTTAGGAATGTCACACTGAAAATCAGAGTAACTCACAGTTTGCATAGCTGCATAATAAAACATACATGCTTATGTTACTAAATTAAGGCTACAATACTTTATGACATGTTTACCAATGTAAATCATGCATTAAAATATGAATCAAATGACATAAAAATTGCCTATGGGCTAAATTTTTAATTCAAACAGACTCATATATCCTTATGATGATACTATCAAATTATATGTCCTTTTCTTAATTCCTGTGGGTAAATTAAGAAAGATTATTTGATACATCATCCTAACTAATCATATTAAATATAATAAAAATTCTTATGGGATAAAATTTATCATATTACATATGATTAATCACAATTTAATGTCTTTTTACCATATGTGATTTAAACATCTAATATGATTTTTTGCATAATCAAAGATGTTGTGGCTACTCTTTAATTATTCAAAAATTAAATACATATATCACAAGACATTTATTCTTTAATTTTTGCTCATAAAATAAATTGCAATTACCTTAAGCAACAAATAAATATGAACAAAGAGCCATAATCTATGTACTAATTTTCATTATTTATATATTAAAATTATACATTCAAAAATATAATTTAGCACATTATTGCAAAAAAGTAAATGTACTAAATTATTTAACTTAATATTATATGCATAATTTTAAATCACAAATTATACATAATGAATACTATATGCACATAAATTTATAAAATTATATCCACACAAATACTGTATAATATTCATAACAAACACCAAAAATTATGAATATTCAAAATTATGAATTTTTCATAAATTATTCCATAATATGAAAATTTTCATAAAAATATCAAAATTGTGGATATAATGAAAATTTCATAAAAATTATAAAAACTAAAAATTTTATGAAATTTTCCCCAAAAATATCATTTTATAAAATCTGGAAAAAAATCAATTTTTTTTTAATTTTTGGGTTTTTTTTTAATTATCTGCATATTTAAAAACGACATGTCGTTTTAGTCATTAAGACCAAAACAATGTGTCATTTCATTACGTGAAACTCAACATATTGTCTGTATAAACGACATGTCGTTTTGGTCCTCATGGACTGAAACGACATGTCGTTTTCTTTGCTGAAAAAGACACCCCTTCACTACCAAAATGACATGTCATTTTGGCTGACCCAAGGCCAAATGACATGTCGTTTTGTGTCGTCTTCAACCTTAAACTGGGTCATTTTGACCCGGTTGACCCGAATTCTGACCCGGATCGTTTTTCACCCTCCAAACACCAAATTAGTCGTTTCAAATTGCAGAATTCATAGAAATCTAATGTCTAAATGATTTCTAATCTTAGTTTCAATTAAGAAACGCTAAAAAACAAAACCCAAAAATAAAAAAAAAATTTCAACCGTGCGTTCATGAACACGAAAATTTTTTTAACCAAAGCTTAACACAATTCGCATGCAAGGCAAAGGTATTTACGGCTCTGATGCCAAATGTAACACATAAACGATTCTAACATGCCAAAACAACAAGCATATCAAAATCAAACGGAAGCGTGAAAACAACGTGTACCTCCTGCCATTGCACTGTTTCTCTAGTGTACCGTGGCTGCCTGCACTTGAGAGCTTCCAAGTCCTCCAAAATGCTCAATTGATGGTGTTAGTTCTTTAGAGAATTTTCGGACTTGGGGACCAAGTTTGCGTTCAACACACAATGAACGTAAAGAAAAAAAGTTTTTCTCGGCTGTGTAAACAGAAATCCTTCCATCAAGGATTCTTATACAGGTTCAAGAATTCAGTTACCAAGGCATGTTAATGGGCATAAATATGAGGCCAATTATGAATGACTGTTTCAAAATTAAAATTGGTTTCAATTCTTGAAACCGTTAAAACAATGCAACAGCTACATATGCCACTAGTTTTTTAAAAGAGGTAAGTAGGTAATTTAATGCATTTGGCTAACAATTTTCTTAATCAAAATCAATCATTTATTTAGAGGGTAAATGTAACTCAAATGAAACTATGTAATTCAAATGAAACTAATTAGGTGAGATTGGCTTCCTAGAGTTGTAGATTTATCATTTTAGTTTCATTTATTGTATTTTAATTTTAATTTTATCAGTTTTGTTTTTTTATTGATTATTCAAATAATCTTAAAGTTAATACAATTTTAGTAACTAACACAAGTATTAAACATAATCTACGTGGAAACAATACCTTACTTATCATTATTTTACTTGTGCGATATTGTAACTTGCAATTTTCAAACAAACAAGTTTTTGGCACTATTGTTAGGGATTGTTTCGTTTAATTTTAGTTAATATCAAACCAATTAGCTTTAGAATTAATTTGAATCTTTTTGTTTCATTATTTTGTATTTTTAATTTTGTTTAAGTTTGTATAGTGCTTGGTTCAGGTAGAAACAATTGTTAATTAAGTTTCCCCATCACGGTTTCTCCAACGAGTGTCAATTACAAGTCTTCCTCAATGTAGAGATAGTATTACCACTTTTTACCAAAATCTGTCAATTAAACCTACTTATTGTTGGAAGATACGGTGGAGCTTGATTATTGGAAATGGAATTGTTCATGGAACAACCAAGGTTGGAAGGAAAGTTCTACACTTTCAAAGCCATGGTTTGACACCTAACCTTAAGAGACAAGGAACGACCTAGAAGTATTTCATGCTCAAAGTCTTAAGAAAATGCATAAAATGACGGAGGCATTGTTGGAAACCATGAGGTATACAGTGACAACGGTGGAGCACTTTAACAAATTGATAGCACCTACTCCTACCATAGATTTTCTAATTGAAGACATATAAGATTGCCACTTTGCAGAGCCTATGTCAAGAGAGGAGCACTTGGAGATGTTTGAGAATGATTCTCTAAGTGAGGAAAGAACACAAGACTTGGTCATTCAAGAAGAATCACAAGAACTCTATGCTGTCCCATCTATGTTGCAAAAATTTCTCATCAAAGATCATATCTATGAAGATCTAATATGGCCAACATCTTCTCCATCTTCATTAGCATCACTACTTCATGCCCATTGAGCACACTCAACAAAAACCAAGTCTTGTTGGTGCCATGTGCGATATTCTTCTACATCTTGCCAAGCTTGAGAGCATTTACAACCAAAAGCCATATGTGGTGTTGTATGACAGCTACTATAAATGGAAGCCACTCTTTCATGAGTGCTTCTTCGTAAAGTCAAGCCGACGACTTTAAAGCAAGCGCTTTTTGGGGAGCAACTTCAGTTCTCTAAATTTTTACTTTTGCTTTGAATTTTAGTTTTAGTTTAAACTTTTAGGGATGTTTTACTCTCTTTTAATTTTGTAGGCACAAGCAATGGAGCCAAATAAAGTTGGAGATGCAAGAGTTATCGAGGGAGCTTCAATGATATAAATCCTAGTCTAAGCACCAACGAGTATTAATGAAGGGAGTTTTCTTTAAACTTTTGAATTTTTCATGTTTTTTTACAAATTGAGGATTTTGTGCATATGAGTTTAGGGGGAAGATTAAACTTTTGTTGTTTGTTTTTGCTTTTTTAGTTAAAAGGTCCAAAAAAAATTTAAAAGTTTTGACTAATTATAGGTTTCTATTTTTTTTTTTTTTGGGTTTCTCCCAGACCAATGATAAGAACTATGGTTAAATATGTTGCATAGGCTTTGAGAAAAAAATGTGATAATGTCTAGTGTTGTGTTTAATTCTTGAGTTAAGTTTCATTTTAATTGTGGCAATCCATACTAAGCATCATGCCTTGATCTTTGAGTTGTGTGCCATTTTGAAGGATGTTTATGTGATTTTGTGATTTTCAAGATCTCCCAAGTTTTAGAATTTGCTTGATTTGCTCGCAAGATAAAATCTTAGACTTCAGTTTATTAAGAAAATGACTTAGGCCATTTTTAGACTGTTTGAGCCTTTTCAGGCTCATGTTGACATACTATATTTATAGAATACCCTTTTAAGCCTAATGTATCCTCTCTTTGTTAGCCATATTTTTTACCCTAACCACTAAATAATCTCCATTCCTTCCCCCTATCCTAAGTATGCAATTTTTTTAGTAAATGTTTTTGCTATGCTAAATTTTGGAGGATGAGTGGAGTCTAGAATGATTTATTTTGTTGTGTATTTTTGTTTGAAAAAAATAAATATAAAGAAAAAGTGGAAAAGAGTGTTGCACCCTAAGTTTACAAAGAAAGCAAAATCTAAGTTTGGGGTATTGTAGCAAAAGAATAAATAAAAATAAATAAATAAATAAAGCGGCTGATAAAAGGAAGTTTGATTTTAAGTTTGGGAGTGTCACTTGAAAGAAAATAATTGAGCTATGTGAAGGAAGAGGCTCACCCTCCATGTCTCCCCTCCCTCGTCCTTCTAACCAAACAAGGGATTCTTTCTATTCCCCACCACTCTCCCTCCCTCCATCTCTCCCTCTCCATTAAATGAAATTAATTATTTTAGTTTCATTTATTACATTTTGATTTAAATCAAATGAGATTCCTAGAGCTTTAGATTTATTATTTTAGTTTCATTTCTTATGTTTTAATTTTAACTTTATTGTTTTGTTTTTATTTTTAATCAATTATTTAAATAATCTTAGAGTTAATGCAATTTCGATAATTAACAAAAATTAAACACAATTTCGACAGAAACGATACTGTACTAATGGCAGGAGAGGAAAATGCATCAATAAGTCAATTTATTTGCACTTTTAACTCAGGTTAGGACATTGAACTTCCTCTTTGTATTGAAATTGTACTGCCAAAAGTTGACTTTCTTACTCATTGAGAAGAAAATATTTTCTTTGAATTTGAAAGTTATTTGGGAGAGATTAAATACTTTTCTTTGTTATAGCCTAAAGCTATTTGTTCCTTCGTTTATAATATTTGTCATGCAGGTGCTCATATGCTTTGTTTATTGGTCCGTCCATACTGATAAAATGGTTTAGTTGGTTTCATGATTTTTTTTTTATGAGAAAATGTTCTCCATTTTTATTTAGTTAACAGAAAATTCTAAAGTTTAAAGACATAGAAACTTTAGGGAAATATCGTTCATAAAGTTTCAAAGGGTGTTTAAGGTAGTATCTATTGTGTCAAAGCATTAGGCTTGCATATTATCACACATGCCTAATTGCAATTTTCCGCGTTTGTAAATTGTTCAATTTTGCGTTGTAGACTGTTGCGTTCTCTTTTATGGTTTTCACATAGTAATTTATAAAGAAATCGAGATGGATTTGTAAATTGTGCTCGTAGTGAGACTCTAAAAAAGGTCAACATTAGTCATTCCTAGGTCAACATTAGTGATTCACTCCGGTTTTACCACTTCCCTGAGGAAGAAGAAAAGGACCCTTTTAGACAAACTCGTGATAAGACATGTATTTGGTGAGCTCATATTCCCTTATTTGTCTCACTGCAATCCTTGGGTTGTTTCGGCAAAGAACCATATTTTTTGCACTTCCGTAGACTTCCACTTGACGAAATCTCTTACGTTAGAACTAAAATTTAATTTACTACAAAATAAATAAAAAAATCCACATAACACCAAAATTTACATGGTTTGGCTTTTTGGCCTACGCCTACGAGTATAGTATTAGACATGTATACTCTAAGGAGTAAAAATATAATATGTTTTTGGAGACATTTTTATCAATAAAGAATTCATTTATTGTTTATATACCAAATCTTGTCCTCTTTATGTTTATATTTGTTGAATGTATGTTAAGCAAACAATAATCGAAGACTGTCGGTCTAAACCTTTAAGAATTGGGCATATGATAGACAGATTATGCGGAAGACACGATTCTTAAGGTGATGGTATAAATCATAAGATCCGCAATCGAGGGAATAAAGTTGGACGCTTTATTCATGTAAAGATTGTTATATCGTCTATATCCCTATTGGGAGATGGTTTGTCTTGACCATCGGAGGTGGACTCCATGAATAGAAACATTGGCACGTTGTTATAGGTGACGATGTGTTGGATCGGGACATAAAGTGAATTGACTTGGATTAATAATTCTGTCTCGGTAAATTGATTCACTTTAGACAATCATTTATATTGTATCTCAATCCTGAAAGGACTAGTGGGCCCGTTGTCTTGACTTGTGTCTTTTGATGTACTAAAGAGTGACACCCACATTTTAATAGTGGTATGCATACCAGTACGTTAGAGGCATGACTCTTGATAGCGTAGACCTGTTATTCATAGATATGGAATCCATAGCTCCGCTTTAGGAGTAGTGATATCCTCTTATATGCGTTATCTTGTAATTGAAAAATAGAAGCGCTCAACCATTTGGATACATAGGTGTAACCGAATGATATACCATCTTTGAATGGTAAGTTTTCTGATGGTGAGATAAGGGAACATAAGATAAAAATAATCAGGAAGGTAAAACAGAACTTGTCCTTAAGCTGGTTATGGATAATCCTATGGGGATATGATACACTATGATATGTCATGAAGACTTAGCTATACGAGCTTCGTAATTCTATATAGTTCGAGAGTGCAGCTCAAAGCTTTTAGTGGAGTAGCATTGGAGTTGATAATTATGAAATGTATATCTGGGATATTGGGTTTCGTAATTATTAGGAGCTTTAACAATATAGGTCTATTTGGTACCCTTTGCTAACTCACAACATCCTGTAACGATACGGCATGTTTTTCCAATAATTGGTTACTTATGTCAGATTTATTAGACTGGTTGAAATTCAAAAGAATCAAATAATTCATGTCTATTTATCAGTTGAATCAATTTTGTGACAAAATTAATTCAAGATAAACTTGTTGAATTATTGGGATCGGATAATTCTTGTCTGTTTATCAGTTGACTTAATTTTGAATAAATTAAATCAAGATAAACTTGTAGAATTGTTAGGAATTCATTTATTTTCCTAGAGATTATCTAGATAAAGTTGTTTTAATTAGATAACTTCTCTATTGGGTTATTTGAATTAAAACTGAGACTTTATCCTATAGAATCTCGGGTGAAAAATAAAGGATTCGTTGAAATTTTTTTTTCGACAGTTCAGCATGCCGATCCTCTAATTTGGCCTGCCGATGGGGCAGATAGGCCTGCCGATACATGATGAAAAGATCACGCGTTTTTACACGGATTTCATCAGATACTGATCTGAATTTGATTCTAATTCAAATTTTTGAGACCTTATCTGATAAGGACTGACCCTAGACCCAACCTATATAAATAAGGAATAAGTCTCATAAGTTATTTAGATCAATTAAGAGATTAAGAGTGATACTCTACTAGTGAGAATCTAAAAACTCCCTAAGAGCTCTTGTTCACAAATCACGAACACTAGTTATGGGTTCTCTCAATTGGTTGGAAGAAGAGTCACCTGGAAGAAGAGCTGTATGTATGAGCCCACACTCACTCCGATTGTGGATAGAGAATAACAAAGAAGACTAGTTGGTTGAGGCTTTTTTGGAACGATACTTCTCTTCACGGATTGCAGGAGTTCTTCGGCATTCAAAGGTTAGTAAGATCTGGTTAATTTATGCATATAGCATGTCAAACTTGTGTTTTGAAAAATACTCTAATATAAAATTTTTAAATTTTGCTGCATACTATTTTTTCAACAATTGGTATCAAAGCTATGGTTTTTATGTAAATTTACGAGTTTGTGATCGTGCTATATTTACAAATTATGTGATCTTGATCTCTCCTATACTTGAATTTAATTTTATAGAGAGTTGGTATTCTAGGTTTCTATATATCTTATATATTGTCATGGATTATATTGTGAATGTTTATTAATTAATTATGGTTGATGAAATTATTATTTAATTAATTAATTTATGTCAGTTATGGTTCCTTAGAGGCTCAAATATATGTATCTAAGTTTTTCATGTAATTAGATGGCGGACTATCATCTCCGTCTAGGAATTATTATTTAATTTTAATTTTGTAAGAATTTTGTAATTAAATAATTTTTTGTAGAAGACGGATCTAGAAGTAGATCTAGAAGATAGATAATGGCGCTCTCAGGTATTTCCTAAATATCTAATTTTATGTTTTTGAATTGTTGAAAATAAAATTGATGAATTGCATTAAAAATTGTATTTTTTAAAAAGGGTGATTTTTGCTCAGTCAGTATGTCGAACTCTCCAGTTCGGCAGGCTGACAATGGAGCAGAAATCAGGTGGCTCTGGTGGCAGGCCAAACTTCTAGTTTGGCAGGCCGATCTATCATGAATCGGCTAGCCGATTTGTGAAGATCGACAGGCCGGTGGGTCATGACTGGCAGGCCAATCACCCAGATCGTCTTGCCGGCAGAGAGAGCTTGAATTTTTTTTCAGAAAAGGTGTAGTTTTTAGTGCAGTTTTAATTTTTTTTGGACAATTCTAAAAAACATTAAATTTGGATATGACCGGAAATATGGATATTCGATTCATACAAGATTGAAGACTTGCAGATGAGCATTACATGAAGAAGGCTACAGCTTAAGGATTCAAGAATGAAGAATCGATAATATGTTTCGATTATTCTCTTGTAATCTTTGTTTTATATTCTCTAGGGTGGAACCATAATATTTCGGTTATTATTATTTTGCTTGTAGCTTTGCTTAATTGCTTTGCTTGTTTATATTATAATATGATTTGTTATGTATATTGATAACATGCCATATAGAATAGGGAGTGCCGTTCATATTAAAATTGTTCATGCATGTTCTTAAAATAAAACCTTGATTGCAAAAGATTGAGTGGGAGAAGGTTTTCGAAGAGATGACCTAAGGCCTCTATCGTTGGTCCATAGGAAGAACATGGTGGTCCTGACCTCTAGGAAGGGATTTTTATCATGTACTAGATTGGATCTCCGAAAGGATAAGGTATTTTAGCATGATTTATGGTTGCACACCCCTAGGTGGTGATTATAAATCGTGGATAAAATATTGAAACGATGGTTATACACTCATGTTAATTTTATTATTAACCTCCCCTAGGAGCTCTATTAATAAAATTAGTGGCCAAAGAAACGATTATTAATATATGCTGGATCATACAGGTCCTAGATGGCATATATTAATAAGGAGGGGATTCGTGTTCCTGATCGAATTTAGCATGACTTCCCTAGGAGCTTGTTGAATTATGTGTTGGGAATTATCGTTGTAAGGTTATGATATTTTCAAGGTTTTGAAACATAAACACATTTGTATGTTTTTATATGATTGTGTTATCTTACTAAATTATTGTTGTATGTTTGCTTATGTTTGGTATATGATTCTTCATTGCAGATTAAAAATGTCTAAAAACACTTTATTTTTTATACTTGACAAAAACCTATTAACCGGAGATAATTATAATGATTGGAAACGGAACCTAAATATCGTCCTCTCCTTTGAGAAACTGAAATTTGTGCTGACAATCCCTTGTCCTCCTGAGCCTATAGGAGATTCCACCAATGAGCAATTTCAAGCGTACGATCGCTGGAAAGATGCAAATGATCAGGTCCGCTGCTATGTTATGGCTAGCATGAATAATGTGTTGCAGGCTCAACATGAGGATTATGAGACTGCTAAGCAGATCTTGGATAATCTAGAAGATATGTTTGGAGGCCAGGCCATAACAAAGTGGCAAGGGGTGCTTCGGAAACTCTTAAACTGTAAGCAGAGATCGGGGACATCTGCAAAGGAGCACATGATGTTGGTCATGGGTTACCTCGCTGAGGGTCAAACCAATGGAGCCAACATTGATGCTGAAACTCAGATGACTATGGTGTTTGAGACTCTATCAAAGGAATTTATTCTGTTTAGAGCTACTTTTAATTTGAGCAATAGGCGGGATATGACCTTAACAGAATTAACGAAACAGTTACAAGAGTTCAAACTGCTGATCAAAGAGTCTCCTGCGCGTGGAGAGGTCAATTTGGTAGCTGCTTCTAGTTCCAATCTCAATTCTAGGAATGGAAGGAAACAACAGGCCAATAATGGGAAGTCTTCTATTCCTGCTATCACCAAGAGCAAGAAAAAGAAGAAGAAGAACCCGAAGAAGCTTAAGTGCTTCTTCTGTAGGAAGGTCGGGCACATAAAGAAGCGGTGCAAGGACTTCCTTTCCAAAGGAGGTATGTGTGATCTTCTATATTTAGAAACTTGTTTGGTTGAGGAATCTAGTGACATTTGGGTTATAGATTCTGATACAACTAATCATGTTTGTGTTTCTCTGCAGGGGTTCAAAGAAACTAGAAGTCTGCTACATGAAGACTTCACGGTTTGGATGGGCGATGGATCCTTGGTCTCAGCAGAAGCAGTGGGAGACGTCCATCTTTATTTTGATAGTTATAGGCATTTAATTTTGCAAGATTGTTTTTATGTTCCTAAATTTAAAAGGAATTTAATTTCTATAGCTTGTTTATTTAAAGGCTCCTATTTGGTTTCTTTTAATGATAAAGTGGTGATTTGTAAAAATAAATCTTTTATCTGTTCTGGATGGATGCAAAATAATCTATATTTTGTCAAACCAAAGATAGACTTATTGGCTTAATGCTGAGATGAATGATAATAACTCTAAAAGATTTAAAACTTCTCAATCTAATAAGACTTATCTTTGGCATTTCGCCTTAGTCATATTAACCTGAATAGGTTTCAAAGGCTGGTGACCTTTAAGTCACTTGAAGGTGGAATCTATACCTTAATGTGAATCTTGTTTGGAGGGTAAAATGACCAAAAGACCATTCGGGTCTAAGGGCAATAGAGCTGAAGGGGTTCTAGAACTTGTGCATAGTGATGTTTACAGACCAATGAACATCAGGGCACGATGAAGGTATGAGTACTTTGTCTTTTTTATTGATGATTACTCAACGTATGGGTATGTGTACCTGATGCACCACAAAAGCGAAACTTTTGACAAGTTCAGGGACTTTCAGGCTAAAGTAGAAAAGCAATTGGGTAGACCCATAAAGGCACTTCGATTCAATCGAGGTGGAGAATACCTTTCAATGAGTTCTTAGGACACTAATTAAAGAATGGGATTTTATCCCATTTGACTACACCAGGCACTCCACAGCAGAATGGCTAGCGGAGAGATGGAATAGGACTTTATTGGACATGGTTAGGTCCATAATAAGTTATTCATCATTGCCTTTATCTTTTTAGGGATATGCACTACAAACCGCATGTTATCTTTTGAACAATGTGCTTTCAAAATCGGTCCCTAAAACTCCTCACGAGTAGTGGATGGGCAAGAAGACATCCTTAAACTATATTCGTATATGGGGATGTCTGGCTTATGTCCTGTTTAAGGATGCAAATAAGTTGGAAGCACGTTCAGAAGTTTGCGTGTTTGTAGGATATCCAAAAGGGACTAAACGAGGTTATTTCTATAACCCAAAGGAAAATAAAGTTGTGGTTTCAACTAATGCAACTTTCCTTGAGGAGAGTTACATGGACGACTTTAAACCTTGAAGCAAAGTGGTGCTTGAGGAGTTAAGGAGTGATCTAATCACTCTAGAGGTTCTGAATGAAACCGTTTCGATCAATGTAGAAAAATCAAACAAACCTAAACAACAACCTAAGGGGCTTCGACGTTGTGGGAGGATCGAAAGTCAACCTGAGAGGTATATGTTCAATGAGGAGGTCTTCTTGGCTGAACCATATGAATATGATAGGGATCCTTATACTTACGCAGAGGCTATGAAGGATGTTGATTCAAAACTCTGCACAGAGGCCATGAACACAGAGATGAAGTCTATGGAGACTAATTAGGTCTAGGAGCTTATGGATCTTCCCGAAGGTGTAAAACCCATAGGGTGTAAGTGGATCTATAAGAGGAAAAGAGGAGTGGATGGAAACGTTGAAACCTTTAAGGCTAGACTAGTAACTGAGGGTTATACGCAAAAAGAATAAATCGATTATGAGGAAACCTTTTCGCCTATAGCCATGCTTAAGTCCATCCAGATTCTCTTATTTATAGCTACCGCTCTCTATTACGAGATTTGGTAGATGGATGTCAAGACGGCTTTTCTAAATCGCTATCTTAATGAGTCCATTTATATGGAACAACCAGACAGGTTCAAGGTCAAGGGACAAGAGGGTAAAATTTGTAAGCTGCTAAAGTTAATTTATGGACTTAAGCAGGCTTCTCGTTCTTGGAACATAAGATTTGATCGAGTGATCAATACTTATCTCACAAAATGTAGATGAGCTATGTGTTTACAAACACATTAAGGATGAGAAAGTGGTTTTTCTTTTGCTCTATGTAGATGACATCTTGCTAATTGGCAATGACGTTGGGCCATTGTCATCGGTCAAATTATTGTTAACCAAGCAGTTTGACATGAAGGGCTTAGGTGAGGCTAATTTTGTTCTCGGTATCCAGATCTTTCGGGATAGGAAGAACAAAATGATAGCTTTGTCACAAGCCAGCTACATAGATAAAATTCTCAGGAGGTTTGCAATGCAGGATTCCAAGAAAGGTGGGCAACCATCTAGGTCTGGAATTACTCTTTCCAAGAAAGACTCTCCAAAGTCTGAGGAAGAAAGAAAATACATGAAGAAGGTGCCTTATGCTTCGGCAGTGGATAGTCTCATGTATGCCATGCTTTGCACATGACCGAATATTAGTTATGTAGTCGGGATTGTAAGTCGATTTCAGGCGAATCTAGGACCGAACCACTAGGTTGTAGTAAAGCATATTTTCAAGTACCTGAGAAAGACTTGAGGGTATATGCTTGTGTATTCGGGTGAGAACTTGACTCCTCTAGGATATATTGACTTAGATTTTCAATCCTGTATGGATTCTAGGAAATCGACTTCGGGTTTTGTGTTTACTTTGGGTGATGGTGCCATCAGTTGGAGAAGTGTGAATCAAGATTGCACTTCATATTCAACGATGGAGGCCGAGTATGTGGCAGCTAGTGATGCTTCGAAAGAAGCAGTGTGGCTCTGTAAGTTCCTTGGGGATCTTGAGGTAGTTCCTAGTATGGATAAAGCGACATCACTATATTGTGATAATAGTGCGGTGGTAGCTAATGCTAAGGAACCAAGATTTCCCAAGAAGAGTAAGCATATTGATCAGAAGTATCATGTGATAAAGGACTTCGTCGAGGGCAGGTATGTTACAGTGTGCAAAATCGTGTCAGAGGACAATTTAGTTAATCCATTTATGAAGACAATTACTGGGAGAGTCTTTGAGAGGCATGTGGAAGCTATGGGGATGCGAGACTTGTTATATTTACTCACTTAATGCAAGTGGGAGATTGTTAGACATGTATGCCCTAAGGAGTAAAAATGTAATATGTTTTTGGAGCATTTTTATTAGTAAAGAATTCATTTATTGTTTATATACCAAATCTTGTCCTCTTTATGTTCATATTTGTTGAATGTATATTAAGCAAATAATAGTTTGAGTCTGTCGGTCTAAACCTTTAAGAATTGGACATATGATGGACAGATTATGCGAAAGACACGATTCTTAAGGTGATGGTCCAAATCATAAGATCCGCAATTGAGGGAATAAAGTTGGGCGCTTTATTCATGTAAAGATTGTTATGTTGTCTATATCCCTATTGGGAGATGGTTTGTCTTAATCATCGGAGGTGGACTCCATGAATAGAAATATTGGCACGTTGTCATAAGTGACGATGTGTTGGATCGGGACATAAAGTGAATTGATTTGGATTAATAATTCTGTCTCGTCAAATTGATTCACTTTAGACAATCATTTGTATTGTATCTCAATCTTGAGATGAATAGTGGGCCTGTTGTCTTGACTTGTGTCTTTCGATGTACCAAATGGTGACACCTACATTTTAATAGTAGTATGCATGCCGATACGTTGGAGGTATGACTCTTGATAGCGTAGACCTGTTATTCATAGATATGGAATCCATAGCTCATTTTTAGGAGTAGTGATATCCTCTTACATACGTTATCCTGTAATTGAAAAACTGAAGCGCTCAACCATTTGGATACATAGGTGTAACCGAATGGTATACTGTATTTGGATGGTAAGTTTTTCGATGCTGAGATAATGGAATGTAAGATAAAAATAATCAGGAAGGTAAAACAGAACTTGTCCTTAAGACGATTATAGATAATTCTATGCGGATATGATACACTATGATATGTCATGGAAACTTAGCTATATGGCTTCGTGATTCTATATAGTTCGAGAGTGCAGCTCTAAGCTTTTAGTGGAGTAGCATTAGAGTTGATAATTATGGAATGTACATTTAGGATATTGGGTTTCATAATTATCGGAAGCTTGAACTATATAGGTCCATTTGGTCCCCTTTGCTAGCTCACAATATCCTATAACGATACGGCCCGCTTTTTCAATAATTGGTGACTTATGTCAGATTTATTAGATTGGTTGAAATTTGAATGAATAAAATAATTTATGTGTTTATCGGCTGACAAAATTAATTCAAGATAAACTTGTTGAATTATTGAGATTGGATGATTCTTGTTTGTTTATCAATTAACTTAATTTTGAATAAATTAAATCAAGATAAACTTGTAAAATTGTTAGGAATTCATTTATTTTCCTAGAGATTATCTAGATAAAGTTGTTTTAATTAGATAACTTCTCTATTGGGTTATTTGAATTAAAACTAAGACTTTATCCTATAAAATCTCGGGTGAAAAATAAAAGATTTATTGAGATTTTTTTTCGGCAGTTCGACATGCCGATCCTCTAGTTCGGCCTGTCGATTAGGCAGATCGGCTTGCCGATGCGTGATAAAAAGATTTTGTGTTTTTACATGGATTTCATCAGATATTGATCCAAATTTGATTCTGATTCAAAATTTTAAGACCTTATCTGATAATGACTAATCCTAGACCCAACCTCTATAAATACAGAGTAAGTCTTATAAGTTATTTAAATCAATTGAGAGATTAAGAGTCATACTCTACTAGTGAGAATCTAAAAACTCCCTGAGAGCTCTTGTTCACAAATCACGAACATTAGCTTTTGGTTATCTCAATTGGTTGGAAGGAGAGTCACCTGGAAGAAGAGCTGTACATGTGAGCCCACACTCACTCCGATCGTGGATAGAGAATAGCAAAGAAGACCAGTTGATTGAGGCTCTTCTGAAACGTTACTTTTCTTCACGGATTGCGGGAGTTCTTCGGCATTTTAAGATTAGTAAGATCTTGTTAATTTATGCATATAGCATGTTAAATTTGTGTTTTAAAAAATACTTTGATATAAAATTTTCAAAATTTCGTTGCATACTATTTTTTCAACATATAGACGGTGAAAAATTTTCCAAATAAACTAGGAGATTACAAAAGCCTGATAAATTTGTCACTACCCAAAACTCGATTGATGAACTGGGTTCTTTTTTTATCAGCCTAGCAAGATACGAGGCTTCATCCATAACCGAAATGGGAATTATACATAAGTTAAAAAAACAAAAAACAATAAACATAGTCCGCAATCGATGTGGCACATCGCTAAAAAAAAACTACGTGTAAGCTACAAAAGACAGACATAGTTCCTAATTGATATAGGACAACTAAAGACACAAAACCCAAGATTTTGCAACAGTGATCCTAGTAGTGTATCTTTGATTTTAATTTCTCAGGATTTTGAGATGAAGAAGAAAACTCATCTCGATGTCGTAAGAACGTCATAGGTAAAGTGTTTCTCGTGGTGGCGTATGTTTATCTGTATTTTCTACGAAAGAAGATGTTTATCTAGTAGTTTCTACAAAATACACTACAAAAAATGGTTCATTTAGCAATAGAACTTTTATGTCATAGTCAAAAATTAGTAATCTTTTATTTATTTTTTAATACATTAGTGTTCTTTTGTAGCAACGAAAAGTCATTTTTAGCGATGACTTATCTTCATTAAAGGTTGCGGAGAAAAAACGTAACGAAAGAGAAATTATTAGTGCGCAAATAAGAATTTTTGGGTAGAAATTGATTGTCGGGGCCCACTTTCAGCAAAAGAGAAATTATTGGTGCCCAAACAAGGAAATTTTAGTTTTCATTTACTTTTTGTTCAATTTTAAGAAATAAATCAAGGAGTTAGAGAAAAAAAAAATTGAAAGGCGTAAAATGTTATTGTTACTAAGAAGATTTTAAATTGAGTGGCCATGTTGTGCATTTTTTCACATCAACATAAAATGCACATGTATATGCGGCCAACAAGTAATAAAGTAATAAATCAAGATCATTCCTATGAAGATTTGATGTTAGAATTGTTAAGTATTAAAATTGTCCACCCTAATCTTATCCAAATAATGATAACAATTAAAAAAAAAAAAAACTGAAGCAATGGGAAAGCGGAGTTTCGAAAAAAGATACCAATAAAAATCAAAGCTCTAGGATTACAATTTACCCCTACACTTCTGCTCAATGGATTCATACATGCACATCTACACAAAGATTGACGGTCTAGTTCTTTGCAAGAGTACTTTAAAAATATAGGTGGAGAACTCATTCCAAAGATCGCAAAGCAATTGTCCCCTAAAGATGTCGTTATTTATGATGATTGGAAATGACTTTGCGACTACTAGTGTAGTAAAGAAATAGTCACTGACTTGTATTTTTTAACAACAATATCCTTTATTTCAATATTATGTTATCTTTTTCAAGAAATATGAAAGACAAATTTGACATATGGTAAAGCAAGAAATAACATTAATAGTAAGCATGAGTCAAAACTATACTCTACACATCGTACAAGTTTAGTGGGTAAATTTTCTTTTATTACTTATATCAGTTTTATTTTTCTTTGATGTTGTCACTATAACTTTAAAATATTGATACATGTTGATCTCACCACTAATGAGTTTCCAGGTGGCATATCATTTCATCAAAACATGTACTCTGATAACGGATGGGCCAATGGTGTGAAAATAGGGATGAAGCATGTGAGCAATTAAGTTTAATTAAAAATTTTGTGATTTTGCAATTAAAACAATTTTTATGTATTTTTTCTAACAATAATTATTTTTTTAGAGCAATATGTCAGCACTTTGTGGGGTGCAATCCAGCCAATTCTTTAATATAAAGTCAAGTCAGTGACGCCCTCTATTTAAAGAGAATATTGCTCAACAAGTCCACAAGTTTTGCGCTTGGGTGGGGGGGGGGGGGGCGCGGCGGTGGGGTGGGGGGTGGGGGGTGGGGGGGGTGTGTTGGGTTTGCGGATTTATCTTATAAACTGGTGATGGACAAAATAAAAATGCAAAAGTACAAGAATGGAGGAATAGGCTTGTTACACATGTGAGTTAAGCATGAAGCTCTTTGGACAATTTTCTCAATATGTCTGAGTTAAACATGAGCCATTTGGGACAATTTTCTCAATATGTCTGAGTTAAACATGAGCCATTTGGCCTTCCTCAACTACATACTTCATCATCGCGACCACAATGCCCACTCCACCAATGCAACAAGATCCTACATCATCAATGCAACAACCATATCCATCTCCACGTCAGTACACGTCTCAACCCTTGAAGTAGGACCCTTCACGAGATGATGATGATGCTTATTATCCTTCGTCATCAAAAGACTCCCATTATTTGACATATTATCTGTTGATGTTTATGTGTGATTAGACATAATTCAAATATTATCTATGTTTATGAGTTCAACACATGTATTTTAAACTTAATCTCTTTTTACATGTGGTGGATTTATCTTACAAATTGGTGGTTGCATTGTCTGGGGAGGGGGCACGGTATTGCAGATATATCTTACAAACTAGTCGTGGACAAACTAAAAATGCTAAAGTGCAAGAATTGAGGAACGGGCTTGTTACACATGTGAGTTAAGCACGACCCTCTTTGGACAATTTTCTCAATATGTCTGAGTTAAACATGAGCCAATTGGCTTTCCTCACCAATACACTTCATCATTGCAGCCACAATGCCCCACTTTACCAATGCAACAACAGCCTACATCGTCAGTGCAACAACCATATCTACCTCAACATCAGTACACATCTCAACCCTCGGAGTAGGTGTCACGCCCCGGAGTACGGGAGGTGACGTGGCGGAATATTTAGATTAATTAAAAGCGGATTTAATTAAAATTAAGTGTTTAAGAATCCAATTAAGTAAGAAATAAAGAGATTTTCCACCACATTTGATAAACGAATTTTTAAATATTTAGCAAATAATAATAATTGAATAAAACCCGCGAATATGGGTTCCACAACTCACAACTTGTGCACACACATGGATCTGACAATATCATAAATACAATTACAGTCCAAGTACAAATAAAGTTAAGTCTTACATGCCTTGATTAAATAAATACCGAATATAAATAAATTCTCCTATTGCTCCTGAGTTCGGTCCGAAGAATCTTCTCTAAACCTAAAGGGGAAACCACCTAGGGGAAATTTAAAACAATAAAACGTGAGCGAAAGGCTCAGTAGGGCTAAGTTTTATAAAAATAGTTTAACGCAAAGGAACATAGCATTATTAGAAGTTATCCCAAGGAAACTTAAATAAATAAATAAATAAATAAACAGTTTGAGTAGGACCGTCCTGACACAGAACAGTCTACTCGTCAAATCAAAACACCATTTTACTTTTACCTAGGCAAACCATGATATCACCACCGTAGTGGCCCAGCTGGGTTTCGGGACCTGCCCCCAAGGTCGATCGCCACACGACCCGATCTCTGATATGGCATCATGCCCATGTGTTTATTATCATTATCATTCAAAACCCAATTACCGAGTGTTGTCAATTACATTTATTATGAAATTCATTTCAGTACACAGTATATTAAAATATAACCGATAAAACCATTTTCAAACAACCGTTGAAAACAGTTTGATAGAATTCATTTTCAAAGCCAAATCATTTCAAAACCAGGCTACCAAAGAAATAGGATAGAAGTCCTACCTCAGTACTCGTGCCGGTACCCCACACCGTAATCCCTGTCCGCTATATGTTAGCTCCACGGAACCACGAATGATCCTAGATACAAACTAAGTCGATCAATATCTAGTTCGAAACATTCTATGTTACTAAATCATTTCATGATGTCCTAGTGTGCCATTTGTACCTTTAAAATCATCCTATAAGGTTGGGATTTAAATCAGGGTTCAAAATAGTGAAAACGGGTAAAAATCACAAAATTTTCCATGCCTCGGTCGGCCTGCCGGACGCCCTGCTTCGGCCTGCCGAACTGCACAGTTCGGCCTGCCGGAAGCAAGGTTCGGCCTGCCGAACATTTCCCCAGATTCGGCCTGCCGGTCGGAAGAACACCGGCCTGCCGATCATCACTCCGGCCTGCCGAACATGAACTTCGGCCTGCCGAACTGGGAAAACCCAGAAATCCCAGCCACGGGTTTCTCGATCCCCAAAATCCAAATCTTGTTTCTAACCTGTTTTTCTCAAATCCCAGGCATGAAAAACAACTATAGTTGATAGAAAAACATTCTAGAACATGTTTGGGCTCATTTAAACAAGATTTAAACTCAAAATCCTCAAAAATCCAAAAATGAGAAAAAGAGGAGGAAAATGAAAAATCTTGAATCCAATCCGTTTTTCTTCAATCTAGGCTTAGATTCTAGTTGTTCTAAGTTCATTTAACACAAATCCACGGTTTTCTAAGCTTAAACAAACTTAGATTTCAAAAACACACAAAATTGAAAATTTTGTAAAAAGTTTAGAAATTTCGAATCTAACCTCGAATCGAAGCCTCAATCCGCGTTCTCGGTTGCCGAATCACGTCCCCGAGCTTCCTTCTTGCTATCCCGAAGCTTGGATCCGAAATGGAGTTCAAAAATTTGAGAGAGAATTGAGAGAGAAAGAGAGCTGCCGAGAGAGAGAGAGAAGAGAGAGAGAGGTGTTGCGGGAGAGTGAGGAGAGAGAGAGGAAGGAAGGAAATAAATAGAGAAAATCAGTGGGCGGTTTTACTGTGCGAAAACCATGTGCCGTCCACGGTTTTGCAAAACAGAGTATTTTTAACATTTTACAAATTGTGGTGTTTTAAAACTCAAAACATCATTTTAAAACAATAAGAAATCCTTCGAATTCATTAATTTAACAAAACAACCAAAAATTCAAAAATCCAACCAAGTAGTCTAATAAATGTTAAAACTTTAATTATGGCACACTAATTCATCATTTACATTACATTAATATTAAATAAATTTCGGGGCGTTACAGTAGGGTGCTCCACAAGATGATGATAATGCATATTATCCTTTGTCATCGAAAGACTCCCATAATTTGACATTTTATCTATCTATGTTTATATGATCAAACATATTTCAAATATTACCTATATTTATGAGTTCTAGACTAATATATTTGAAACTTAATCTACTTTTTACATGTGGTTGTTTACAAGAGAATTACATTATGATATTTTTTCTTATTATTAATATAAATTTTGGTACTATTTTTGTTGCTTAATTTTAATTTACATTTAAATTATTGAATAATTTAAATAATATATCATAATTAATTTTATTACAATTTTATAGTCTTAAAAAAGTAAAGCATTAACCCATATCAACGCAGTCAGGCGACATCAGAAATGTATTAAAAATATTTTAAAAACATAAACTCTTCGCGACACCATTAGCCGTCGATAGAATTAGACAGAAAAAAAAAAACAAAAAAAAACACTCACGGTGTTTGTACATTATTCGTAAACCTGGTTTTCCCAAATAGCTTAGAGGCGCGAGTTGGCGTTGATAATATTAGTGACATGGTCAAACTAAATATAACTACGCCTACACCCTACACGCTAGCGCTGCTCAAGTGGGGTCGGTAATTTCTAACGACACCACTTTTCTTGTAGCGACTTCTTGACGGCGTTGACTGTTTTCTAGTAGTGTATATACGTGGAGTTTAAGTCATCTTGTTGGAGTTAAGGCATTAACGTCTGCTTGTAAAAAAATAAAATAAAATAAAATAGTATAAATAAATGTATCAATGTATTGCAGTGTCCTTTTTTTTTTTTTTTTTCCTCTGGTCCTTTTGTTTCCTTGGAACGGAAGTCCGTTAGTCATCTTCTTTTCTTTAGGGTTGCAATGGTTAAGGGTATGTTTAGTAGAAAGGAGAGATCGAGGGAAGAAGAGCTACAGTCCTTTGTTTGGTTTGGTTGGAGGAAGAGCAGAGGTGGAGGGAGACCCTCTTCTTACGAGCTTATCATTTTGCATACCTACGCTAATAAAGAGATATATGCAATTCATTAATTAGAGGTTTGAAAAGACTATTTTATTTTTCAAAAAGTTAATATGAGAAGATAAAAGGGATAATATAATAATTAAATACATATTTATTCATCTATCTTTTAACTCTCTCTCCCTCTTACACGGAAAAACATAAAGGATTGTTATAATTCTCTTCATCTCTTACATTCTTTATTCCTCCAACTTCTCCATTCTTTTGCCTCTCCATCCCTTCTTTCAAATGGAGCCTAAGAGACAATGAGTTGCCGATGAGATCATGTCATTGTGATCTTCATTTTTTTTTTGGCTTTTTTTTCAGCATCATTTGTTTTGTTTTTAAAAATACACCATAAAATACTTCTTTCTTTTAATTTTTCCTCATGATATAATTGTTTCTTTCAAACGTCTTCGCTAAAATATTTTGTCGAAATGTAATCTTTACGACTATTGTTGTTCACCTAATTGTCCTGTTAGAGTATAATTTTTCCTAACATGAATCCTATTTAAACATGATTTTCCTTCTCACTTGTATTTCTAATTAATTTTAAATAATTTTTGTCTCGATCAAAATCTTTGTTTCAAAAACATATTATACTGGTCTATACATATTTTTATTTTTTTTATATACTCCAAAACAACAAATCGGATTGGCTACTGAGTGGGCTCCTCCGCAACCTTTTTTTATCATTGCATGAGCCATGAATTGCTCAGGTCAATTTGAATGGGTTATTTTAGTATTAATGAAGTTTCCATTCAAAAAAAGGAAAACAATTGAATGGACTATTGGACTTTGACACTCCCGTGAGGTCAATTTGTGACCAAACACAAAAAATGGAGTCTTTCGGCGCCTGCAGAATGTCGCTCAGGACAAAATGTGATTGTATACAGACATATTCCTTCGCCTTTGAACAACGAAGGCAAAAAGAAAATCTGCAATGATAGACAAAAATTTCTTTACTCTTCTTTATGTTCTTATGTCTTTCACATGTGAAATTCTTTAGGTACAATCTACTTATACCCCTTTCATTAGAAATATACCGCAAAATAATTAAAATAATTAATAAATTGACAAAAGGCTTTTCAATTTCTCAATATAAATGAACGGGTCAACATTGGGTGGGTTATGTGTGTAGTAAGCATTTTTAACTTATTATATTAAAGTTTAGGTAGGTTGATTTTAAATCTATTATACTCAATGAATCTAAACTTTAAAAGCAACCCGCTCAATGAAAACTTTGATGGATTGGATAGATTGATCGAATTGAACATTATACAAAAAAAAAAACTAGTTGTTTACCAAAATAAGAAATATATAAAGAAAAAGTCTAAAAAATTCATTACATGTTGGTTGTCTCATAAAGTGTCTAAGTTCCAATATTATCCCTGTCATAAACTAACATAAAAATAAAAATTTGCAAGACAAGTTCAAATACATAAGCCATAAATTAACAAACAATAGTGTGTTTAGCATTCTTAGTTTCAACCCAAAGTTCTCGCATATGACAATGTAAAAAAAAAAAAAAGAGTTATAATATCAAACTCTCACAAATTGTAGAATATTTAACCAAAATTAATTCAAACCGTACCTTTTAAACTTCCCTATAAGATAATAAATTGTGTTTTTTAAGGGATTATCTAGTGTGAACTAGAAACTAGAAAGATATATGATAATATTGATATTACAGTATATATAATAAATATTGTACATATTTATTACATTGGCTTGATTCAGATTATTTGGGATTATGAAAAGTTCAACTCAAACCTACCCAATGAAAAAATAAATTAGGTGTTGATGTAAATTTTTATTTGGATTAGTCGAATTCTGATTATCTCAGATTTCATTAGATGAGTTAAATCTAATTGTCGGATTTTTGTTCACCGGTAAATGAATTGTATCCAATCTTAATCCTACGAGAGTAAGATGGGCTTTGGTTTGGCATGCATATTTTTTTGTAGGAGTCTGATATCTTGGGTCATAATTTTTGTTCTATAACCCTGAAAATTTTAATTATCTAATTAAAAAAACCAGAAAATTCTAAAGCTGTTGCTGAATAACTATGTGCTGACCGTATAGGTCGCTAACGAAATTGTTTTAGTAGTACCGTATGACTCTTTTAGTTGTCAGCCTTCGACGGATGTTTAATTAGCATGTACATGTATATAAATCGTATATCGTACGTACAAGTGAAAGTACGGAGGAAGCAAGTACGCATTTTTTGAAAATATTATTTTCACCGTACAATTTTTCAAAAAAAAAAAAAAATCCTCATTAAATACTTGAAATATATTGTTTTATCTCATATTTTACCAAAAAAAAATAATAAATAAATGTCTTCCTATTGCCAACCCAGTCAAATATATAACTATATATCAAAATTTTTAACAAAAATATGATCTTTATTTTTTTCATGGCGCTCCCACTAAAAAAATGTCTGGCTCTTTCCTTAAGTGAAATCGAACCTACAATTCTCACCTAAAACCCTCCTCAGAACCCCCAACTTTCCTAGCAATGCCACTAGACAAAATGTCTTAAGCTATTAAATACCTTATTTATCGCATATGGCAAATACAGCGTTTAGCAGCGAATATATATATATATATATATATTGGTTGTGTGTATGCCACTAATGCAAGACTAGACCATGTCCTAATTGCGATCGATAATGCCGCTACAGAGCTTTTAGTATATACCATTTTTGTTCCACCAGTGATCTTCTATAAAGTGTAACAACTTATGTTCTCTTTAGGTGTTATGAAATAAAGTACATAGAATAATGTCGATTAACTCATTTGATAACTGACAGTTTATTTTTTAAAAGGGAAAAAAACTAGAAAACTTTTTCAGACGGTGTTTGGGCTGCATAAAATTATAAACCCAATTATAGAATATAGTATAACTACAAGTGAAAATAAATCGTACAAATGAAAATTCTTAAAATTTCGCATAAAATTTAAAATTAGAAAAATTTAATTAGTGGATAAAGTAATAAAATTTGGATCAATTGAAGGGGTACAAACAAAATATTTTAAAGCATTTAGCATAAAATTTTGAATTAGAAAATCCTAGGGGGAACAAGGAAATCAAAGGATTATAATTATTAGAAGAATTTTGAAGTAGCTTGGATGAGCCAAGGCAACAGCCCTACCGAGCCTTAGTTAGCGTCGTACATAATTATTAGCACTATTATCTCTGGACTATGTGCACAATGACACTTTGTTCTCTCAACTTTTAATTTTGAAATATTATTTTCAAAACTTTTTTTAATATAATTTTTGTCTCTAAACCATAAAATTGACTATGAATTTCTATATAATTTAACAAACATAATCATATTTAATTTCCATTATCTGATTACTAAAAATTTTATAAAAATAGTTAAAGCATATGCAAAATGCTTCATTCATTAATGTTAGAACCATTAAAAACTATCATAATTTGCACTTATTATAACTATTTATGTAAAATTTTAACTTATTATGTGATAATGTATGATTATCTATGTTAAATTTTAGAAATTGTTCATTAATTATAGCATCAGGAACCAAAATTGTCCCAAAACAGAAATTCAGGGAAAATTTGTGACACCTGAACATTTTTAATGCATTAAAAATGTAATAATTAAATAATTATGTTAAGCAAAATATGTATAACAAGAATTATTGTTTTAATCTGATTTTTATGATAAATTCTATAAAAGTAAAAATGAGAATTCTAAGGGTAAAAATCATTCCATAATCTTATACAAGAAATGAAAGATATGAAAATTCACTGGAAATTTTAATTGTTGCGAAATGTATTGCAACAGATGTTAAGACAAAAATACAGTTCAATGAAAATATTGTGTAGAAATATAAAAAATTATATAGTATTAAAATAAAATAGTATAAGGATTATACTGATAAAGCAATGCAGTGTAAGAAATTACACTGATAAAGGTATGCAGTATAAAAATTATACTACAAAACTAATGCAGTGTAAGGAATTACACTAACAAAGTTATATAGTGTGAAAATTAGACTACAAGTATAGAAATTAGATTGTATAAAATTAAGTAGTATAGGAATTATATTGTGTGGAGGAGGATATAGATGAGTAAAGAATACTGTGTAAGTCTATAACAGTATAGAAAATATACCGACAGTATAAGAAAAATACTGTCAGTATAAATTTTGACTGTATAAAGTAAACACTATAGGAATTATACTATGTGGTGAATGTGAATAAGTATAGGAGGTTGTGAGACTTCATAAATTGTATAAAAAAGAATAACGACGGTGTGTGAAATATACCGACAGTATAAAAAAAACTATTATTGCAAAATTGGACTATGTAAAAGTAAGTAGGGCCTTCACGGTGACACTCCAAAGATGGAAAATGTACCATATCTTCCCCTTGATGGCTAGATTTTATAAGTGGTGCAAGGCAAGGGTTTTAATTGCAATTTGGTCCCTAGATTAAATATGTTTGTAATTAAAGGCATAAGTGGATAAGTCCACCAAAGTGCCACCTTTAATTCGGAAAATTGACCACATCTCCCACAAGGTGGAATAGGTTTTGGCTATAAGTTTTGGAAAAATTTTTAATTGCAAAATGGTCCTTAAGTTAAGATGAGTCATAAAGTGACTAAGGACTTAGGTAGTTTCTTTTCTTCATCTTTTGCTCCATGGAACTTGAAAAAGGAAAAAAAAAAAAAAACCCCATTTCTCCACACAAAACTGGCAACCTAATCCCATCTTCCCTCAAAGTTTTTGATGATTTTAAACCATTAAATCATGTTTTGAAGTAAAATCAAGTGTGTGGCGGAAGAATAAAGAAGTTTTAAGGCAAAACTCAAGATTCTACCTGTTGTGTTGTAGGTTTTGCTCCTTTTTTATGAGATTTTCATAGATGTATTATGATTTTTGTCAAGGGGTTATAGAATGTTTTCTATCACTAAAGAGGAGGAAAGAAAGCCCTTAAAATTTCATGGTAAAATTCTAAACCCTAGCCAAGAAAGTTTATCTTTTTCTTAATGCATACCAAGTGTTTATTGTAAATAATTTACTATGGCATACAAGAATAACATTGTTATAAGCACAAAGTTAAACGTTTAAAGTGTTAGGCAAAATAAGTTTGGCTATGGCATGTTTTGTTTATGTAATAAGTGCTTGATTAAATGATTAGAAATGTTTAAATGAAATTAAACGTTAGAAAATCAAGCTAAGATTAGTTAAGGTGCAAAAAAAAAAAAAATGTTTAAGGGCATTTTTGAAAAAATTAAATGTTTGAGGCCCTTAGAGGCCAAACTAATTTCTAGGTTCAACACTTGGTTTATTGGAAATATCGAGTTAGACAACTTTCGTGAAAAAATCCCACTCTAATTTTGACCAGAGCAAGCTAAAGAATGTTGATTTCGGATCTGTCTTTTCAATAACGTCACGAAGATGAATGAATCTGAGAAAAATTTACACATAAGTTGTAGATCTCGTGAAAATGGTGGGAATAGACAAACGGTTTGTGAAAATTCTATATCGATTTTAGGTTATGAATTTTACGAGATTTTAAGTACAAAATTTCAAAAAAAGGGAAACATTATGAAATGATTTGAATTTGATCAAGGAGCCTTTTGTAAGTGTTAATCTTTGAGAAAAACTAGATGCTTTTACATAAAGTAGTTGTTTTTTGTCCCAGGGGCAAAAATGTTAAGATTTTGTGTTTCGGGTCAAAACCGTAAAATCGTAAGATTTTGTGTTTTGGTTTTTTGCACTGCTATTATAGGCAGTGAGTAATTGCAGATGTTATGTTTCAAAGGATTTAAAGTTTTTATCAAGTAGAGATTGAGAGAAGTATGTTAAGGGTGAAAACATTAGGATTTTCGTATTATAGGTCAAAACCGTAAAGTTTTGCTGAAATGAATTTTGTTTGAAAAGGAAATCGATGTTTGGTTTTTTGTAATGTTTCAAGTAACAAAGAAACGTAAAGTTTTATTTTAAGAACAGGTTCCAAAAGTTTTCTTAAGACTCATCAAGGGCAAAATGGTCATTTTTTGTAGAAGGCTAAAAGAAACCCCAAAATGCTCGATTTAAGAAAACACTCTTTAGCAGGAATTTTTTGATAACCTGCAAGTAACGGGATGGTAAAATTAAACAAGAAGTTTAGTAAAATTACAAGGTTCACAAAAAGCCTGTCAAGGGTAAAATCGTCAATTTCAAAGAAATCACTAAAAGAAAGCCGAACCTTAGATGAAAAATGTTCCATAAAATATTAAGTATCGAAACTGTCAAGTAAGATGGGAAATTTAACTAAGGGACTTTCAAGTTAAGAAAAGGGAAAGGTAAAGGTAAACTGATAGGATACAAAGTTAAGTAAAAAGGAATGAACGTTTAATGTTTAAGTAGATTGATAATAAGAAAGGTTAGCTAATAGTCGGGTGTCATTTGAACATGACATAGAAGCCACTAATAGGAGGAAAAAAAATGAAATGGGAATGCTAGAGCATTATCCAGATAAGTTTCAAACTTCACATATGGCACAACGTAAATAAATTTCAAATGCTTTGAATATGGTTTATGTTTGCATTTGTTATGCATAAAGTTTTAAAGTTTAAGTCAAGATTTGTAATGTATTTGGAACTATTATGTTTAAAGTACGTTTGCATATGTCATGCATAATGTTTTGAAAGTTCAAGTTATGATTTGTAATATGATTGCATATGATATGTTTAGCATTTGATATGCTTGCTAAAGTTAACAAGACAGTAAAGCCAATATGATAAGTAAGTATCGTACTAGCCTTCTTGATGTGAGGTTTATAAGTTAAGTTTAAATTATAAACTTGTTGTTCGATGGTCTTAAATCTTCTACAAGGGAAGCATTATGTTTATGTTCTCATGATCGATGATGTTCGTATGAACATTTAAGTACACAAGTTAAGGAAAGAGAAAAACGATGATAAGAAGTTAAAGTAAGTAAGAAGCTCATAATTAAAAGTTTATCATTGAGTATAAATGGAATCACATATTATGTCATTGCTTGCATTCCTTTTAAGCAATGTTTTTATGGAGAACGTTTTATGAAAAATGTTTAAGAAATGTTTTATAAGAAACGTTTATGAAAAATGTTTTACGATAAAGTTTGTAAAGAATGTTTTAATGTTTTGAGAGATAATGTTTGAACTTACTGAACGTAAACTCATTACAAGTTCCTTTATGCTGTAGGTAGTTCTACAGGAGACCAGTAAGACTTACTGAAGAGCTTGGTATTGCAGTTGACAGATGCGAAGGTTGGGTATGAATACTACTACGATGTTTTCCGCTACAGAAAGAAAAAATTGTCCGTTGATTTTAAAAGAGGTTTAAAAGGTTTTATGAACATAAATTTTTTTAATGAGTTTAAGAAATATTTTGAATAATTTTAAAGTCAAGTGTTGGGCTATGTCTTAACTTTGGTTGCCATGGAAGTTGCAACAATTTTTAAGTATGTTTAAATAAAAGGAATAAAATTTACCCAGTATATTCTTACTAAGTAAGTAAGATTAAAGTTAAGAAATCATATTTAAGCAAGTTAAGTAACTATCTAAAAAGATAGGGCATCACAAAATTTACGAATAATAATGTAATAACAACAACAACAACAATAATATATTGTCAAAAATACTCACGTCTGGATTAACAGTGTCAATAGCCCTTTTTAATACGTCAATTAATATCAAAATATCTTCTATATCTTCTAAACAACTCACTTGACTTGGTAGATTTTTTTTTTTTTTTTTGGGTAATTTGAAGAAGAATTAATATACCTAGCAATATTACTAGCGTACGTAGTATATAGGTTTTTTTTTTTTTTGTCAATGCTAACGTAGTACATAGTTTTGGCCATCAAATGGTGGATGATGAAAATGATTAGACCATTACAAACAAATTGATGGCGATAAATCTGCTCATATAGAATTAGCCCACTTTCATTTTCAAAAAATAAGTAATAGTCGAATGGTACATCATGGACATACTTTCGTCAAAATGCATTACATTAAGTCAATCATTTTTAGTGTTTGTGAGAAAAGATTTTGAAAGGAAAAAGGAAATGAATTATTAAATACTCGATTGGAAACCCAACTTTAATTTTTTAGGTTTAAGTTAACCTATACGGAAGAAATGCATTGAGCCTAGGGGTGCTCGGTGGGTGATAGGGGCGGTTATTGGGTGGTTAAGGCTGTTTTGTTTTATAGCTGTTTTAGAAAAATTTAAACCATAATTGTCTAAAATTTAAGCGGTTTGGGATTTTTTGACAGATGATTTAGGTGGTTTGGTATTTATACCTATCTTTTTCACATGCTTTTATCAAACTCTAAATGTACTTGATATAACTACTAAAATGACCTAAATATGATTATCGATAAATAAGCATTTAGAAGCACATGAAGTTGAATTTTGAACCAAGTATGTGAATGTAAAATTAGAGCCCAAAATATACCATCATTCAAAAATGCAATCCTAGATATAATCTAACATCCAAACATAAAAGCTTAATAAATAAAATAAATATTCAAAATTAGCGAATTGAAACTATCCCACCCTCCAAAAGAGCGGTTTTAACATATACGTGCCTAGAGTGGGGCAGAGTGGAGCGGTGTGGGCGGGTAGGTGGATTGTGAATATTTTTGTATAGCCCTATTTGAGCCTATAGAAATTCAAATTATCTATCTAATTTTTAGTTCCATCTCAAAAAGTGTCTAATTAATCATTTTTTTTTTTTTCTGTTACTATATACAAATATTGAAGCATGAAACTATTTTATGACTTGATACCATTTTGAACGGTAAAGCCTGATAAGTCTCCTGGGTAATCCTCCTATGGCATGGATAGATGTTAATGGTTTTGATCAATAAATTAGTATCTTCCAGCTTTCAAAGAAAGAAAATGTCTTAATGATACCATTCAAAGTTGGACTAATAGTCGCATAATCTTTTTCAGAAAATTTACTGCCAATTCTCACATTGCAAAATGATTTCTCCCACCGTTTGGGTTAATTACATGCTCGAAAATCATATCTAAAAGACCTTAGTTCTCAAAATGTCACTTTGTATGAAATGTGGATAAGATTATGCGTGAATTAGTTAAAAGAAAATGAAATTCATAAAGAGATTTCAGCTCTTTTTTGAAAATAAAGAAATTTCAACGCTTTATGAGCTAGCTAGTTCTGTCTCAGTAATGTATAATTATTAAGTTGGACCCACTAAGAACTTGTGGAGATACTAAAATTAATATTTTATGGCAGACAATTATAAAATAGTCCCTCAAATGAATTAGTACTCAATCTAGTTGATGAAGGCTTTATTTATTTATTTATATTATATATTGAAGATTTGAGATCAAATCATCCTCTCTTCAATATAAATACCTAGTCCACCATCCCCGTAGTATCGCCCCCTTCCACACCACCACCACCACCACCACCACCACCCCCTTCTCGTAGTGTTCAAGGCTTTTATTTATTTATTTATATTATATATTGAAGATTTGAGATCAAATCATCCTCTCTTCAATATAAATACCTAGTCCACCATCCCCGTAGTATCGCCCCCTTCTACACCACCACCACCACCACCACCACCACCACCATCACCCCCCCTTCTCTTCATTTTGTTAAAAAAAAAAAAAGATTCAAATTAAGGGGATAGTGCTACTGAATGACGTGTTGTTTTATTTAGTATAAAGTTATCTTAAATAATTAATTTGTATAAAATGCGCACTTTCAGAAACTACTTGCTGTTGGATTTTGTTTTTTCACAATAAAATGTCAATGATGAATGACACATGGCTCCAAAAGCATTCAAATATTAATAGGACAAGTGTTAGCACTAGAGCATTTCAAGTGTCCGAGCATTCTAAACATCGGAGCACTTAAAGTATCCAAGCATTTCAAGCGTCGGAGCACTCCAAAACATTCGAGTATTCTAGGTGTCCAAACATTATAAGGCAAACATTAAAAGTGAAAGCTTGAAAGTCATATGGTATCATCAAGTAAAGTTACAACGGGTGATTAAAAGCAATTAATATGCATTGATCGTATCATGTTTAATATATTATGAGCTGTAACACCTAAGGGGTGAATAGTTTTGTATTATATTTAAAAGAGAATTAGACTCTTGAATTAAGAGAAGAATTAAACTCTTTCATCCTAATGTACTATAAATTCTCTCAATTTGAGAGAAAAAAGCACACTTTATTTTTTTAATACAATAGCCTTGGGATTCTAAAATTATCTTTGTTCTATTTTGTTCTTTAAGTTTAATTGTGTTTCTTGAATGATTTACCTTTCTTCCCAAGCTTTTTTGTTCGTTTGATTCAAATTATAATTTAGTGAAGGACAAAATTTTACTCCAACACTACGAATAGAATTGCCATGAATAAGTTAATGTAACAGTAAGGATGCCTCCCTCTACTGGATGAAAGATAATAATTAGACACATAATAGTTTGCGAAGTTAAACACATAATGAATTGCATGAAACTTAACACATCTTTCAAGCAGAACTGCCTCAGGTTGTTTCGATTTATAGGCGATCAAAATAGAGACATATGACATCAATATTTTTTTTTACTGGAAATAAGGGGGGAAAAGGATTACAATTATTTGCTTGCTTGCTGTGTACCTAGTGTAGATTTTAGAATTGGAATATCATACGAACGGTGATGATGGGAACTATTGGGTGGACTTTTTTATGCAAAAGGTTATAAAAAAAAATAAAAAATGAAACAAATTAAAAAAGAAGAAGAAGAGGTAAGACCAAATTGTCGTTCATGGCACGCCAAGGGACCAACTAATATCACATCCCACTAATTAGATTTTTACAGAATCCAAATGATTGGCGATGACCCCAAGACATCCTCTTTTCAATGTCTCACCAGTCCCCATTATCCATCTCTTTGTTTCTGTGAATCGTTTACTAAAAGACAATAATGTAAAACCAAAAAAAAAAAAGAAAAAGAACAAATTAAGAATATAAAAAATGGAGGCACTAAGGGCCTTTTCAAATGATGGAAGATTATTCCCTTGGCGTGCAAGTCTTTGTTGGCCCGTAGTGTTTCCCAATTTTCATGGCTTTTTTATTCCCCTGAGATTATATGGTACTTTATCTGGACCGTTGCCTAGATAGCTAGTTAGACTTTAGTGGCTTTTGTACATCATTCTAATATGATTTCCATATTTTTCACTTTCAAGCCTATTCATCCAGCAGTCAGGAAAGAAAAAAGAACACTATTCAATCAGCTAAATTGAAATTGAGAGTAATAGTTTTGTACTAAGACTTGCACTAAAATTTAATTCATATGTATGATTTGATCACTGATTCAACCGGCCTTTTTAATTGATTGAATCACGCTGTTTTGACCACAAATGATGGCAATTTTCCCTAAAGGACAGCGCAAATGTAAATTGCAAAGAAAAAGAGGCGTCCTATAATTTGTGCTTCATTTTTTAAACTACTTCTAATCTCTTGTAATCCCTAAAATTACGGGTGAATTCTCTTTGGTCTCTAAAATTCAAAACTCCCACAACTAATTATCCATCTATAACGTCTGCCAAATTACAAACTTTAATAAAGAATCTTTAACAAGTGGATGAAAAATAGCATATTATGGCCATGTGTGATATTTAGTAAGGTCATTCAAGGTGATTTCACATGATAATTAGATGACAAAAAAAATTTAAGAAAAACGATGGTGAAGGAGCTTTGTTGCAACTTTTTCGAGGATAAATACTTAAAACACTGCTATGTTTTGCAGAAATTAATGCAACATTTTACCTTGTGTTTTCAAGAATTCCACAACCATTTCAAGTGTTTTTAATTTCAAGTTGAAAACTTCTTTTCGATAAACAACAATTGTAATTGAGACGTACCACATTGATCAAACCAAAGGTGTTGGGAGGCTAAATAGGTCTTCTTAGTTCGCACCTTATGCAATTTACTACATATCATCATTCTCTTTTTTTTTTCTTTTTTTTTCCTCATTAAGCGGAAGTGGATTATTGGATTTTACTCCTACCTCTTTTAGGCTCGAACCTAAGACCTTAGTCCCAGATCGCCTGGGCTCTTACTACTGAGCCCAGCCCTCGCCTCTTACCACGTATCATCATGTTAAATCATCAAGCATCCCGACTAACGTGATTACAATTTTCAAGGCTTTTTAATGTCAATGCAGAGATCATATGTGTCATGACTCGACCCTTCGAGTCGTTTCTTAATATTTTACTTACTTATATAGCTATAAAAATTAGGAAATATTTTTTTAATATATATATATGCATATAGACATAAAACTGTTCATTTTATATATTATTATTATTATAACGTTGTTTCCAAAGAGTTTAGGCTTCTTACTTATCTTACATTACATCTCATATCATACTTAATATTTCCTTCAAAGTTACATATTTTAAAATTACTTAATATGCAATGAAAACATTCCTGAAGCAGTATCCATACCCTTTGCTATACATCCATCGATGCCAGCTCAATAGCGATTCTATTCTGGCCTCTTGGCTGGATTTCCTATAGCATGAAATAACTAGGTGAACTATTGCTTAGTAAGTCCAAACATAGCCCATAAATAAATTCTATTAGTATGCATGATACATTTATGCTTATTTGTGAACTTTAATTATTCACTTTTCATTATGAACTTTAACTAGGGCCTAAGTAGTTGTACCAAATGTGCACACAAGTCATCATGACCCTAAGACCGTAACATAACTTAGAACTCTCATTACATCAAGAGGTTGTTATGACACTTATTTTATTTAGTAAATTATTTACCAGTTCTACTGAATTATGGTGACAAACCATTCATGATGCTTGATAACTTAATACAAGTGTATTATAAATACAATTGGTTAAAATGTAATAAATAGTATTTTTGTAAATCTTTATGTCAATACTGTAGGTGGAGTTTGGAACTTTCTTGAATTGTGCTCTACACTTATCCAACTTCCTGATTCCCTCACTATCCATCAAAATGTCATGCTTGGACAATTTTATCATTATTAGCTAACTTGTTTATTACTGACTATTTATCGATAATAGAACTTAATCACCTAAATACTTAGTCTAACAATGGGTCGGTTTTCTAAAAAGACCTACATGTTTCGGAATTTATTTCCACTTGTCTCGCACTGCATCCTTGTTACTAACAGAATATAGAAAAATTCCTACTAAAAGACGTTTTTCTATTTTAGACGTTTCGGGGTCTATCCAAGCCATTTTGCAAAAAATGATGTTTTTGCCGTCGGTGAGTCTTAGAAAATTTTTTGAGCCCATTTTTGCTAAATTGTTGCAAAATTTTTAATCCCATGTCCACAACCACTAAAAGTTTCAATGAGCTCTACAATTTTTGTGCTATAACTTTTCCCAAATTCTAACTACACAATAGAGTTTTCTACCATTTTTCAATTCTATCAAGCTTGTACAGATCTTTGTAATTTAGTTTTTTTTTTAAAGCTTCATAAAACTTTGTTCACAAACAATATAAATCTTATTGTTTTGGTAGATCCTATACTTTGTTTGGAAAACAAATTGAGCTTAAAGATCACCAAATCATCTCTCCTTGGGATTTCCTCTAAACTTTGTTTTAATGACAAGTTTTTCAAACTTTAATTTTAAAGCATGAAAACCTAGTTTCTAGCCTTTAATCATCAGACGCATATACAAAACACCAAATCAACATGTCATAGAGTCCTTCAAACATACCATAGTTTAGTTTTAAGCAACTACATACCGAACTTGATGAAAAAAAAACAAAGCAACAACAAACTTTAAAATAAAAGATAAAGCTTTTTACCAAAGGGGTTTATAAGCTTGTGAGCCTCCACAAGAACTTGATCTTCTCTACTTATCTAGACATAAGTTATAATAAGAAGACCCCCGTAATTGCCGACAAAACACAAAGAAAACCCTTGAAACACATATAGAAAGTATAGGATTTACCTTCCAAGATGAACAATTCTTGAACTAGAAGTCTTGCACTCGTTCTAAAGCTTGCTTGAAAGATGTTTCCTTGAGAAAATTTTTGAGAAAAATTTTGAAGGAATGGGTCAATGGCTACCGGTTTTGGGAGGGAAGAAATGGAGGGATGTTTGGTTCTTTGTTGCATGAAATGACGACTAAAACTTGATTTTTTTGCAACTTTGGTGACTCATCACAATTAATCATCATCTAAACATTTTTGGGTTAAAATCCTAACTCCCATTTGTATTGAAATCCAGTGCAACATAAAGGGGTGTGGTTAAATTTCATCCTTTTGAGTGTCCAAAACGTGGGTCCCCCTAACTTTTTATATAATGCAATTTTGCACTGCACTATATTTTTCTTACACTATTAATGAAAAGTTAAGGAAATATGCACTTAAGCAATCTAAAATATACCAACTTGTTTTTTACCCACATTTTCTAATCCCAACACAGTATCCAATATATTTGTGTTTATGATTTATCAATACAACTACACTATATTGTGTACCTTTTTATCTTTGTGTCTCTTTTTATATTGTGTTCCATCAACTGCTAGGTTGTAGACACAGAATCCTTTACCAATTTAACTGACTAGTAATTAATCATTTTTATATTGTTTTGTATTATTGCATGATTTTCTACTTTAATTAACACATTTATCCTTTATTAATTTATACCACAATATTATAATTAATGTGATATAAATTTCATTTTAAGGATATTTTTAACAAATTTTTTAGTATTTAAACTCACAAAATTTGTATATTAGAAATATTCCAAATTGTACAAAATTTACAGACGTATTACACATTAATATTATTCATAAACAATTTACATTTCATCCTAATTTTACAAAAAATGATATATCAAGGAAAATTCATTAATTAAATCTAAATTAGTTTTGGATTTAAATTAATAAATTTTCTCGAGCATTACAATATGATTCTATAGTTTTTTAAGCTTTTTTCACATATCTAACAAATGAAATTTTCCCTAAGAAATTAATAAAACTATTATAAAAGATTGTTGACGAAATATGTATCAACCATTGAAACTTGGAATATTGTAAAAATGCAAGGATGCCATTCTCCCTATTTCATATGATAATAATGTGAAAATAAAACAACTTTTTTTTTTGGTAGATAAGGCCTCTAACCAGGGGAAAACAATTTATTAAAATTAGTCAAAATAGGCCAAGGTATAACCAAAGGTCTAAGGACTTAGAACAAGGTCTACAAGTAGACTCAGAAAACCTACTTGGGAATTTGTGGTCTAATCGATGGAGCTAAATAAATCCCTACTCCTAAACAGAGCTATATTCCTACAATCGATGGTTCCAAAGGCCATAGAAAAGAGACGTACTTTAAACCTAACATAACTCAGGGCACCACACAACAAACTAAGAGGCATGGGGACACCATCCTCGAAACCCGACACTTCCCACAACAACATAAGAACAACAAACACAACCAAGGGGGCTGGTGGGGAAACCACTGCCCTTATTGCAACGGACCCAGTACAATATAACAAACCTACCTTTGTGGCTGCTACTTATCTACATAATCGTATTCTTAATCTTAACTTATCATAAAATATTAAAATTTATGGAACAATTTTTTTATTGTTATTATCATAGTAATAAATTCTTAACGCATTTTCTTTTAAAACCTTCCTTAATTAAAATATATCTTTTGAAAGCACTTTTAAAAGTGAACATTTCTAAAACTAATTTGTTGAAACTTTCTTTTATACATATTGCAACATATTAATCTTAAGGTCATCTAATCAAAACGGTGTATTTACAACCTCAGTTTCAAACAATACATGGATAAAATTACTCATACATACATACATACATACATACATACATACTTAATTTATTTTGAAACTACTAGGGAAGATTTTTTGAAAGCAGTATCCCTACCCATCTCTACTATCCATCCATCACTTGCAACTATCCATCACCAATTGCTGATAGGCTACTTACCTACAATATGAACAAATCTGAGTAAGCTTTCACGCAGTAAGTAAAGACAATTTTTATAAAAACAAGGCTAAAACATATACTAAAATCATGCATGAGCAAATTATGCTTCATTATAATCAAGTTCTATATATCTAACTTGTCTTACTTAATGGGCCCCCATGTGTAAGTACTTGTTGCATGTGATCATCGAGAAGTTATGGTTCACAAAGTTCGCTAACAACCTTAGACCATAAATCAAACTGAATTAGATGGCTCACTATAGCTTGAGAAGTCTTGAATCTTACCCATAGGTTGAGAGGCTGGTACGACACTTTTAACTTACCTCATCTTATTACACTTGTCTTATTTTGTGTGTATACAGCATGGCATGTTACTACATATCACCACATAATATAAATCATAACTATTCTTAACAAAAGGTGAATATGCAATGCAAATTTATATGGCGTACTTTACATACAATATACTACATAACACATGACATGTCCTAGCATTTCATAACATGGCATAATTCTAATTATGCATTTTCATGATTTTTGTAAAAACATGTAAACATTTAAATTGAAAACTGTAGTTTTTTATGCTGTAGACGAGATTCCTACTTAGCTGGTTTCTAGGGATAGGATCTGCTAAACTCGCCATATACTTATATAATACTCCTAGAGCCAGAAAAAAAAATTCCCAGTAAGAGTGTGAGCTAAATTTGCGTTACGCTAATCATTTAGCATTTCTTAAAAGGGAAATTTAATCTTTTCTTAGAAACTTTCCTTTATTTTCTAACTGACTAATTGGGTAGTTAAAAGGATTAATGTAACACCCGTTATTTTTCTAACGGGTATCATTATAATTAAATTAATTATTAGTGTGTCAATTAAAATTTTTATTTCACCTAAAATCTATTCCACATTATTTATGTTTACCTATTTTAAAATTTTCTAAAATTTTTCTATACCTATTTAGTATATTGATCAAAATGCCCTTGGAACTTTAATTTAATTACAAAAGAGCTATTTGGCATTATTTGCTCCAAAAGTCTCCGATGTAGACTTGATATTACCTGCCCAACCTCTTCTTGTCTCCTCTTTCCTTCATTCTTCTTCTTCTTCTTCTTCTTCTCTAGTGACAACTGTCTCTCCTTTTCTCTCTTATTTCCTCTCTACTTTCTTCCCTTTGATTTCTCTAAGATCAAGTATCATCAACTTAGCTTCAAGATAATAAACAGAGAAAATCCAAAGTTATTTTCTTAGATCTTCCAAATTACAAAACAAAGATCAAGGATTTTCACAACCAAAATCACTAATTTTCTTCAAGCTCGAGGTTAGATTTTCTAAGCTAAAATTTTGATTTAAATTTGTGTTTTAACATGAGATTTGTGAAAAATATGTGTTTGATGTTTGTGGGTAATTATACAATGATTTGAAGTTTGATTTACATAGATCTTTGTTTAAAATGAGATTTGAACTAGTTTTGAAAAGTTTTGATAATTGGCTTAGATTTGTATGTTGGGTATGAAAATTTTAATAAAGATGATCTATATGTGTTTAAATGTGATATTTCATAGCATTTATACATTTTCTATATCCTGGAAGTGATAAAAAGGGTCGGATTAAATTGTAAAGTTTGAAATCTTTGAAAATAGAAAACTGGATTTCTAGAAATTCTTTTATTGGTAGGCCAGACTTGTCAATCGGCAAGCCGGACCCATCGGCAGATTTGGTAGGCCGAACCCTGTAGGTAGGCAAGCCAAACTCTACCAAACCGAAAGGCCAAACCTTATAGATCGACAAGCCAAAAGAGAGGTCTGAAATGTATAGGTTAATCAGCAGGCCGATTAGGCAGTCCAAACTCATTTGTTTGTCATCGTTTTGTATTACAAAATGTTCCAAGGATTTCATATTAATGATTATGGCACACTAATAAGAATAGATGGTAAATTAACATGATTATAGATCAGGAATTAAGTTAAAGTATGGTTATTTTATATGTCATGGTATAACGAAGTACTTGGAGCTTACATAGTGAACTTGGTATCAGCATTGTATTCACTAAAAGGTAGAGAATCTATTACTTATCTTTTGTAAGGTTTTGTGAAATTAAAAGTGGTTCTTTGCATTGCAAGATATATATATATATATATATATATATACATATGTTGAATTATTATGATATGAATATCACTTATGAGACAATAATATGAACTCGTCCTGTAATGTACAGCAAGAAATATATTACCTTGACACATATTGAAAATATTTAGAAGCATGGTTAGGAAATGCACTTTATATATAACGGTAGTAGTTATGAGAGGAATAGTAAGACGTGAAGAGGGCGATGGTTACGTCATTGGGCACAAATACCCTAAAAGGTGAAATTGGGGAGAGGTGATGATGCTCCCTTGGGTCAAAAGTCCTAAAACGCACTGTACAAGAACCGACTTTGTGAGGATTTAGGGCTTGAATCCCTTCATCGAACACTCTTGAAATAATTGTAGAGTGGTCAAGCACGCCCATTTGGGTTTCGTTAAGTTGAGTGATATGATACTTTATTGTACGGTGGATATAGATGAGCATTATTAAATCTTGAACTAATATCTATATATTTGTATAGAACTTGGTAAGAATAATCATAAGGTATCCACCTAAAATGAACATGATAATATTGATGAATAATGTTGAGAACTAACTAACGATACATGTATTAATGTGGCAATGATAAAAACATAAAGGTGAGTAATGGTTTTTCCTATTAAGTATGTTGTCGCTTATTCCCTTATTTTTCATTTTCTCAGGACTCACAAAGTGTGAGGTGGTGATGAGAAACATAGTTGAGGAACCTATGTAACTATGCTCAATTGGAATCTCTTCATTTATTAAGAATGTTCTTCATGATAATGTAAGTATCGTATATTGCTATTCATGACTATATTAAGATGTATTGATGGTTAAAATGATGATGATGAAAGTTTTATATTATTAATTTAAAGGTGCTACATTAAATTGTGGTTTGTTATTGTTTATTTTTTATTTTAATTTGAGAGTTTTCATTTAAGTCCCGGGCAAATTTCTTTCAAAGTTTTATTTTTATTTTGTGATCTTTATTTAATTTATTAAACTACTAACCCCCACTTAGGGTTGTTACAATTAATTAAATTTAAATCCTCATCACTCATAATTCTTGTCTAATTTATTTTTCTTAATTGCCTTTAATTAAATCGTACTAACCTTAACACTTAATTAATTATTTATTTTATTCTTATAACTTGACGTGTTAATCTCTCATATTACCTATGTTAGGATCATTATTAAATTAAAGGTCTATTTGAATATGAATAATATTATTGGGCCCTTAATCCCATGTCTGCTTACTATTTAATTTATTAGGCCCAAATGGCCCTCTGGAACTAAAAGCATTCTATATCACAGCTTAACTTGTCCTTTTGTCCCTTTCTTGCACAAGTCTTTCTCCTCTTAGGTGTGCGAGTAAAGGGAAATTGATCACCTTTTATATATTCATGAGACTTTGCATACTCTTCTTCTTAGAACCTTTCTTATGTCAAGAGTCATTTCTAACTTCAACTCATTTATCTAATCATTTTGGCGATTTTCTCACCAAACATCAATGTGTCCTATGCTATTTTTCCTAGTTTGGTCAAGGGTATACTGGAGGATTATGTCTATTCTAGTATAGAATTTCTTTATGACTCTGAATTAGATGGTATAGTAGATCCCTTAACAGACAAAGATCGTACTATTGCTTCCTTTTGGCATGCTTATTCCAAGATCTACAACATACTATTGTAGCATATTGTGGATGATTGGGTGATGATTATACACTTTCTGACAACCTTTTGATGGGTTAATGATCATTCTAGGTTTAAGTCCCATATTATTGAGTGTAGTATGTTCTTCTAAAAAGAGCAAATTTGCACTGCTCCTTTGACTGGTAAAGGGTTTCTAAAGGCTTAAACTGCATTTTATTTATCTTATGGTCATGGCTCTAGTCTTTCTAAAAGCCTATTTTTTTAGGAAATTTTATGTTGTTCTAGACCTGATTGGTTCTCTTTACTTGGTGACAAAATTCTACTAGGTCATTCTACGATATTTCATAACATCGTATCTAAGCTTGGCTATATATGCTTCCTTCTCTAGGTCACTATAGTGTCCTATGTAATTCTAAGACTTCCTTATAACTTCTACTAATGGAGGTGCCTCAGCTTCAAAAGCCTACTAACATGGTCTGTCTTTTCTTACTCTCTTTCATTGTAAAGTCTGAGCCAGGCTAAGAGCTGTGGACTCATTTGACGAGTCATAATATATATGTCTCTATTTCCCTCATGTTGTCCTTATCTTAACTTAATTGGGCTCCATCACTTCATAACTAAAAGGTTCTATTATCACTGTTCTACTTTTGTATTATCATCAATGTTTCAAAGTGAAGACTTCTATTTATGGTTTTAGTTCATGGGTTGGATAATATGACGTCATGATTCTTTTATTCTTAGGTTTAAGTATTATAGTTCTATTGGCTACTTCTCGAGTATTGTTAATCTAATCCTTGATGTTCAACTTTGACCTTAATAAGGTCTCTTTTCTGGGATAGGGACAGTTATACTAGGGATATTTCCTTAAACTAAAGGGTATCTTTCATACTACATTGTGTTTCTTTCTGTCGATGGATAAGAGGTGAAGAATAACTAGGAGGTGCACTCACATGCTCAGGTCAATGGCTCGATGGCTTCTTAATCTCATGTGGAGAAAATATATCAATATCTCCTTTCATATTCATCTATCCTTTAGACAAAAAACATGGGTTTGACATTTATTCTTAGACCTTTTCATAAAACTCATCCTGTAATATGTCATAATGTTCTTAAAGTCTTTCTCGTAACACTTTAATCTTAGGTATGGTTTCTACTATTTGGTTGCCATATGCTCTAATTTGTCATATGGTGAATCTTATCGGTATTATGGAGGCCAGAAGAACTTATAAGCCTTACTAGCCTCTTAGTAACCCCTATTGTTAAGACATGCGTACTAACTTCAGAGGGTCCTATCTTACTTAGTAAATACTATACGTGTCATATCTCTTACTTAACATTAGAACACCCTTTATTGGCATCAAAAGCGGCATATAAATGGCCCTTAAACTGCTACTATGTCCCAAGCCTCGATACCAGGATCAAGCCTATCTTGAGGCACTAGAAATACTTATAGTTTCCTAATGAAGTTAACTTAAGGGTGCTTCGACCATCAGTTATGTAATGAAGTTCTTCTTAAACGGTCGATCGATACTCTTTTTGGTTCACTCTACTATTAACTATAGAGGATTTCACCTTGAAAAAGTGCGTCTTAATTAGTCATAGGGATTTTTCTTATCCCTATGTTACTCTAGGATCTTTGATCTTGCTTATTCTATGACCTCTATCTATCTAAAGACTTTATCACTTAAAGAGTGACCACATCCACTAGAGATGATCTTCCTGGCTTGATAATTAGATGGGGTATGTTTGTTACTCTATCTAGGGATTTTCTATTCTTAACCTTAAAGAAAATGTTCTTTTTCTATTGATGACTGGTTGCTATTAAGTCTCCTAGTAGACTATGTCCTTCTTTCGAGAATTTCCCTTTTGGTTTCCCCTTGTTTTGATTATTCTATCTAAACTACATATCTCTACTTAAGGTGGTTCAAATATTGAACCGATTCCTATGGTGTCATTGTGACGTTACTCACGTCCTATTGGTTATTTAAAGTAGTCTCTTACTCTTATAACCTTTGCTTAGCATGATTCTAATTTCCAGTAGAATGGTACTTAACAGATTTTCACAACTTATTCTCCATGATTATGGGCTGGAGAAGAAATATCTCTCTCTAAGATTACTATAATGGGGTCGATTAGGTCAGATAATAATTTAGAAGTAACCACCCATAGATAATCTATGACCTCTAGGAAGTTCTTCTCTTAGCTCTTAGGCTTCTACTTGCCTCAGGATTCCTTATAAGAATGCACGTACTTATACTTATTAAGATTCTAATTAGACAGTATCTCTCTTTTTTTCACCGTAACCTAAGAGGTCTAGTTCTTGCTGGGTTGCTTATGGACTTCATCATACAATTTCATTAAACATTGCATCGTATTAGTAAGCCATAATGTATACATAATACAATTTACAGGCATTAGACATAACATCCATACACATACCATACATATACATATAATTCATAACTTCATATCATAGAGTTGCTAAACATTTTTAGGTTAGTATTTATTACATATCATAGATCGTCATTGTGATTGAGACCTTACCCATCTCCAGCTGGTCGCATAACTTAGACTTCTCCCTATCCAAAACTACCATTGCTCATACATAAATTCTACTTCTTTATACTACACATAGACTTGCTTAGATGTTTGACATGGTACACCACTACCCCTATGATGATACATCGCTTATCTTAGTTTTCTACATCGCCTTCAGGTTGAGCACTATATCCTTGTTAATGATCCATGTTGGGAGTCCCTTTTTGGAAAAATGCTTAAACGTGCTCTGAGGAAGGCATCCTATCATCAGCATTGCTAATGGTAATCCTTTGAAGAAGACTTTGCTCCTCAGTTCCTCACTTATCTTAAATGGTAGCCTCGGTAAAAATTCTCCTTCTAACCATCTAATGTAACTCCATATGTCCTTACTCAAATTCATGTTCCACGAGTCAATCATCTCGAAGTGCCAATTCATAAGTTCCAGCATTTCCAGGGATTGTTTTGCTTGTTTGGGAATTTGACATCCAGAATAACTCCTCATGATCTGGTGCGTCATATTTTCTAGGTGCAATGTCTGGACATGAAGAGATGTCTTGAACTATCTTGGTATGTTGATTGTCTAGTTCAGTGATGATATAAGAGATGTTACCTATTAGCAATCATAACTTAATTAACACAACTAAACTAACTTATTTGGAGTATGGCATAGCAGACATGTGACGATGTGGAATAAGATGGCAGGATACCGGCTCTGATAATAATTGTAACGACCTTACTTGTGTGACTATTACTTATTTACATAATCATATTCTTTATTTTAACTTATCGTAAAATACTGAGATTCGTGAAACAATTTTTTTTTTTTTATAATCATCATAATAATTTATTAAGACATCTTCTTTTAAAACTTTCTTAACTAAAATATATCTTTTGAAAGCATTTTCAAAAGTGAACATTTCTAAGATTAATTTGTTTAAACTTTCTTTTATATATGTTGCAACATATTAATCTTAAGGTAATCTAATCAAAGACAGTGCATTTACAACCTTAGTTTCAAACTATACATGCATAAAATTACTCATATATACATACTTAATTATTTTGAAACTAATACAAAAGATATTTCTGTAAGCAGTATCTAGACTCATCCCCACCACCCGTCTACCACTCACTACAATTCATCACCCATTACACGCGATCATCGGGAATTTAGTGTTTGTAAAGATCCCCAACAACCTTAGACATAAATCAAATTGAATTGGATGCCTCTCCATAGGTTGAGAGGTCTTGAATCCTCCCCGTAGGTCGGGAGGCTGGTATGATACTCTTAACTTATCTTATTTTTTTACACTTGTCTTATTTTGTATGTATGCAGTATGGCTGTTACTACATGTTATCACATAACATAAATCATAACTAGTCTTATCAAAAGGTGAATATGCAATACAATTTTACATGGCATACTTCACATATATACACTACACAATATGAGCATGGAATGTCCTAACACATCATAACATGGCATGATTCTAATCATGCATTGTCATGATTTTCATAAAAGCATGTAAACATTTAAATTGGAAACTGTAATTTTCATGCTATAGGTGAGATTCCTACTTACCTGGTTTCCAATGAAAGAATCTACTGAACTCACCACGTACTTATTCACTACACATAGAGTCTATAAAAATACCCAGTAAGAGTGTGAGCTAAATTTTACGTTATGATAATTATTTAGCATTTTTGTAAAAAAAAAATTTAATCTTTTCTTAGAAACCATCGTATTTTCTAACTAACTAATTGGGTAGTGAAAAGGATTAATTAAATTTAAATGCTCATATCTCATAATTCTTGTCTAATTTTTTTTCTTAATAGATATTGATTAAATCGTACTAATGTTAATAATTAATTATGCTCTTCTTATCACTTGATGTACTAATCTCTCATATTACCTATGTTGGGATTATTATTAAACTAACGGTCCATTTGAATATGAATAATATTATTGGGCCTATAAGCCCATGTCTGCTTACTATTCAATTTATTAGGTCGAAAGGGTCCTCTAGAACTAAAAGCATTCTACGATATTTGAGCACTACCATCGGAAGATTTGAATCCGATAATTGGCTCCTAAACATGTACAAGAGTTGGACCTGTAATTGCAATCGTAGTGGTTAACAAGTTATATTTCCAAGGAGTTTCTCATTTTCTTTAAATCTGTTGAAAACTCTATATGCAGAGTTCTTACTAAAAACCATATTTTAATTTGGTGCCTGAATATTAGTAAAACTATAAATTGTAGACTCTTATAACTTTCTGAGTGATACAATTCTTTTATTAATCATAAATAGTGATTCTGCTACAAAACAAACGTTCTATTTTGAAACTAGTTTTGAAAACGCATCTTTTATTAGTTTTAAAAGCCACCTTAAACTGTATATCAAAGACAGTTTTGATAAAAGTTTCCTTTACAGAAGTTCCTCATTTTGTCAAGGGTTAAAACTTCCATGCTTCCCAAAAGTCCATTTTCTATCTTTAACATTTTTTTTTGAAATGATTTTGTAAACTTTACTAGTTAGAACATTTTTCTAAATCTGTTTAAAAGTTCCTTTTTAGAGGCAAAATCTTCAAAAGTTTCTTTACAAAAATTCTCTGTCTCCTTGAGACTTAAAATTTTCATGTTTTACAAAAATCATGATTTAGACTATATTGAGGGTCATTCACCCAAAACATAAACTGCATTATTGAAGTTGTACAATTATGTCGCAATATCTTTTACAACATCTAACGATAACAGTTCTAGAATAGCCATGAACTATACTACAGTTGTAGTGATAATCTTGTATGATAGTAAACTACGCATTTCATCCTTAAGTATTAAAAAGAACCCGATAATTTTGACATCTACACTCTTGATGTCATAACTCATGTTGCAACATCATATACATGTTGGAAAAATAGTATGCAGTGGAATTTTAAAAATTTTATATCAGATTATTTTTCAAAATACAAGTTTGACATGCTATATGCATAAATTAACCAGATCTTACTAACCTTTGATTGCCGAAGAACCCTTGCAAAACATGAAGAGAAGTAACGTTCCAGAAGAGCTTCAACCAACTGGTCTTCTTTGCTATTCTCTATCCACGACCGTAGTGAGTGTGGGCTCACACGTACAGCTCTTCCACCAAGTAACTCTCCATCCAACCAATTGAGAGAACCCAAAGCAAGTGTTCATGATTTGTGAACAAAAGCTCTCAGGGCGTTTTCAGATTCTCACCAGCAGAGTATCACTCTTAATCTCTCAATTGATCTTACTAACTTATGTGACTTACACTCTATTTATAGAGGTTGGGTCCAGGGTCAGACCTTATCAGATTAGGTCTTAAAATTTGAATCAGAATCAAATTCGGATCAATATCTAATAAGATCTACATAAAATCATGTGATTTTATCCTTCGCTCATCGGCAGGCCGATCAAGATGATCGGCAGGCTGAACAGCCCCATCGGCAGGCCGAACACGTGAATCGGCAGGCCAAACTGCCAAATAAATATCTCTGCAAATCTTTTATTTTTCACCCGAGATTCTATAGGATAAAGTCTCAGTTTTAATTCAAATAACCTAATAGAGAAGTTATCTGATCAAAACAACTTTATCTAGATAATCTCTAGGAAAATAAATGAATTCCCTATAATTCTACAAGTTTATCTTGATCTAATTTATCCACAAATTAAATCAACCAATAAACAAACAAGAATTATCCGATCCCAATAATTCAACAAGTTTATCTTGAATCAATTTTATCACAAAATTAATTCAACCGATAAACAGACATGAATTATATGATTCTTCTAAATTTTAACCAATATGATAAATCTGACATAAGTCACCAATTATTAGAAAAACATGCCGTATCGTTACAAGATTTTGTGAGCTAGCAAAGGGGACCAAATGGACCTATATAGTTCAAGCTCCCGATAATTATGAAACCTAATATCCCATATATACATTTCATAATTATCAACTCCAACGCTACTCTACTAAAAGCTTGGAGCTGCACTCTCGAACTACATAGAATTATGAAGCCCGTATAGCTAAGTCTCCATGACATATCATAGTGTATCGTATCCCCATATGATTATCCATAATCGGCTTAAGGACAAGTTCTGTCTTACCTTCCTGGTTATTTTTATCTTACGTTCTATTATCTCACCATCTGAAAACGTACTATCCAAAGACAGTATGCCATTCAGTTACACCTATGTATCTAAATGGTTGAGCGCTCCAGTTTTTCAATTACAAGATAACGCATGTAAGAGCATATCACTACTCATAAAAGGGAGCTATGGATTCCTATCTATGAATAACAAGTCTACGCTATAGAGTCATGCCTCCAACGTACCAGCATGCATACCACTATTAAGATGTAGGTGTCACCCTTTGGTACATCAAAAGACACAAGTCAAAACAACAGGCCCACTATTCATCTCAGGATTAAGATACAATACAAATGATTGTCTAAAGTAAATCGATTTGCCGAGACAGAATTATTAATCCAAATTAATTCACTTTATGTCCCGATCTAACACATCGTCACTTATAACAATGTGCCAATGTTTCTATTCACGGAGTCCACCTCCGATGGTCAAGACAAACCATCTTCCAATAGGGATATAGACAACATAACAATCTTACATGAATAAAGCGCCCAACTTTATTCCCTCGATTGTGGATCTTATGATTTAGACCATCACCTTAAGAATCGTGTCTTCCGCATAATCTGTGCATCGTATGCCCAATTCTTAAGGTTTAGACCGACAGTCTCAAACTATTGTTTGCTTAACATACATTCAACAATTATGAACGCAAAGAGGATAAGATTTAGTATATAAACAATAAATAAATTCTTTATTGATAAAAATGTCTCCAAAAACTTATTACATTTTTACTTCTTAGGGCATATATGTCTAACAATCTCCCACTTGTACTAAGTGAGTAAATATGACAAATCACGCATCCCCATAGCTTCCGTATGCCTCTTGAAGACTCTCCCAGTAAGTGTCTTCGTAAATGGATCAGTTAAATTGTCCTCTAACGCGATCTTGCACACCGTGACATGCCCGCCCTCAACGAAGTCCTTTATCACATGATACTTTCGATCAATATGCTTACTCTTCTTATGAAATCTTGGTTCCTTAGCATTAGCTACCAATGCATTGTTATCACAGTACAGTGATACCGCCTTGTCCATAACAGGAACTACCTCAAGATCCCTAAGGAACTTGCGGAGCCATACTGCTTCTTTCGAAGCATGACTAGCTACCACATACTCGGCTTCCATCGTTGAATCCAATGTGCAATCTTGCTTAGCACTTCTCCAATTGATGGCACTGCCACCCAGAGTAAACACTAAACCCAAAGTCAATTTCCTAGAATCCAACAGGATTGAAAATCTAAGTCAGTATATCTTAGAGGAGTCAAGTCCTCACCTGAATATACAAGCATATACCCTCGAGTCCTTCTTAAGTACTTAAAAATATGCTTTACCGTAACCCAATGGTTTGGTCCTGGATCTGCTTGAAATCGACTTACAATCCTGACCACATAACTAATATTCGGTCATGTGCAAAGCATGGCATACATGAGACTACCCACTGCCGAAGAATAAGGCACCTTCTTCATGTATTCTCTTTCTTCATAGGACTTTGAAGAGTCTTTCTTAGAAAGAGTAATTCTAGACCTAGATGGTTACCCACCTTTCTTGGAATCCTGCATTGCAAACCTTTTGAGAATTTTATTTATGTAGCCGGCCTGGGACAAAGCTATCATTTTGTTCTTCTCAACCCAAAAGAGCTGGATACCGAGAACAAAATTAGCCTCACCCAAGTCCTTCATGTCAAACTACTTGGTCAACCATAATTTGACCGATGACAACACCCCAATGTCATTGCCAATTATTTGAATGTCATCTACATAGAGCAGTAGAAAAACCACCTTCCCATCCTTAATGTGTTTGTAAGCACATGGCTCATCCACATTTTGTGAGAACCCATAAGTCTTGATCACCTTATCAAATCTTATGTTCCAAGAACAAGAAGCCTGCTTAAGTCTATAAATTGACTTTAGCAACTTACAAACCTTACCCTCTTGACCCTTGACCTTGAACCCATCTGGTTGTTCCATATAAATGGACTCATCAAGATAGCCATTCAAAAAAACCGTCTTGACATCCATCTACCAAATCTCATAGTCGAGAGCGGCAGCTATGAACTAGAGAATCCGGATAGACTTAAGCATGGCTACAAGCGAAAAGGTTTCCTGATACTTAATTCCTTTATTTTGCGTATAACCCTTAGCTACCAGTCTAGCCTTAAAGGTTTCGACCTTTCCATTTACTCCTCTTTTCCTCTTGTAGATCCACTTACACCCTATGCGTTTTACCCCTTCGGAAAGATCCATAAGCTCCTAGACCTGATTAGTCTCCATAGACTTCATCTCAATATTCATGGCCTCTGTCCAGAGTTTTGAATCAACATCCTCTATAGCTTTTGCGTAAGTATAAGGATCCCTAGTCATGTTCATCTGATTCAGCCAAAAAGACCTCCCTATTGAACATATACTTCTCAAGTTGACGCCTGATCCTCCCACTACGTCGAAGCCCCTCAGGTTGTTGTTCAGGTTTGTTTGGTTTTTCTATACTGATCGGAATGGTTTCATTCGAAACCTCTAGACTGATCAGATCACTCCTTAACTCCTCAAGCACCACTTTGCTTCGAGGTTTAAAGTCGTCCATGTAATTGTCCTCAAGGATAGTTGCATTAGTTGAAACCATGACATTATTTTCCTTTGGGTTATAGAAATAACCCCCTTTAGTCCCTTTTGGATATCCTACAAACACATAAACTTCTGAACGTGCTTTTAACTTATTCAGATCCTTAAACAGGACATAAGCCGGACATGCCCATATGTGAATATAGTTTAAGGATGTCTTCTTAGTCATCCATAACTCGTGAGGAGTTTTAGGGACCAATTTTGAAGGCACATTGTTCAAAAGATAACATGCAGTTTGTAGTGCATATTCCCAAAAGGATAAAAGCAATGATGAATAACTCCTCATAGACCTAATCATGTCCAATAAAGTCCTATTTCTTCTCTCTACCATGCCATTCTGCTGCAGAGTGCCTGGTGCAGTCAAATGGGATAAGATCCCATTCTTTAATAAGTGTTCTAAGAACTCATCAGAAATGTATAACCCACCTCGATCAGATCGAAGTGCCTTTATAGGTCTACCCAATTGCTTTTCCTCTTCAGCCCAAAACTCCCTGAACTTATCAAAAGTTTCGCTTTTATGGTGCATCAGGTACACATACCCATATCTTGAGTAATCGTCAATAAAAGTGACGAAGTACTCATACCCTCCTCGTGCCTGGATGTTCATCGGTCCACAAACATCACTATGCACGAGTTCTAGAACCCCTTTGGCCCTATTGCCCTTAGACCCGAATGGTCTTTTGGACATTTTACCCTCCAAACAAGATTCAATTGAGGTATAGATTCTACCTTTAAGTGACTTAAAGGTCCATCCCTTGCCAACCTTTGAATCCTATTCAGGTTAATATGACCAAGGTGCAAATGCCAAAGATAAGTCTTATTAGAGTGAGAAATTTTAAGGCTTTTAGAGTTATTATCATTCATCTCAGCATTAAGCAATAAGTCCATCTTAGGTTTGATAAAATATAGATTATTTTGCATCCATCTAGAACAGATAAAAGATTTATTTTTAGGAATCACCATTTTATTATTAAAAGAAACCAAATAGGAGTCTTTAAATAAACAAGCTACAGAAATTAAATTCCTTTTAAATTTAGGAACATGAAAACAATCTTGCAAAAATAAATTCTTATAATTATCAAAATAAAGATGGACGTCTCCCACTGCTTCTGCTGAGACCAAGGATCCTTCGCCTATCCAAAGCGTGAAGTTTTCATGCAGCAGACTTTTCGTTTCTTTGAACCCTTGCAGAGAAACACAAACATGATTAGTTGCACTGCAATCTATGATCCAAATGTCATTGGATTCCTCAACCAAACAAGTTTCTAAATACAGAAGATCACACCTACCTCATTTAGAAAGGAAATCCTTGTAATGCTTCTTAATGTGCCCGACTTTCCCACAAAAGAAGCACTTAAGCTTCTTTGGGTTCTTCTTCTTCTTCTTCTTGCTCTTGGTGCTAGCAGGAATAGAATACTTCCCGTTCTTGGCCCGTTGCTTCTTTCCATTCCTAAAGTTAGGATTGGAACCAGAAGTAGCTACTATGTTGGCCTCTCCACCCGCAGGAGACTCCCTGATCAGCAGTTCGAACTCCTATAACTGTTTCGTTAATTCTGTTAAGGTCATATCCCGTCTATTGCTTAAATTAAAAGTAAATCTAAACAGAATAAATTCCTTTGACGAAGTCTCAAAGACCCTAGTCATCTGAGTTTTAGCATCAATGTTGGCTCCACTGGTTTGTGCCTTAGCGAGGTAACCCATGACCAACATCATGTACTCTTTTACAGATGTCCTCGGTCTCTGCTTATAGTTTAAGAGTTTTTGAAGTGCCCCTTGCTGCTTTGTTATGGCTTGGCCTCGAAACATATCCTCAAGATTATCCAAGATCTGCTTTACAGTCTCATAATCCTAATATTGAACCTGCAGCATGTTATTCATGCTAGCCATAACATAGCAGTAGGCCTGATCCTTAGCATCTTTTCAGCGATCAGATGCTTGGAATTGCTCATTTGTTGAGTCTCCTGTAGACTCGGGAGGACAAGGGGTTGTCAGCACATACTTCAGTTTCTCAAAAGAGAGGACAATATCCAGGTTCCGTTTCCAATCATTATAATTCTCTCTAGTTAATAGGTTTTTGTCAAATATTGATGATAAAGCGTTTTTAGACATTTTTAATCTACAATAAAGAATCATATACCAAACATAAGCAAACATATAATAATAATTTAGTAAGCTAACGCAATCATGTAAAAATACAAATGTGTTTATGTGTCAAAACCTTGAAAATATCACAACCTTACAACGATAATTCTTAACTCAGAACTCAACAAGTTCCTGTGGGAGTCATACTAAATTCAATCAGGAGCACAGATCCCCTCCTGATTAATATATGCCATCCAGGACTCGTATGATCCAACATATATTAATAATCGTTTCTTTGGCCATTAATTTTATTAACATAGCTCCTAGGGGAGGTTAATAATAAAATTAACATGAATGTATAACCATCATTTCAATATTTTATCCATGATTTATAATCACCACCTAGGGGTGTGCAACCATAAATCATGCTAAAATACCTTATCCTTTCAGAGATCCAATCTGGTATATGATAGAAATCCCTTCCTAGGGTTGAGACCACCATGTTCTGCCTATGGACCAACGATGGAGGCCTTAGGTTCTCTCCTCGAAAACCTTCTCCCACTCAATCTTTTGAAATCAAGGTTTTATTTTAAGAATATGCATAAACAATTTTAATATGAGCGACAGTCCCTATTTTATATAACACGTTATCAATATACATGGCAAATCATATTATAATGCAGATAAGCAAAGCTACAAGCAAAATAATAATAACCGTAATATTATGGTTCCACCCTAGAGAATAGAAAACTAAGATTACAAGAGAATAATCGAGACATATTATCCATTCTTCATCCTTGAATCCTTAAACTGTACCCTTCTTCATGTAATGCCTATCTTCAAGTCTTCAATCCCGTATGAATTGAATACTTCATATTTCCAGTCATATCCAAATTTAATGTTTCTCAGAATTGTCCCAAAAATAAAATTAAAACTGCACCTTTTTTGGAAATTTCTAGCTCTCGATCGGCAAGCCGATCTGGGTGATCGACCTGCCAGTCATGCTTGTAACACCCACCTATTTTTATGTAACGGACCACATTAAGTTAGTAACGATGTTAAAGAATTTTATTAATAAATTATGTTATATGTTATGAAATATGCTTTAAATGTTACTAACTTTTTATGTCAAGTTTTATTACAGGTGATGACCGCTTGGAATCGTTGTGCTCAAGTGTTCATGATTATTTTAATGTATGTTTAATTATGATGTATGATGAATTGAATGTTTTAATATATGGCGTTTAAGGATAGTTTGGCATGCCAAACTTTTAAGTTCGATAGGCCGAACAGACTGCCAAAGATCGGTAGGCCGAAGGAAACCATCGGCAGGCCGAACTTGGTGGAATCGGCAAGCCGAAGAGGAAAATCGACAGGCCGAACACGGCTGATGAGCAGTCAGCAGAAATCTCTCTAAATTCATGGCTGAGATAATTATGTTAAATGAGTTATTTATTGTGATTAATTGGCACAATAATGGAATGTTTTATCAGTTAAGGAAAATAAAAAGGTTTGACCTTGCATTGATTTGTGTTATTTTAAATGGTTTCCTATTTTAAGAGGGCAAAATATGGTAAGATGTGATGATTTGTTTGACTTTCTTTTTCTTCTCACCTTCCTTCATGCCTTGGGCTATCAAATAGTCAGAAATTCTGACTTAATGGAGGGCAATGAATGTTCATTATGCTTGTTACGTTAAAAATTTTTAACTATTCTTTTCCTCAGCTTTTGTCCTCTCATTCACTGTCTGAGACGCTTTCTGATTTTCTCTCTTTCTTCTCTTCTCCACGAATCCCATCTCCTTCCCCCTCAAAAATTCTCTACAAGTATTGAAAGAAAAAGTTATATTTCATTGGTTAAATTCAAGGATTTTGAGAAGAAATTTCAAGGTAAGAATTTAGTTTTTTCGGTGTTTTTGAAAAGAAATTCTCCTCCTCAATACGTCTACAATATCTTTTTTTAGGTATTGTATTTGTTTTGAAATTTTAATATGATATGCATGTATGTTTTATGAGATGCTTTCCTAAGTTTCAAGTTGTTTCAACGTTTTTATGACAAAATATGAATTTTCTATCTTCTACCCCTCACAGTAAAATTTTACTGTTTAATCTTGATGCATGAACAAAAAGTAATGTTATTGAAGGGGTAAATATGATGTTTTTCATGATAGTCGCCAAGAATGTGCATGTATAATGTATGATGAATGTATTTAATGTTATATAATTTCTATGGGAATACATTAAGAAAACTGTTTTAATAAATGTTATTTCTGGATTTTGTTTATGAAATGTTATGTATGTTTAAATGATTTTATGATAATGAAATAATTGTATGCATGATAATATGGTGTTTGTATGAATTTTTAAAATTAAAAGATATATATTTTAATTGTTCGAAAATGTTTTATTTAAAAGATAATTATGTTCAAAATGTATGGTTTGTTTTTTTATGCTTAAGGTAATTTTTATGATTTAAGAAAAATCATAATAACATGTTTATGTGATGACAATTTTTATGGTTATGAATTATGTTTGTAATATGAGATGAATGAATATATATATGAATGAATGTTTTATGATAAGTATTAATTTTATTGTATTTTTAAATGGATAAATGGCATGAACACTCAAAAAAGTGAGCACATCCAGACCGCGGCATCATCACCAAAAGTATATTAAGGTTAAGTAAGCTAGCGTTAAGGTAAGTTCATTCTCACCTGCAACATAACATGTTTTACAAGGATTTGATGATATGTTCACAATGATGTTCATGATGATTTTATGGTCATTTTTCCTTAAAGGATTTCTTATGAAAGATTATCATAATTTAAAAGTTATGAATGTATGATGATGACATGTTTCAAAGCATGAAAATCATGTATATATATGTATCACCTAATAAGTGTTGCACACCAATGTTATGCTATGATATGTTATGATGTCATGTTTGGTTTTGGATTAGCTACCCTTCTTCTCTCATGACGGCGTGCCTATGATGATGTTTATGGTGCAACACTTAGGCCCTTAAGATAAAAATGGAATAAGTTTTAATATGGTCAATGCAATGAAAGATATGTTTTATGAAATTGTGCTTAAGGCACTCCTATGATATGATGATGATGAAGATGTATATGAAATGTTTTATATTGTAAGAATTATATGTACTTACTAAGCATTAGCTTATTCAAGTTTTATGTCATGTTGCAGATAAGGGTAAGAAAATCTTCGAATAAGCAGAGGACATGGAAAGGTGGGTGGACACAAAGCTCAATGAATTGTAACCGGAAGAAATGCCAAGATGAACGTCTTATGTTTTAAATCAAGTTTTATAATTAGAACATTATTTTTATGTTAAGTTTTAAGAATACTCAAACTATGGTTTTATAAGTTATTTTATCATTTTAATGAATTTTGATGTTTTGCATTTTTATGAAAGTTGGTTTGTTTTAAACAAAAATTAAGTTTTTTCTCAAAGATTTTGGCTCGGTCGGCCTACCGAACATCCTTGGTCGGTCTGCCGATAAATGTTTTTGACTTGCCGGACAATGTTGAGTTTTTAAGCCAGATTTGCATGTGAATCAAAAGTATTGTTGATTTGGAATGAGTTTAGCATGTGAATCAACAATGTTAAGTTATATAAAAAAAAAATGTGTGTATGAATGGATCCTGGTTAAGCATGTTTAACTCCTTTTACAATTAAAAGTATTGTTTAAGTTTTGTATTCATATATATGTTTTGAGTTTAATAAGTAAGAATGTAAGAATGTAATAACATCTGTGATGTCCGATCTAAGGGGCGTTACAATGCTCCATTGGCCTGTCGATTCATGAAAATTTGGCCTACCGAACTGGAAGTTTGGTTGCCTCTAGAGCCTCTTGATTTCTTCCCCACTGACGGCCTGTCGAACTACACATCCTGCTTGTTGAACCTCACAGTTCGGCATGCCGACTGAGCAAAAATCTCCTATTCTAGAAAATACAATTTTTAATACAATTCATCAATTTTATTTTCAACAATTCAAAAACATAAAATTAGAGACTCAGGAAATACCTAGGAGCACAATCATCATTCTTCTAGATCAGTCTTCTACATCTTTCTTCTCCGAATAATTATTTAATTACAAAATTCTTGCAAAGTTAAAATTAAATAATAATTCTTAGACGGAGATGATAGTCCGCCATCTAATTACATGAAAAACCTAGATACACATTATAACCTCTAAGGAACCATAATCGGTATTAATTAATTAATAATTAAATAACCATTTAATCAACCATAATTAATTAATAAACATTCACCACATAATCCATGACAACATATAAAATATATAAAAACATAGAGTGCCAACTCTATATAAAATTACATTCAAGCACAGGAGAGATTAAGATCACAAAATTTATACATATAACATGATCATAAGTCGTAAATTTATGTAAAAACCAAGAGTCTGATACCAATTGTTGAAAAAATAATACACAGTAGAATTTTAAAAATTTTATTTTAGAGTATTTTCTAAAATATAAGATTGACATGCTATATGTATAAATTAACCAGATCTTACTAACCTTTGATTGCCGAAAAACCCTCGCAAAACATAAAGAGAAGTAACGTTCCAAAAGAGCCTTAACCAACTGGTCTTCTTTGCTATTCCCTATCCACGACCGGAGTGAGTATGGGCACACACATACAGCTCTTCCACTAGGTGACTCTCCTTCCAACCAATTGAGAGAACCCAAAGTAAGTGTTCGTGATTTGTGAACAAAAGCTCTCAGGGAGTTTTCAGATTCTCACCAACAGAGTATCACTCTTAATCTCTCAACTGATCTAAATAACTCATGTGACTTACTCCCTATTTATAGAGGTTGGGTCCAGGGTCAGTCCTTATCAGATTAGGTCTCAAAATTTGAATCAGAATTAAATTCAGATCAATATCTGATAAGATCCGCTTAAAATCGCATGATCTTATCCTTCGCTCATTGGCAGGCCGAACACGTGGATCGGTAGGCCGAACTACCAAATAAATATCTCCGCGAATCTTTTATTTTCCACCCGAGATTCTATAGGATAAATCAGTTTTAATTCAAATAACCCAATAGAGAAGTTATCTGATCAAAACAACTTTATCTAGATAATCTCTAGGAAAATAAATGAATTCCCTATAATTCTACAAGTTTATCTTGATCTAATTTATCCAAAAATTAAATCAACTGATAAACAGACAAGAATTATCAGATCCCAATAATTCAACAAGTTTATCTTCAATCAATTTTATTTCAAAATTAATTCAACCGATAAACAGACATGAATTATCTGATTCTTTCAAATTTTAACCAATCTGATAAATTTGACATAAGTCACCAATTATTAGAAAAGCATACCGTATCGTACAGGATTTTGTGAAGTAGCAAAGGGGACAAAATTGACCTATATAGTTCAAGCTCCTGATAATTATAAAACCCAATATCCCAGATATACATTTCATAATTATCAACTCCAACGCTACTCCACTAAAAGCTTAGAGCTGCACTCTCGAACTACATAGAATTATGAAGCCCGTATAGCTAAGTCTCCATGACATATCATAGTGTATTGTATCCCCATATGATTATCCATAATCAGCTTAAGGACAAGTTATGTCTTACCTTCCTGGTTATTTTCATCTTACGTTTCATTATCTCACCATCAGAAAACTTACTATCCAAAGATAATATTCCATTTGGTTACACCTATGTATCCAAATGGTTGAGCACTCCAGTTTTCCAATTACAGGATAATGCATATAAGAGGATATCACTACTCATAAAGAGGAGCTCTGGATTTCATATCTATGAATAACAAGTCTACGCTATCAAGAGTCATGCCTCCAACTTACCGGCATGCATACCACTATTAAGATGTCGATGTCACCCTTTGGTACATCAAAACATATAAGTCAAGACAACAGGCCCACTATTCATCTCAGGATTAAGATACAATACAAATGATTATCTAAAGTGAATCGATTTGCTAAGACAGATTTATTAATCCAAATCAATTCACTTTATGTCTCGATCCAACACATCGTCGCCTATGACAATGTGCCAATGTTTCTATTCACGGAGTCCACCTCCGATGGTCAAGGCAAACCGTCTCCCAATAGGGATATAGACAACATAACAATCTTTACATGAATAAAGCAGCCAACTTTATTCCCTCGTTTGCAAATCTTATGATTTAGACCATCACCTTAAAAATCGTGTCTTCCGCATAATCTGTGCATCGTATGCCCAATTCTTAAGGTTTAGACCGACAGTCTCAGACTATTGTTTGCTTAACATACATTCAACAAATATGAACGCAAAGAGGACAAGATTTGGTATATAAAAAATAAATAAATTCTTTATTGATAAAAATGTCTCCAAAAACTCATTACATTTTCACTCCTTAGGGCATACATGTCTAACAATACGACACTTAAAGAAAAAGTTCCCGAAATCACTATTGATAAAATTACAGTTTTCCAAAATCATAGGGAGCAATAAACTGGGTGGTTCCAACTTTTGGAAGCATAAGAAGAGCAGTTTCTAGACAAAAACTACTCTATACTACAGAGGTCGCAACTCAATGTTGTGACATCACAAGCGGCATCTATTGAAAAAGTATTGATAACCACCACTGGTGGTTCCATAATTACTACAGGAGTCTTGTCAAACAACAAGAAGAGGTTTCCAATAAACAAATATAATATTTAAGCCTTCTATACTACTGATGTTGCAGCTAATGTCGCAACCCATGTTGCAACATCTCCACAACATTGTTGTGATAGATAATAAAATATGATAGAAATATCATTTTGGGGTCGAGATTCTAGCTTTTATCATCTTAAACAAAATCATTTAAGTTGTTCTGACTCAGAAATTCCTAGGTTTAAAAATACTTTAAAACCGATCTTTCAACTGTCATTTTCAAAGTCAAAGAGAGTGGAAAATCTCTTAAAAACACAAAACATAACCTAGATCTAACTTTTTCATACCAAACATTCATAAACTAAAACTACATCCATACAAATTTACAAAAACCATAACTTAAGTATAAATAAAACTTATTACATGCCAACTTTACAAAAATAAAATCGTAAATCATTTCTCAAACTTAAAAAGAGAAAAGGTTTGGTATTTATACCCTTAAAGACTTATAGTTGATGGGTTCCACCAAAGTCTCCTTCTTGAACTTAGCCTAGGCTAGTGCTTTTCTAGTGGGTGTGAAAATGAAGAAAAACTATAGAGAATGAAAGAAGGAAACTCATAGGTTCTTGAAGAAATTGTGGAGGAGAAAATTTTTTTTTCTTTAAAGAATGGACAGGAAAATGGCAATAGCCCTTGAAGTCATAAGGTATGTTTATAGGCCTAAAGCTAATACAAATTAACATTTTGATCTTGATTTTCATATCTCCAAGTAAGCTTTAAAAAGTGCAAAAATTATGCTCAATGGAACTAATGGGTGGCGTCACTTACTTAAGGGAAAGGAAGAGAAAATTTTCATCAATAAGTCACGTCATATTCAACTTTAAAGAATCGTGCAAGATATGGTCTCCTTGGGAGACAAGATCCACTTTGTATGAAACTTTATGGACTTTTGGAGACTTTATCTCTATGTATCTCCAAGCAGCTAAATTTTTGACTGGTTGGAAGAGACTAGCTAGCTGTCAAGGAAAATTTTGGTTCTGTCGAGTTTGCTTAATACAATCTAAGACTAATATCGGTATAACCCAATAGCTGTATAAATTTTAAATTGCGTAAAAACTAAATTGTTTTCAATATTAAATCTATTTTTATACTGCATAAAATAATCTTAGTAATTTCTACACTCTACCTTAGTATTGACATATCTTTAGCATTGTCAATTTTGAACTTAAGTAGCATTTTCACCAAAAATGCTTATCACATAACTCAGATTTTTAACTAATAAGCAATTAAGGATTTTCTATGTTTAAGGTATAACCGATTAAATATTTAATTATTATACTAAAATCTATGCTCTTAAGCTATAAACTCATGCTTCTTATGAACTTAATAGTGTGGTTATAGAAAAATCCTTAATTAATTATATTGATTAATTATTTGGATTTTTTAAGGCATTATATACACAAAGGCAACAAAAAACACAAACCCAGAACACTACCACCACCGCAATACGTGGATCCCAAGTCCCTCAACTCTAGCCACCTAAAAGCATCAGCTACCTAACTTTAACCACCTGCTCACCAGAGAGCTCTGACGGCCCCTTTTCGGATGACCCTATGATGAGACCCGCATAACCACTACCCACCTTTTCCTAGCAGTATGAACTTACACCTAGCCAAAGGAAGGCACCTCAACACCAGCATCAGGCAGACGACAACCTCTCCTACCCTACCTATGGCAGATCAAAGCTGTCGAGCCAACCCTATTGCCCAATCGACCCAGCTCGATCCTGAAGGAAAACCAAGCCACCCATGACCTCCACAGACAGCACAGCCTCCTCTTTTCTCCTTGTTTCAGTGACCAGATCAATAACAAAGTTTATATCCCTTCTAGCTCCATGCTCGACCTCCAACCCAAGTCACCCTTCTGTCCCCTGGTGGCACGAACTCTAGGACCACGACGATCGTCAAATGATAGCCCTCCAGCCGAGGATTGGAGGCAATAGACTGGTAACGTGCCGACCCGCTTGTCCCAACACACACTCTCTCTACCTTTTCTTTTCTTGTTCTCTCTAAAAAATATAGTATAATGTGTAAAAAATATATAGTTATAAAATAGTTTTTAGCTAGTTAGTGGAGTTAACTAGGAAGTTGGGTTTGGAGTCTACATTTCATGTGACATAATAATAACAATAACAATAATGATGATGATGATGATGATGATGATGATGATAATAGTAATTATATGAGTTTGTTGCTATTTACCCTTTGTTTGGTTGTTTGGTCCAAACTGAGCAGTTTGGTTGTAACTGCTACTACTTTTGGCCTAGCATCAGTCCATACCAAAAATTGAGCCCAAGGGTTATGACCAATTCTAACCCTACTTCCTCTTCTCAATTCAGTGCCTCCTCAATTCTCTCAACCCTTGAAACACCTCTCTTCTTCTCAATTCAGTGCCTCCAAAATCATCTCTTTCTTATAGTTCACCACTTCTCATGAGTTCTCTCTTCTCATGTTGTTAATGGCCCTGCAAAAATCCACAAATATCAATCTCTCCTACAATGCCTCCATTTTATCTTATCGTTTCAAACCCTAAAATCTTATGCCCCCTTCTCAAACTTTGCCTCTTTGCATGAGTTCTCTCTTCACATGAGAGAGAAGAGCCCCTACGAAAACTCACAAAGATTGATCGTTCCGTTGGATTGTGGTTCTCTCTTATCGATTCAAACCCTAATTTCATCTCATCACCTCTTGTTGCTGCTCACTCGCTGCCCTTAAAAAACCCACGAAGTTTGAGAAAAGTCTTCTTTGGGTTTGTCTCCTTCGAAGAGAAAAAAATTCCCTCTTGACAAAACACAATCGGTATTGATTCTAACTCTAAAAGCATCTCTCCTCTTCTTAGATTGTTAATGCCCTGTGAAAACCCTTTACTCGATCTCATTGGCTCTCGATGATTCATCCTTTCTGAAGACAAAAAAACCTCTCTCACTTGTACCTTTTTCGTTGATTTTTCTATTTATGTGCCATTACTAACAATGTCTCCCCTCCTTTCCACAACAAGGCACTAGTTCTACAGCCTCATCCTCGAGCCTATAGAACTGTTTCTCCTTCATTTGTGGGACCCACAACATGTAAATGCCAACTAAAAAAAAACCTCCAATGACCCTCCAAAGCAGCATTTCAAGCCAAGAAAAATCTTGTCCTTCATACAATAGAAGAAAAGGCTCTGTTGGAAAAAAAACTCCAATATTGATTTCAAGTTGCTAAAGGAGTCCTCCCTCTCCTCCATTGGTTCAAATTCGGTACTTTTCACATTTATATACCTAGCTCTTATTGTTATTGACATTTGCAATGTTCCTCTGTCATTGTATATGATTTGTTGTTTTGTATTGTTCATTGGTGATCTTTGAACACTGCCGTTTTGTTGTATTATTGTTGTTTTTGCTATAGTTGGTGATAGGTGGACATTGTCGTTTATCCGATTCATTGTTTATCCATTTCACTACTGATCTTTAAACACTATCGTTTTGCTAAAGGAAATTGTCGTTTCTTTATGTTTGGTGATTTGTGGACATTGTCAGTTTGATCCCATTTCTTTTTGGTCGTTGTATCTGATTTGTTGTTTTGATCTGGTCACTAGTGATCTTTGAACACTATCATTTTGCAAAATTTTTGTTGTCATTTATGCTATTTTTGGTGATCTGTGGATATTGTCGTTTTGAACTCATTAATGTTGGTCGTTCCATCTGATTTACTGTTTATCCATTTCACTAATGATCTTCAAACACTGTTGTTTTGCTCAAGGAAATTGTCATTTCTTCTATGTTTGGTGATCTGTAGACATTGTCATTTTGATCCCATTTCTTTTTGGTCTAGTGTTGCAACCCGGCCCGGCCCGTTTTCCTTAGGCCCACACAGGCCGTGGGCTAGGCTGGCCTGGCCCATGAATTTCGTGGGCCGGGCCAGGTCGGCCCATATTAAAAATAACTTGGCCCCGCCCAGCCTGCGGGCTAATTTTTTATAGGCCGTGCCGTGGGCCACGTCGGGCCGTGCCGTGGGCCTTAAATGGGCCGGCCCATCTTGGCCCATCATGGGTTTAAATGGGCCAGCTCATCTAAGCATGTAATTTTTAATTTTTTAATTTTTTAATTTTTAAACAAGTTAATAAATATAAAAATTTCAATAGTTAAGGGAAATATAAAAAAAAATGATATTTTCTTTACGATTGCCTCATTAAAAACCTTTCCAAGGAAAACCCAGTGGGAAAAAACCTTGGTCAGGAAAAAAGAGTACAATCGTGATAATTATACATTAGATGTTTACAAAATTACTAAAAACATGAAAAAATATTGTTCATAATTAATTACAACGTATTACTCCCAGTGGGAGTATCAGAAATGTCCAAATTTTCAAAGTCATCAACCCAATCATCTTGAACTTCTTGGCTTCTTCTACGAGCATCCTTCCAATCTTTGACGCACATTACTGCTTCTAGAATATCGTCACTCATACGTGCACGCCGTTCATCAAGTACTCTACCACTGCAACTAAATACTTGTTCACTTGCAACTGTGGATACTGGTATGGTTAGTATATCACAAGCCATTTTAGAGAACACATGAAAAGTTCTTGACTGTGATCTCCAAAATGACAAAAGATCAAACGTATTGAAATCATGACCACCACCTTGCTCATTGAAAATGAATGCCGCAAAATTTGTTTCCAGATAGTTTTCCAATTCACTGCGTGTTGAAGATGTAGACGATACACCGAAACCAAATCCGGTGTAGCTAATCATACTTGCCCATGAAGAACCATGTGGTACAGAAGTAGTATTTGCTAAAGGTACAGGGGATATTGTTTGGCCTCCTCCATATTTTTCATTATATGCAGTAAATATGTTGTTAACTTTTGCTTGCACATTTTGAATGGTTATGATGTCAGAATGCACCCTTAATTTTTCCCCTATACCCTTAAGCAATTATTAAACACCAGCTAATTTAACTCTCGGATCCAATACAGCAGCTATGCAATACAAAGGTGGAACACGCTCCTAATATTTTTTGAATTTTTGTTCCATGAACTCAATAGATTCCCTAAACATGTCAAAATCTCTATGCATATCGAAGGTTGCAGCAATGTCGTACAACTTATGTAATGCATGAGGAGAGGTGGGATAGTACACACCTGAGAGTTGGAGAGTGGCTTCATAAAAAACCTTTAAGAAATTGTAAAAGCATGAAGCAATTTGCCAATCAAATTCTTGAAGTAGCTCAGTTGGATTCTTCAAGTTGTAATACGCGGTTATGACCTCTTTGTATGGTAGGCATGCATTCAGCATCCAATATGTTGAATTCCACTAGTGTCCTATGTCAGTTGGATGTTTTCTGGGTTTCATGCTTGCTCTCTTGCAAAGCTTAGCAAACTCTTCAATTCGAGAGCCAGAACTTGCTATGTAACCCAAGGCCGTTCGAATATTTTCCAAATAACCTTTAAAAAATTTCATGCCATCTTGAACACACAAGTTTATAATATGACAAGCACATCTTTGGTGAAAAAGTGTTTCGCCATGTCGTGGTCTCAATGTTGTTTTGAAAAGGTTAATAGTAGCAGTATTAGCAGATGCATTATCAAATGTGATGCTCAAAACCCTTTCTTTAATGCCATAAAAATCAAAAACTTCCATGATGACATCATGAATGGCCTTGGCAGCATGCGGATAAGGCATTTGTCGAAAAGCAATTAATCTTTTTTGAAAAGACCAATCTTTATCCACATAATATGCAGTTACATAGATATAACTAGTTTTGGTATGACTTTCCCACAAATCAGATGTGCATGCAATAGATGTAGTGAATGAATTAAATTCAGTTACTAACTTTTGCCTCATTGAATGAAAAACTTTCATGGTGTCAGCTCTGTGGTAGTTCTTGAAACACGCCTATATTGTGGATTATAAGCATTTTGAATGTACTCCTCAAAGGCTGGATCATCAGCAAGACTAATTGGTTGTTGAGCACTAGCCAAATATCTAGCATGCCATTCTCTAGCTCTTTGTTGGTCATATGACCAATTGGTAACACTACCATTAGGGCTAAATTGAAGTGTTTGTTGACGACAATCAACACCACCCACACCATGCTTAGCTTCACATTTTTTGCTATGCCTCTCTAAGTGACCAGTGCCAGAAGAGGATTTACCTGTGTAGTCTTGTTTGCATACTTTGCAAATTGTACGCTCTTCTGTTATACCATGCTCGTTTGTACGTGTTACGAGATCAAAGTAATTCCAAACTGGTAAAGTTCGTTGAATTTTCCTTTTGCCCTTACGAGTGACTTCAGAGGAGCCATCAACTTGAGATAGCAAGTCAACTCCAATTTCTTCCAGTAGATCATTAAATTGTTCTTCTTCGTTGATCACCAAATGTGAAATGTTGGCTCTCCCTCTAGGTGATGATGTCATAGCTTCAATAAAAAATAACAATAAATTAACGTAACATAAAAATTAAATAAAATAATTACACAATAAAATTAACTTATAACAATACAAAATTAATGAACAACAAATGAAATAAATTATACCTTCAAGTTTTTTTTCCTTTCTGAAGAACTCTAAGTAATCTAAAAAACAAGACAATACATAAGATCTTAGAAGTTTGTTGAATGAGTATCTCTGTGAATGTTCTACGTTTATTTATAGGTAAAAAAGTTTATTTTTTTTATTTTCTATATTTTAATTTTTTTTTTTATTTTTTTTCTTTCAAGTGTAACTTGATTAGACAATTCACTGAAGGCTTAACGTCTTAGCTTTGCACATTGCAGGCCTTCCTTCTGAGCCTCTATGTTAGGCTTGCCCCTTTATAATTGCATAGGGGAATCTAATGCTATGTTTACTCACGGGTGAATATGCCATGTATATATATTATATAATATTTAATTCTTACATGTATTAAATAATATATATATTAAATGTATAGTATTTTGATGTGATAATACATAACCTATAGATTTAGCATCGATTCTCAACTTTACTTCTCAAAAGCAAAGCATGCCTACAAGGAAAAAAAAAAAAAAAGAAATGAAAAGAGAAGAAAAAGAACTTGGCAGACGTATTGTGATGTGATTGCATTGGGAAAATCTCATGCCATATTCAATTATTCATTCACGGGTAAATATGGCATGTATATATATTATATAATATTTAATTCTTATATGTATTAAATAATATATATATTAAATGTATAGTCTTTTGATGTGATAATACATGACTTACAATGAGCCTTACATGACTTACTGGGGAAGGCCATACTCAGCCATGTTCACCCGTGAATGAACATGGAAAAATATGTCCAAATATATATATATATATATGAAATTGGGCCACAATGGGCCAACCCATTGTGGCCCTGTATGGGCCTAGATGGGCTGGCCCATTGTGGGCCTAGATGGGCCGGCCCATTGTGGGCCTAGACGGGCCGGGCCAGGCCCAGCCCAGCCCAGCCTGGCCCATGATTTTCCATGGGCTGTGCCGGGCCAACCCATGGGCCAACATATATTGGCCCAGCCCAGCCCACAAGTATTTATGGGTCGTGCCGGGCTGTGAATAGTGCCAGGCCATGTCGGCCCAGCCCATCACTGTAGCAGGACAGGCTCGGGCAGGCCCATGGGCCCCGGCCTATTGTTGCATCTCTATTTTGGTCATTGTAGCTATTTTACTGTTTTGATCTGGTCATTAGTGATCTTTGAAAACTGTCATTCGTAAAAAAATCGTTGTCATTTCTACTATGTTTGGCGATTTGTGGATATTGTCATTTTGATGCCATTTCCTCTCATCTCTACTCATTCTTATGCTCTGTTTGATTCTAGTCCAATTTGCACTTCTTGGAGGCTCCTTTTTTTAACCGTCTGCATTTTGTAACCTTGAAGCCCACTTTTGCTATTTTTGAGAAATGTCCTATCTTGGACGCATGGCTACCACAAAGAGGTTTTGAGTGCTAGGCAATGGTAACAGGCTATGATAAATGCTGGCATATTGAGTGATATTGTTTGCTGCTTGTTAAATGTGTCCCTCGGCGCTATGTTGCCTGTTTATAGTTGGTCTATAGGTAGGCCTTCCTTTATTCCTTTTTGTATGGTTTCCTATGTTTATGACTAATGACATGACCCTGGTTGCATATGGTGCTGAAAGGATACGTTCGAGCACAAATGATGTGTGCTCATACTTATGTCGTTGAGCCTGTGAAATTTTGTCTTCTTCAAGTTCAAATTCTGTCTAAACTGAAACATGCTATAACTTGTTCGACACACAAAATAATTTTTTATCATATAAAAGGAAATGCCTAGGAGTAAGCAAGACTCTACTACTTGGACTACGGAGAGGACCGAATTATTGATTAGACTCCTTCAAGATCTTGTTAAACAAACTAGAGAATGTAAATTGAATAAGAAACCATGTGAGACTTGGGCGACCTACTTGACAACACATTTCAATCATCCTACAATGCCAACACAATATAAACATAAGAAAGAGAACCTACGAAAAGAATAAGCATTTCTTAAGACTTTAGATGGTGCGACAAAGTTAGGGGTCAATCCTAATAGTAGTGAGTTTGATTTCTCTACAGAGTATCATCTTGATTTAATTAAGATACATAGAGCATGCTATGTTTGCATATGGATAATTTACTTTCAAACATCCAAAAATTTAATTTATTTTATTTTTTTTAACTTTTTCTCTCTAGAGTAATCCAAGAGCAACTAGGTACTTTAGTAAAGATGGATATCCATCTTTCAAGACATTAGATTCCATTTTTGCTCATTCTATAGCTTCAAGTTCTCTGGTGTTTGGTATTATTTCATCCCATGTCCCAGTACCTGAGCACTTTTATTATGGTAACCACATGGACACTTTTGCGCAAGAAGAACACCACATTGATGATGTGGTGAATGATGTTAGGAGTCGATTAAATCGCTTCAGCTCAACCTCTTTTAATGGCACCAAAAGAATTGGTTCAAGCTCGCAAAGTATTGGCAGGGGTAAGAGGAAGTTGAAGGAAACTGACGAGGGAGAGAATTGGCTGAAGATAATGGAGCAGGCTATTGTAGATTAAAAAACGAAGCCTAATGCTCAATTCGCCAAGTGCATCAAAATTCTTACACAAATGGATACACGGGCTAGGAGAAACTGAGGTTGCAAATGGTACTAAAAGACGACATTGGATTGCAGACAATGTTTTTAGAGAATGATAATGATGACAATCATAGACTGTTAATCAAAGAGTATATGTCCAAGTAATTTTCCCTGTGTAGTAATCGGCTTTGTTTAATTTTCATTCTCTGTATCATATATTGAGACATTGTTTATTTTTAACAATTATTTATGCATTGGTGATTGTAATTTGTTAGACTATTGACAGTTGCTAATTGTTGCTGTATTATTCTGGCATTTCTAGTTATGTTGTTAAATGTATTTGTCTAATTTTTTTACACAAATAGTTGTCCATAATGGATACAAGATTTTTTATCTCTACGGCTTGAATAGTGGTGAAGGCAGGCTAGGTATAGATGACGATGATTTGCTTATGGTCATTGTTGCTTATCAAGAGCAATGACAACAAGTTAATAGGCCACAAAGACATCTTATGCACACATCAATATTAACAAGAAAAATGAAAGTGGCAGAATTACTTAATGGTCATGAAAGGCCGTTGCATAGCAAAGTGAGAATGACATGCAACCAATTTTTAGCCTTGACTCAGATCTTGGAAGAACACACAACCTTGTGGTCTTCTAACGAGGTCAATGTCACTGAAAAACTCATGATATTTCTGCATATTGTGTGTCATGCCATATCGACCCAAGAAGCATAGGATCATTGGCAACACTTGAGAGAAACAATATCTCGATGCTTCTAGGAGGTTTTGTCAACAATATGTTCATTTTGATATCGATTCATTATACACCCAAACTACAACAAAACACCAAAGCTTATTTAAGACAATTGAGAAAACTATTCAAATTACTTTGATGTACATGTAAAAACTTTTTTAAAAGCATATGTAGTATAGCAAAATGCACAAATGGTACTAATCCTCACTTTCTTCAGTCATGTGTAGGTGCAATTCCATGTGTATTATCATCATCTGAGCAAGCAAAATATCAGAATCGAAAGGGGACGTTGTCGTTTAACATGTTAGCAGCATGCTTGTTTGATATGCGGTTTACCTACATACTGTCTAGATGGGAGGGATACGCACACGATTCATGTGTGTTGCAAGATACGATACAACATCATGCATTTCCAATTCCACTAGAAGGTATTGTTGTGCGTCACCTGCTTATTAATTGTGCTTCACCTGCTTATTAATTGTGCTTTTATGAACACATATCCATTTTCTAGGTACACCTATTCCGACATCATTTTTTGTAAGGAAGTACTATTTAGCAGATTTTGGATATGCAACTCGGAGCTATATGCTTACACCATACTGATGAACCACTTATCATTTGCAAGAATATATGAAACACGGTACTGATTTTAATTCACTAAAGGAGCACTTTAACTTCAAACATTCATCTATAAGGAATTGCATTGAAAGAACATTTGCTGTGTGGAAGGCGTGCTTCGAAATTTTAAAGTAAATGAATAGTGACACAATTGAGAATCAAGCGCTGATTCCAATTGCTTGTGTAGGAGTCCATAATTTCATCGGCAGGTGCACCAAGAAGAAGGACACCGACAACGAGTTTCATGGGGAAGATGATAGCCTTCCACACCACTTCGACAATGATGCTGTTCCAATGTCGGTGTTACAAGAAGGGAACACCTAGTTCGATGACGATGGCGGTGATGATATCATCGAAATCCCAGGTGGCCATGCATTTGCAGATGAACGGCGAGATGGAGAGATGATGCAAGAATATAAGGATGCTTTGGTTCAACGAATGTGGGAAGATCGCCGAAGGTGACGAATGAGACATTAGGCCTGAAGGGAACCAGCTAATTTTGTATGTTCAAGGTAGAAATGATCCATCAAGTAATGAACTTTGGTTGTGTATTAAAACAGCTTCAACAATAGTTTTTCGTTTACAAATATTCCTAAAGCTAAATAATTTGGCCTAATTTCTTCGGCATTTTATTATTTTTTTTAGAAAAATGCGGTACAACGTGTATCAATGGCTATGCAAAAAAAATTATAATAATTAATTGACAACATCATAATGAAAAATCATGCTAAATATTTATACTTAAAATATTAGTTAATTATTTCATGGTTATAATAAATAAAAAAAATAAAAAAAAATCCCTTACTTTTCAACTTGTCGTTCTAGCCACAAACAGCCAAACATTAATTCAAACCACATATGGTTCACACCACAATTTTAACAACACTGTCAAATACCAATTACACTATAAAAGTGGTTATAACCAATGGTTTACATTATCCTGTCAAACACTGCGTTAGATTTTTGGACAAAACAAACAGCACAGAAGGGGGAATAATTGGCCTGATCTATTTGGCCGTTCCCCGTGGACATAACTCCATGGGTACCCCCAATCTGGCCTGATCGAAACAAAACCCTGATAGGGCTTTGACCTTTTCCTGTATCAAAAGTCGTCAGAATCTTATCCCAGACAGTATCAAACATGGTAGAAAGACTACTAAAAAGTGATTAATGTTCTTTTCCTCAGAGTTGACCCGACAGTGAATTGTGCAAAATTATTTTCCAAGTTAGCAAGTTAAAAAAATAATAATAATAATAATTTGAATTTCTCTCTCTCTCTCTTTTTTTTTTTTTCCCAGCTAAAAAAGCGACTTGAAAGCTTTCAATGTGGTATTGGCATCCATGGCCCATTCCTCACAACAAAGTAGGAAAAAAGAATCATTTGTTGTGCTTTTATTAATAGAAGATAAAGCCGGTTCTACACTTTTCTTTTATCTCTGTTCTGCAAAATTAATCTTAAAGCAATCCACGAGACCAATAGTGTAAAACATGGCGCCACGACAATATTCGTCTAAAGATATGTCAAAAAAAAGATAAATGTTTGACTAAAATGGCAATTATATTTCTACTACTTTATATATGCGGAACAACCAAAGTAAGATAGAACAATTATAGACATAAATTTAATAATACATAAATTGAAAATAATTCGACACAAACGCACAAATATTTAATTTATTTAGTTTCTTCTATGTACGATAGAACAATTATAGACTTCATATCTTTTTTTTTTTTTTTGATATACTTAATTTGAAAGGAATATATATAAGGGTACAAAATAACATAGAATAATCAATCTCTGTGTGACATATGAATCCTTTATGATTGAACTGTTCAATATCTTGCTCAAACGATACTTCTGATGAAGAGAATCCAATATATATTGTAATATTCGTCCATCACCTTTTTACAGTATTGAAACCAAAGTTCTTGCTTGACAGAAGGAAATGACTTCTACAGTTTAAACAAAACTAAATTTCTACGAAAATAGACCAAGGGAAACGAGAATAAGATAAAATAGAGTTATAGCCAACAAGGTATATTGATTTGGTGACTCATTGTAAATTTATTGAAAATGCACATCCCCCATTTTTTTATGTGCTTAAGAATTCTTCACTTTTGGTCTAATTCAATCCTTGAATTTACGAATTTTCCTTCTTGGAGTCTATGAATAGACTTGTAATCAAATAGTAATTGCGTGTTATATTTTTTTTTTAAAAAAAAAAGAGCAAAGAATTGCAAGCATTCTTTTTAATGCAAAGATGCAAAGGGTAATTTCTCAACTAGTATTTGATTACAAGTTTATTCCTTGCAACTTTGCAAGCAAAAGGAAAAACTCATCAATTCAAAAATCAAAATTAATTGTTGATGATAAAAAAAGGCCCAAAGTAAATTTATAATAGGAATGAACAATTTTGAGTTATATTTAAAATATATTGATGAAGAATATGGGTATAAATCTGTAAAAGAAGGCTAAGAAAATTTGAAAATGACAATGGGTTTGAGGCGTGTATGAATACTTTGGTTAAGGTTTTATTTTCGCTCATTATGAAAGTTATCTAACATGATTTTGTGGTAAATTATCCTCAACATACAACAAACCTATGCTATGGGGAATTTTTCATGATAGGAAGACCATCCGAAATCTACACCCCTTTTAAACCAAACGTCCATTCAAATAAGCCAACAAGTTGGCCAAGAAGGTCAATCCAAGAAGCCCACCAAGGAGGCAGAGAAGACCAATCTAAGAAGGCCTAGAAGGTCAATCCGAGAAGGTCACCAAGTTGGCCGAGAAGAGCACCAAATAGGTACGCGTCTGATCAAGATTCGCCCTATCAGGATCAGTCCAACCAAGAGCCATCCCATCAAGCCAAAGCAACCATGGAGAACAACTTTGACGTACTAGTAAAGTGGTTGGACCCTAACCGGATCACGCAGTAATGGATCATACCCAAAGACCACCACATGGCACCATCCCAGCCGTTTGTTGTGCAATCCTCCTTCTTTAGAGATCTTGACAGCTGTCACTGGCCACCTAGGCTCTGTGCAATAGTACATCCAAGTCACAGGCCAAACCCGAACCACACTTTGATCCAAGTTGTTTAAATAGGAGCATCAACTCTACTATAAAGGTACAAGCATTAATACCTTACCTACTCTACCTCTCCCTTTGCTCTTCCTAGTTAGAATATTAAATCGAGTATCAAAATGCCCTTGGCAAATACCACACTAGCGTCCCCTTACTTTGAAGCCTTTTCTTTTCTTGTAGATCTGATCAGACTAAGCCAAGCCAACAGAATAAGGAACCCGACCATCATACGCCCCGAAAAGCAGTGTTGTGTTGGTCTCAGACATTAATATTTTGGCGCCAAAAAGGAGGGCATCCTTTCCAGCAACTTCACCTCTTTCGCTTCCCATTCCTAAGAAGGTCAAAAGAATAATGGACAAGAAGGTCACCTGACTAAGTGTTGGGAACCTAAGAAGAGGACCACCAGGTTCAACCAGGAGTCTGACCATAGGTCAATAATATCTGACCACGCATCAGACCATAAGTCTGACTAAGATTCCAACCAGGTCCACCAAATATGATGAAGAGTCTGACCAGGTCCACCAGGTCCGGTTACAGGTCAACAAGATCTGACCATATGTCTAACCAGGAGTCCGACCAAGTTTGACAAAGAGTCTGACCAAGTCCACTAGTTTTGACTAGGTTCGACCATAGGTTGGCAAGACTTGGCCATGCATCTGACCACAAGTGTGACCAAGAGTCTGACTAGGTCCATTAGTTCCAAGTAGGTCCAGCCATAGGTCAACAAGATTTGACCATGCATTTGACCAGAGGTCTAGCCAAGAGTCCGACCATGTCCACCAGGGCTAACTAGTCCTAAGGAGGCTAAGGCCGATGAGAAAACACTAGGTCCTAGCTATGGCCAACCATGTGTAGGAAAAAGAGTTCAAAAAGGCTACAGCCAATCAAAAGACCTCATGTCCAACGAAGAGTATGACTAGGTCAAATATGGCCACAACCAACCAGTGACCTCAAGTTCGATGAAGAGTTTAACCATGTCCAAAAAGGCTACAGATAACCAAAAGACCCTAGGTTCGATGAAAAGTCTAACTAGATTCAATAAGGTGATGGCCAACTAGAGAAGACCAAGATCCAGCTACGGCCAACTAGGTCTAGAACAAAGAGTCCAAAAAAGGCTACAATCAATTAAGAGACCTTAGGCCCGATGTAGAGTCTGACCAGGTCCAAAAAGACTATGGCCAACCAGAAAAGACTAGGTCCCGAATATGGCCAACTAGGTCCAAGGCGAAGAGCACAAAAAGGCTACCACCAATTAAAAAACCTTAAGTCTGATGAAGAGTCTGACCAAGTCCAAAAAGACTACAGCCAACCAAGAGACCTTAGGTACTATGGAGAGTCTAACCAGGTCCAAGAAGGCTATAGTTGACCAGAGAAGACATGACTAGCTATGACCAACCATGTGTCCAAAAAGGCCAACTAGGCCTAGGATTGTCTATTTGGAAAGACTCACTAAAAGCATATATTCTAATTACATTAAGACTTTAGTGTTAATGACTCACATCACCAAAGTCTCGAAGGACCACTGTTGTGGGGGAATTTTTCATGATGGAAAGGCCATTTAAAATACACATCCTTTTTAAACCAAACATCTAATCAAGTAAGCAATCAAGTTGGCTAAGAAGGACAACCTGAGAAGGCCTAGAAGGCCAATAGGCCAAGAAGACCAATCCAAGAAAGCTTAGTAGGTCAAGCGAAGAATGTCATAAGTAGGCTGAGAAGGTAGGCCGAGAAGACCAACCCAAAATGCCTAAAAGGTCAATCTGATAAGGCTACCAAGCTAGGTGAGAAATAGGTAAAGAAGACCACCAAACAAGTCCATCAAGATATGTTTGATCAGGATCTGTCCTATCAAGATCAGTCGTACCAAAATCTGTCCCACCAAAATCAATCCTACTAGGATTTCGATTAGGATCCATCTAACCAAGCCAAAGCAATCATGAAGAATAACTCTACAGTATCAACAAGGTGATCGGACCCCGACCAGATCACACAGTAGTGGATCATACCCAAAGACCACAACGTAGCATCATCTCAGCCCTCTATTAGGCAATTATGATTCTTTGGAGATTGTGACACCTATTACTGGCCACCTAGGCTCCTTACAGCAGTACAACTCGGTCACAGACCAAACCCAGTCCACACCTGAATCTAAAGCAAACTCTATAAATAGGATCATCAACTCCACCACAAAGGAATGAGCATTTTTCTCTTGCCTATTTTGCCTCTCCTCTTGATCGTCCCAATCATAACACTAACTTAAGCGTCAGAATGCTTTTATCAAACAACACACCGGTGTCCCTATACTCTAAAGCCTTCTCTTCTCTTATAGATCTAAATAGACCAAGCAGAGCTGGGCAGAACAAAGAGCTCGACAACCGTGCGCCCCTACGCATGGCGTTGTGCTAGTCGACGCATCAATATCGTGAACATTATATATAGCAATAATATAGTATTCCAGAATAAGATATGAAACCTGTAAAATCTAGAGTAGTAATAAAAACATAGGGGTATCTTTTCATGAACGGATACAACTGTTGTAACTAGAGGTTAATTCGTGCTGCTCAGGCCTACCTTAGGTCCATATTGGCTAAAAGGAAAAATTAGACTAGCCCAACCTGGCCCAAGTCACCCGAATTTTAATAAGAAAATTAAAAAAATAGTTGGTCCGGTTAGGTTCTAGTTTAGGCCCAAACCCTTAGCCTAGGCCAAAAAGGATAGGCCATGGGCTAACTCGTTTGGCCCTTCCTAAATTTACACTTCTAGTGGTAACTCATACAACCTTTCGAGTAAAGGTGTCGTTTTATGAAACAATAACTCTATTAGAACAGATAAGTTTATTGATAATATATTTGGATGAAAGCGTATAACCAATCAACACAATAGTTCAAAACATTTCAAAATGTCACATAAATTAATATTGCAGCATGTGGACGAGTGTTGTGCACCACCCTTTCGGGTGCCATGGCAATGCCTAAACCACCACAACGCTGCGACGTTGCTATTTGAGCACCACAACGCCTAGGCCTTTGTCTCTTCTATCTTACCAATTCAGTGCCGTGGTATTAGATGTTGATCCAAAACACTTAGGAGAATGCATGTTTTCTTATTTATATGTGTGACGTTCAACTTTTGACTTCTAACATTTGAGAGATATATTACAATATCCTTAACATTTTTTATACACTTAAAATGCAGGATATAAAAACACAAATATTCTGATAGATATAACATATAAATGTTGATTGTAAACTACCATTGTCATGGAAATTATGACGTAACAAATGACATTTTGCTATACGTTTAATTGGTGAAAAGAACTTTGTGCTTTAAATATACTCTCAATTTGTTATTATAATATTGAAAGAATAATATTCTTATTGAGTTGCAAACTTGTTGGTGTCTTATTTAGTATATAAATATATAATATCATGCATTATGTTAAGAAAAGTCAATTTAAATTCTAAAAATGGAAAAGAAGAGATATCCGCATAATTTTACTCATGAAAAGAAAAAAAGTTTAAACTAGTTGCAAAGTATACATATACCGAGTATATGACATAAGAAAAGCGACCAAAGCTTTTTCTATATAACGCCAAATGGTTGCAGAAAGAGACTCCACTTAGCCTCTAATTATAAAAATAATAATAACAAATTCAAACACCTTTTCCTACCATTCATAATGCAATCCCCACTTAAAAAGCCTTTCTCCCTCTCTCTCTCTCTCTCTCTCTCTCTCTCTTTGCCGTTGCCGGATTCGTCCCTTATCTAGTGCTCTCTTTGGATCTCAAACACTGGACATGTTTTCATATAACTCCAATTTTATCCTTTGTAGTTTGCACAACGCTTGAACTCTAGACTGTTGGTGGACTCAAGTGTGCAATTGTCACAATTGAAAAAAAAAAAAAAAAAAAGGGTTAAATTATCACTTCACTATACCTACAACCATAGCACCTTTGATGACTCGAATCAAGCAAATTATTAGATTTTTTTTCCCTAAATGTACATGTATATATAAGTAAAAGGAAGCAACAAGTTAATAGAACTGCACAATAGAATTATATTTTTTTTCCTATAGTTATAAAATTAATTTTAAAAGATGTTAATACGTTTGTATTGCACACCCATCAAATAAATATTTGACATTTATATAGGTCTTTAATAACTTTTTTTCAATCATTTTTCTCTTTTCTAATGTATTTTTTAGGGGACTTTTCTAATGTATCTTATATCAAATGTTAAGTCAAAATTATGAAGTGCTGCACTTAAATATGTTCAATTAATTAAATTCAACTTTCTTTCCTTATGTTTTTGGAGCTCAAAATTTTGGATTTCATTATGTCAAAGCTTTTCTTTTTCAATTTTTTCTTTACATTTATGGAGATTTCTTTATTCGTAGATTATCCAATAAATAAGCTAATAGACAATGTATGAGAAACTGCATTTCCTTCATAAAATCACTGACTTCTTGAATATTCATGTGGACATTCAAGTGTCAAAAAAAGCCTAAATTTTCAGCTTGAAAATAAAAATTTTCAAGGGGTAAATTAGACTAACATCCTTTGTATTTTTCTTAAATTATGGAGACACCTCTTGGACGAAAACTAATTACTTTAACACCTCTTATTTTTCAAAAAATTTACAAAGAGACCCGCTTTGTCAGCTTACTGTTACTGTTGATCGTAATTTAACTGTTAGTTTTACTTAAAATACTCAAAATGCCCGTGTTTCCAGCTAAACATATTTTTTTAATTAATTATGGAGTTTAAAATGACGTTTTTGTCTTTGCTTAACATTAAAAAAAAGTTTAATTAGTTTTTACACACTTGGAAGTACAAATTTCACTCTAAAAATTCAAAACTTATAACAAAATTACATTAAAAAAAAGGTCTTTTTTTAAATTGTATAAGACATAAAATCATATCTAAAACAAAGTAGCATTATATTACTTAAGTATATTTTATTAAATTAGTTATTATCATCTAAATGCTTTATTTTTACATAAAAATTAAAAAAATATACCAAAATTAAAAAAAGATACTTTTTTTTTAAATTGAAAATCAAATAAAATATATACTTTTACGATAAAAACAACAAAAAAAAAAACCATAGAAACAAAAAGTACTAACAAAAAACTTAATCTCTCTCTCTCTCTCCCCTTCTTCATTCATCCATCTATCATTCTATCTCTCTCTTTCTAGGGGACATCAGAGTGGGGGGGGCACTAATAGGGGCTGCGACAAGGTGGGGAGGGCAATGGGTTGACAAAATTCAGGTTGGGGCCGCAATACAGACAAGGTCAGCGAGTCAGTGAGGTGGGAGGAGGGGGTGGGCAACGACATAGGAGAGATGGGAGGGGAGGTAGGCGCTGGGGTGGTCTAGGTTGGGGCTCGGGGGCAGGGGGTGTGGGCAGGGTTAGGGCGGGCTTGATGTGTAGGGGAGGTGAGTGTAGGGCAGACGGCTGGCGAGTGGTGGTTGGGACGAAGGGACGGGCAAATGGAGGAAGGGACAGTGGTGGGAGGGTCAAGAGGAGGTCAATTGGGTTTTTTTGTGGGGGGTAGGTTGGGCTGTGTTTTTGGGAGGCGTGTTTGGCTAGTTAGCATACTTAAGGTTTTTTTAATCAATATGGAATTTGATTTTTTAGATCAATGGCTAAGATTAAATGAAGCATTTTTGTTATTTAAAAAAATTAACAGAGTTAAGTTTATGGGGTCCCTATATAATTAGTTTTGGTTCAAAGGATGTCTATGTAATTTAGGTTAAACACAAGCGATATCAATATAATTTACCCCTTGAAAATTATTATTTTAAAGCTGAAAATTTTAGGATTTTTTGGGCAGTTGAATTTCCACAAGTACTCAAGACGTGGATGATTTTATGAAGGGAATGGAGTTTCTCATACATTAGACATTAGTTTATTTATTGGATATTCTATGGAGAAAAGAAATCTCCGTATCTCATGAATGTAAAGAAAAAACTTGAAAAATTTTTTTTTGACATAATGATATCCAAAATTATTTTAAAGGAAAGATAAAGATGATTATTATTTTTTTTAAAGGGAGATTGCTAACAAGAGAAAAGAGATTTAAATTCTTACATTGACATGAATGATCCTACCATACAAGAAGACTAAGCTCTAAACAAAGGTCAGATTAACCAATAAATTTCAATGAAGTTCAAGGGAAAAAAACGTGTGTTGAATTTTGGCAATGGGAAATCGAGATGCTGTAACACTCAGAAATTAATTACGTATGATTAGTGTGTAAAATAGAAAATTAGTATGTCTTAATGTAATTTGAACTTAATTTAATTAATTTGTAGTATTTTCTAAATAATCTCACTCTTAATTGTTTTTATTTGTTTTTAATTGTTATTTTAAATTTTGGACTGAAATAAATTGCCAATTCCAAATAGGTCTTTTTTTTTTATCAAAACTCAAACATATTCAATACTGCTCCACCAAAACCATGTGCTCAACATGGTTTTCCTGTTAAAAACCACCATGCTTTCCCTTCATTTAATCTCCCTATCACTCTCACTTCCTCACCCTCCCACTCTCTCACTCGTCACACTCTCTCTCTCGCTGCCTTTTTCTCTTTCTTCTCTCTCTCATTTTGTTTCAAAATTTGAGCTAGAGCCTTGATGCTCAGCTAGAATTGGAAGCCGAGGAACACGTTTGAGCCGTCAAAAACTCGATTCAAGGATTAATTCAAGGTTAGTTTACTTTATTTTCAAAATTTCTAATTTTTCCTCAAATTCTTCAATTCTCTTTGCAAGTTGTAATCTGAGTTTCTTTTAGCTTAGAAACCCTTCTATCTAAGTTTATGGAACCCAAACCTTCATGAATCTAAGCTCGATTGTACAAAATCAAGCTAAATCAAGTTTTTCCTCTTTTTCTCATTTTCAGAATAATTTAAAAATGTCTATGTAAAACTTGTTTAAAAGTGTTTAAATGTGTTCCAATGTGTTTTTCTATCATTTCTAAACGTTATGTATGCTCTAGGAACTGAAAAACAAGTTTAAAATGAGATTTTGAGCTCGGGAAGGCTGAGGTTTGAAATCTGAAATTTTCTAGATTTCAATTGATCAATAAGTTGAACTAAAAGTTTAGCAGGCAGGATTCAAGAGTTCAGTAGGCCGGATTCATATCTTCGGTAGGCCAAACTGAAGCGAGTTTAGCAGGTTGGACCTAGATGGTCGGCAGGCCAGAACAGAGCTGTTTAGCAAGCCAGACCAGGGAATTCGGCAAGCCAACCGAACTTTAGAAAAATGACTGATTTTCAAAGGTGTTCATTGTTTAAAACATAAATAGAGACTTTAATCTTATAGCATGATTTTGTGAACAAAAATGACACACTAAGATACCATGAGTTAGTATAGCATTGTAGGATACTCTAAGGTAAATATTGACGGATTTGAATTACATTTAAGGTCATTTGCGGTTTTGTGGAGCTGACATATAGTAGGTCGGGACTGCAGTGTGAGTACTATCATACAAGATAACAAGGTAGGACACTAGTCCCTCTTCTTTGTTAGGCATGATTTTAAAAAGGGTTTTGGCTACAAAGTGTTTTCCTTTGAAAATGTTTTAAGGAATGATTGAAAGGAATTTACCGATTATTTTCAATGACTGTTGACCAATAGAATAACCATAAAGAACAAAATAATGAATGTAAATGAAAACACTCGATAGTATGAGACTTGAACAATGATATAGAGTCGAACATGTCATAAACACTGTTTGGAATAATATATTAGGGCATGATGCCATAGTCAAAGATCAGGTCATGTGGAGAGTGACCTTCGGGGTAGGTCTTGAAACCTAGCTAGGCCACTACGGTGATGATTATAAATAACGGCTTTGCTTGAGACTAAATGATGAGACTATTTCCAGATAAATAATGGACTAAATGGTAAGAATGGAATTAATAAACTTTATTTGTAGTATTTCATAATTCTTGTGTTAATAATGATTTTCATATTAAAGATTAATGTTTTCAAAGCGTAGCATCCTACTAAGCCTTCCGCTCACAATTTTATTGTTTTTAAAACTTTCCCCCTCCTAGGTGGTTTGTAGCATAGTACCGAGTGGGACACTACTGGACATACACGTGGACTGTAAGATCTTACTATCTAGGTTATTTGATCATTTGATCAAGGCATGTAATATTTTAATCATTTTCTTTTGATTTGGACAGTGGTTGTATTTATTTGTGTTGATACTATGTGTGTGCACCAATGTAGATCTAGGGCAGCCCGACTCGAAATTATTGGTTTTTATTATTTATTTTTAGCTACCTTAATTTTGAAGTAATCATTTAAAAGTTTTAAAACTTACCACATTTTTATAAATAAACTAATTGTTTAATTGGTGATTTTAATTAAGATTGGTTTAATTAACTTAAATAAATCTACCACGTCACCACCCGAATCGGGGTTTGTGACAAACACACTGAGTATCAAGTACATATATGACTCTTCCAAAAACACTTTCTACAATTAATGGATACTTTCAATCAATCAAGATCAAGTGATCAACGCACTAAAGGGCACCCACTACGCCACATAAAAACAAATATAGCGGATTAGACACATAGCTACCTATAAATGATGAATTAGTAATGCCTTTAGTAGATCACAATAAATACTAAAGATGAGAGAAAATTCTAGAACCACACAAATACAAGTCTCTTATAACAAACGACTTCCGAGTCTGAGGGGGATTGAGTCCGTAGTGTAACATGGATCCAAAAAAGCAACCAACAAACCCCTAACCCATTGATGTGTGGAGGACACAAACCACTACCAATCTCCAACTGGAGAACGTGCCCTTCAAAAGCTTCGTGATGCCAAAGGGACAAAAACCACGGAGTAGCCAAAGATGCAATGGCCAGCCCCTAAAAGCACGCCAACATCCACCCATGACTCAAACTTAGCCACATCACCACAAATAAAGGGCTATCCATGCATGCTAACATCTTTCTCTTAAGGCTAAAGTCCAGCGACCAACTCGGAGGTGTTACCCTAAAAAAGTTAGCCAAGACGGCACCAAAAAAAACAAGGAGAGAGAGATAATATGAGATGGAGGATTTAGGATGATCTATTAAAGACAGAAAATTAAATGGAGTTAATAGGGGTTAACCATCCAAATATCATGATCTGTTTATTACACGGATGTACCACATAAGCATAATGACATAATAAACTGGGTATACTGAATATTTTTTCCCTAACTAATTTTCCACCTCCTTTTTTTGATGAATGATGAGAGAAAATAACTGATGTTAAAAGTTACTAGAACATCTCAACTAAATTAGCATTCACCAGTAATTACTCAGTTGTCCCCCAAACTCCTCATTCTAAAATAATATCAAATGATAAACTAAAGAAGTAGGAGGTTAGAAAAAAAAAAACAAAAACAAAAAGAAAAAGGTCCACTCCAAAGGAAATAAAAAAGATTAAAAAAACTTTAGAGATACAAATGGAATAAAACTTCCATCCTGAAGAGGAGAAAAAAAATATATTGTTATTGCTTCTGTCATTGACTTAGTGAAATGTAAGGTCTACTCCTAAAGGAGAAATCCAAAATGATGCCATGTTAAAACTCTCGATTAGGAAAACCCAGTGGAAATAACCTAGACAAGAATAAAAAGACTACATCATCGTATTTAAGAAAAAGAGGATTAGGGAAGACACACACCATCATGAGCAAAGAAAGTTTGAAGAAAATTTGGATGGTATTTGACCTTTGAAAACTAGTAGAATAAGCTTGGATCATAGCAAAGCTTGTCTGCAACCTAATTACCTTCACAATGCACATGAGAAATTTTAAAAGTGATGTGCATCAACAAAGACAGCAGCATAGCCCAAGTTAGATGAATTCTGCAAGGAACCTTAATCTAGAATATCTCAAAGTTTAAAACAATGTAGTTTTGTCGAATAATACTAATGACCTTAATAATACAATACAATTTCACCTAATAAGAAAGCTTGTTGCCTATATGCTTAGTAAAACAACCTTTGGAAAAGTCTTTAGAAGTGCAAGAAATTCCCTGTATCTAGCAGTAACAGAAGAACCCACATTAATCTGCATTATTCATATTTACCTTAATCTAATCAAAGGGGAAATCCAATGAACAAGAGTGAGATTCTGGGAGCTTTAACCATAGAACTTGAACTCTGAGTCTGTGAAAAATGAAAAAGCTCGTCTTGAGAATTGATCATAGTGCTTTTAGAAAACGAGCTAGAGTCTCTAAGTGATATCCATACGAAAGTCATCATCAAGCTGTAGCTGAATCCCGAACTCTCAAAAAAGCACCTTGTTTCTCTTGTGCCAAATAGCCCATGAAGCGTTACTAGGGTTACTAAGAGATTTTATCCGACAAGTCTTTGGTCTAATTGCTGGTTTTCTAAAACAATTTTAGAGAAAAATTGCTGAAACAAGTAAAGGTACAAATTATAAATAATAAATATTTTTATAAAACTTTAGCTGTAGCAGAAGCATATAAAAAAAATGAAAAAAAGATAAATTCTTAGAATCCGTGATTCTCTATGAATATCAGAAAATTCTATTGATACAATAATTTAAATTAACCTTGACAGTAATGAGAAACTACAAATAAAATAAGCATCATAAATTATCTTAAAAATTAAAAATAAAAAGGAAACTAACCTATTAAAAATTTGAAAACTAAAAATAATCGTAAATTTATAATAAAACATCCTAAATTCAAAATGAGGAATTATCAACTAAAAAAGGAAACAAATCAAATATTAAATGCAGTTTAAAACTCGAAACTAATCATAAAAAAATGAGAAAAGTTTCCTTTTCAGTTTTGGCAATCCCAATCGACCCGCTTGTGCTTCTCTCGGTCGACCGCCCTTCCTTGATCACACCCATGCTACACCAACTTTTAAAACATAAAGCTATATATTATATTAATTCAATGCTTTACACACACACACACACAAATTGCTTACCCGATTGAAGCAATTAGGTCAAACTTCTTTTATGGGCAACGTTCTCTATGACACCACTATCTTTCTCGTCTAGTCCTTGTCACCGTTTTGATGCACGTGTCTGTGTTGAAGGATTAAGGGTTTTTAATAGATTATTCTTCTCACTTTTTTCTTCCACTATTCTCGTTATATGAGCGAAGCAGGACTGAGAATGAAAGAATTTTTCTCTCTTTTTCTCTTTTATACACGCCCACTATAGGGAAACTGATAAAGTTTCTATAGTCTAAAATAAGACTCTCTGATTGCATATTGAATCAATTGAGAAGCCCTCTATTTATGGAGATAAAGGGATGCTTAATTAATTCTAGAAGCTTACTTTAATTTTAAATTAAGTATCATATATTTAATTCTAAATAAAAGATAATCTTTCCTTTTCCTTATCTGATGTTGGCGGTGCCACACACAAAAAACCTATGTGTGTGCCACCAATTTCCCATCAGCAAAAACAATAATACTGCTTTCTTTCAAAAACTAAGATAACAATTTCCCATCAAAAATATTTGAATTTCTAGAAACAGGAAAACTAAGATAACAAGTTCACACTGCAAAGGGAACCTTTTCCTATGCTGCGCATGCGACATATGATGTTGGTTGTGTGGGTGAGTTCTATACTATGCCTTTCAAAATTAATTTTTACTATCAAATAATCTTAGTATTTAATTGTTATAAATTAATTTATATAATTTATTTAGAGTGATATTAATTTTAAATTCTATAATACTAAATTAATTAATAAAACCAAAAATTCTACCTGTTTAAAAGTGTATTTTTTTTTTGGCTAGGCATAGGCATTGGGCATGGGTGCTTTTTCGCTTCACCTTTTGACGATGTCAAATTTGTGTGGAAAATACAACGTCTCATACGCGCGTGCACACACACACACACATATTGTTCGTCAAACAAAATTCACTCCAGGATGATTCATTAACTTGACACATTTTGGTTCACAAACTCTGAATCCACAGGATGTAAATAAAAAAAAAGTTGGGTTTAGGTATGAATGAAGGGGGTATATAAAAAAAAATTAATTATTATTTATTTATAAAGTTAGGTTTAGGTATGAATGAAGGGGGTATATAAAAAAAATTAATTATTATTTATTTAATAATAAATAAATAATAATTAATTTTTGAAAGGTACATAGTGGGTCTCACCCATTGTGTGTGGCATGTAACTGCATAAAGAAGGGTTTCTTGTGCAATCCAAGACTTGTTCACCAAGTTATGTTTTTCTAGAAGTTTCTAATTTTGATTAATGTGATTTATTCAAATTTGAAAATTTAAATGATGGAAACGAAACACATTAACATAAATATCATATTAAAAAGTTAATTTACTTATCATAAATAATAATAACACTAAAATATCATATTCTAACGTTAAATTAACATAAGTGTCCATAAAAGAAAATGACGGGCGTTACAGGTTAATACTTTGGTTTTATTAGAGTTGAAAATTATGGATTCATTGGTTCCCCTGCCATCGTTGTAAATATTATTTAGACAAATAAAATTATTAGTTAATTAATTAATTTAGAATTTCACAAAATAAATTAATTGAATTAAATTATAATTATTAAATAGTGAGATTATTTAATAATAATTAATTTTTGAAAGATACATAGTGGGTCTCACCCATTGTGTGTGGCATGTAACTGCATGGAGAAGGGTTCCTTGTGCAATCCAAGACTTGTTTACCAAGTTATCTTTTTATAGAAGTTTCTAATTTTGATTAATGTGATTTATTCAAATTTGAAAATTTAAATGATGGAAACGAAACACATTGGGTAACAAGTAGTTCTTTTTCTCTCTCCTTCCTCCTTATTGGCACTGCACATAAATAGATTATCTATGTATGTGCCACGTAACATAGATAAGGATAGGGAGAGTTATCTCTTTTATTTTAATTAAATATATGATATTTAAAACCAATAGTCCTAGCAGTAAGCGTGTAAAGAGAGAACGAAAAGAGAAGCGTTCTTGCATTTCCAGTCTTGCCTTGCTCATGTGCTGAGATTAGTGAGAGATAAAAGTGAGCGAGTGATCACTTAGTAAACTCTAATTCCATCTAACGCCTATACGCATGTCCTATCAGTGTCAAGTACTAGATGAGAAAGATAGTAGTTTCATATAGAAAACAATTCATGTTAATAAATCATTAACCTAATCGCATCAACCGAATAAACATAAATTATGTGTATATTTATTAAGCATTAAATTGATATACTCCATAGAGTTGTTTTTACAAAAAATTTATGAAATTTTTTGTTGAATACGTTCCGGACTTTTATCATGTTTCCACATATTTTCTCGAAAAATGTCTTAGAAAACCAACACGTCACCCATGGCGTTAGAGATGATATTTGTTTTGCTCAAAGTGCCCATGTTCTTTACTTTTTTTTTCGAAATTATGGTAATTATGGTAGCCTATTTTTAGTTAATTTTTACTCTTTGAAATTCGATTGACTCTCTCATATTTGATAATTGTTTAGACTATTTGTTTTTATATATTTGCTCCATTAATTGTTCAAGCTGTTACTTTGAGTTGTTAGTTTTCCTATTAGAGAATAAACCAAAGGAAATATAATATAACAATCATCCTTGTGAAGAAGGGGGGAAAAAAAAAGCAAAAGAAAAAAATGTGAATCATCTCAATCATGTTATGATGTATCAAAACAATATTGTAACGTCCCGAAATTTATTTAATATTAATGTAATGTAAATGATGAATTAGTGTGCCATAATTAAAGTTTTAACTTTAATTAGATTATTTGGTTGGATTTTTAGTTTTTGGTTGTTTTGTTAAATTGATGTGTTCAAAAGATTCCTTGTTGATTTAAAATGATGTTTTGAGTTTTAAAACACAACAATTTGTAAAATGTTAAAAATACTCTGTTTTACAAAACCGTGGGCGGCACATGGTTTTCGCACAGTAAAACCGCCCACCGATTTTCTCTATTTATTTTCCTTTCCTCTCTCTCTCTCCTCACTTCCACGCTCACTCTCTCTCAATCTCTCTCTAAATTTTTGAAAACCGCATTCGAATCCAAGCTTCGGAACAGCAAGGAGGAAGCTCGGGGACGTGATTCGGCGACCGAGAACGCGGATTGAAGCTTCGATTCGAGGTTAGATTCGAAATTTCTAAACTTTTTACAAAATTTTCGATTTTGTGTGTTTTTGAAATCTAAGTTTGTTTAAGCTTAGAAAACCGTGGATTTGTGTTAAATGAGCTTAGAACAACTAGAATCTAAACCTAGATTGAAGAAAAACGGATTGGATTCAAGATTTTTCATTTTTCTCCTCTTTTTCTCATTTTCGGATTTTCGAGGATTTCGAGTTCAAATGTTGTTTAAATGATTCCAAATATGTTTTAGAATGTTTTTCTATCAACTATAGTTGTTTTTCATGCCTGGGAATTGAGAAAAACAGGTTGGAATTCAGATTTGGATTTTGGGGATCGAGAAACCCGTGGCTGGGATTTCTGGATTTTCCCAGTTCGGCAGGCCGAAGTTCATGTTCGGCAGGCCGAAGTTCATGATCGGCAGGCCGGTGTTCTTCCGATCGGCAGGCCGAATCTGGGGAAATGTTCGGCAGGCCGAACTTTGCTTCCGGCAGGCCGAACTGTACAGTTCGGCAGGCCGAAGCAGGGCGTCCGGCAGGCCGACCGAGGCATGGAAAATTTTGTGATTTTTACCCGTTTTCACTGTTTTGAACCCTAATTTAAATCCCAACCTTATAGGATGATTTTAATGATACAAATGGCACACTAGGACATCATGAAATGATTTAGTAACATAGGATGTTTCGAACTAGATATTGATTGATTTAGTTGGTATCTAGGATCGTTCGTGGTTCCGTGGAGCTAACGTATAGCGGACCGGGATTACGGTGTGGGGTACCGGCACGAGTACTGAGGTAGGACTTCTATCCTATTTCTTTGGTAGCCTGGTTTTGAAATGATTTGGCTTTGAAAATGATTTCTATCAAAATGTTTTCAACGGTTGTTTGAAAATGATTTTATCGGTTATATTTTTATATACCGTGACATGAAATGAATTTCATAATGAATATAATTGACAACACTCGGTAATTGGGTTTTGAATGATAATGATAATAACCACATGGGCATGACGCCATATCAGAGATCGGGTCGTGATCGACCTTGGGGGCAGGTCCCGAAACCCAGCTGGGCCACTACGGTGGTGATATCATGGTTTGCCTAGGTAAATGTAAACTGGTGTTTTGATTTGACGAGTAGACTGTTCTGTGTCAGAACGGTTCTACTCAATTTATTTATTTATTTATTCAAGTTTCTTCTTGCATAACTCCTGATAATGCTATGTTTCTTTGCATTAAATTATTTTATAAAACTTAGTCCTACTGAGCCTTTCGCTCACGTTTTATCTGTTTTAAATTCCCCCCCTTCTAGGTGGTTTCCCATTTAGGTTTGGAGAAGATTCTTCGGACCGAACTCAGGAGCAATAGGAGGATTTACTTTACCTTTTGCTCTATTTAATTAAGGCATGTAAGACTTAACTTTATTTGTACTTGGACTGTAATTGTATTTGTGATATTGTCAGAACCATGTGTGTGCACAAGTTGTGGGTTGTGGAACCCATATTCGCGGTTTTTATTCAATTATTGTTATTTGTTTAATGATTTTTAAATTCTTTATAAAATGTGGTGGAAATTCTTCTTTATTTCTTGCTTAATTGGATTCTTAAACTCTCGGTTTTTAATTAAATTCTCTTTTAATTAACCTAAATATTCCGCCACGTCACCTCCCGTACTCCGGGGCGTGACAGAATGGTATCAGAGCTCAAGGTTATGAACCTTGGGAATTGTGCACACATAGGTTTGACAATGAAATACATCTGACAGTCCAAATTTTGTTTTCAGAAGTGAGAGAATGGCACCTAGACGTCGTTCGACAGCTGACGCCGAGTTCGGAAATGATGAGGGCCTGATGAGGTCTATGATTGCGGCTTTCCGGCAGATGGCAGCCAGGACTAGACCGGAAGACTCCGGTGTTGGTAGTCGGCATACCTTCTTTAAGGAATTTCGACGGGCGTCTATTCCGACTTTTGATGGCAATGGGGATCCGCAGTTAGCAGAATATTGGTTGGATTCAATCTTGAAGCACCTTAATACCCTTGGTGTGCCTTAGGAGTATCGTGTGGAGTTTGCGGCGTATAAGCTCGAGGGTGGCGCCAACACCTGGTGGAAACAAACTAAGCGTCTGGAGCGCGGTGGTGATATCGGTTGGGACAAGTTCGAGGATCTGTTCTATGATCGGTATTTTCCGCAGGGATATAGAGACCAGAAGGCAGCTGAGTTTTATAGATTGCAGCAGGGTGATTTATCAGTTCGAGAGTATGAGGCAAAATTTAACGAGTTGGCTAGATTTGCTCCATCAGCTGTGGCATCGGAGCGCGAGAAATGCATCAAGTTCCAGGAAGGACTCAAGGCTCCTATTCGGCGGCAGTTGGTTGCTCTACGGCTTAGGGGTTTCGGAGAGCTTGTGTCGTCGGTGATCTCCGTGGAGAATGATTACGTGCAGTATTGTGAGGACCGAGCCAAGGCTTCAGGAGGACCGCAGAGGAGTGGCAGGAAGAGCATTAGTAGTCGTCCAGCTCCGAGGAAAGGCAAGCAAGGCGGTGCGACCAGTGGCAGCAGCAGTTCGTCTGGCAGCGGGCGCAGCAATCCCTACAGCTTTCATTGTCATTTCTGTCAGCAGCCCGGACACATCAAGAGGAATTGCCCGATCAGGAGTGCTCGTCTTGGATTGCAGACCGGGGAGGATGCCAGTCGTTCATCTCAGCCTCAGCCTCAGACCCTACCTCCGCCTCTGCAGTACCCGCAGTTGCAGTATCCGCAGTTTTCTCCTCAACAATTCTCATATCCGGCACGGGGGCAGCAGCCGCAGTATTTTCAGCGCAGTGTTCCTCAGTATAGAGCACCGAGTACAGGTAGTGTGCAGTCGTCTCCATCTCAGCAGCATCGGCCGAGTAATCCAGGACCCAGTAATGTTGGTAGAGGAAAAGGGAAAGCGCCAGTGCAGGTTCATGCAATGGCATCTGGAGGGTCAGATTCTCAGACTGGTAACGCGGTTGTCGATGGTATGGTTTTGGTTTCTAGATCTCTAGCTCGTGTTTTATTTGATACCGGTGCCTCTCATTCTCTCATTTCGAGTTCTTTTGTACATGCCTTGGGATTAGAAGTAGAAGAGTTTAAGGAACCCCTAGTTATAACTTCTCCCTTGGGGCGGGTGTGTGTGAATTGTATGTGTAAATCTTGTAAAATAAAGATTGGGGATGAGATTTTGAAAAGTGATTTGATTGTACTCCCCATGAGTTCCTATGATGTGATTTTAGGGATGGACTGGTTGTCCAGGTATAGTGCAGTTGTGGACTGCCAGCTTAGAAAAGTGACCCTAGTGTCTGATAGGGGAACGGTAATCACTTACCAGGGTGGTGGTGATTGGCTAATGAGTGAGCGTCTCATGAAGTCGTGTTTAGGAGGGCGAAGGAATCTAGATTGTTTTGCTTTTCTTGCCAATCTAGATTGCGAGCCCTATGTTTCGAAAGGTAGTGCAGTGATTCTGGTGGTTGGTGAGTTCGAGGATGTCTTCCCCGACGAGTTATCAGGGTTACCACCGCATCGGGAGATTTAGTTTGGTATTGAGTTGTTTCCAGGGACATCACCGATTTCTATGGCACCTTATCGGATGGCGCCGGCAGAAATGAAGGAATTGAGGAAGCAACTTCAGGAGCTTGCTGATAAAGGGTATATTCGGAATAGCACATCTCCGTGGGGAGCACCAGTTTTGTTCGCTAAGAAGCACGATGGGACTCTCAGGTTATGTGTGGATTATAGGCAGCTGAATCGTGTTACGGTGAAGAACAAGTATCCATTGCCTAGGATTGATGAGCTATTTGATCAGTTGGGAGGTTCGCGATACTTCTCAAAGATTGATTTGCGTTCAGGTTATCATCAGCTCAGAATCAAGGAAGAGGATATTCCCAAGACAGCTTTTAGGACTCGGTATGGGCACTTCGAGTTTCTGGTTATGTCTTTCGGGTTGACGAATGCTCCAGCAGCTTTTATGGATTTGATGAACAGGATTTTTAGGCCATATCTGGATCAGTTTGTGATCGTGTTCATCGATGATATTCTTGTGTATTCTAAGACTTGGGAGGAGCATGAGCAGCATCTTCGGGTCGTGCTTCAGACTCTGCGGGAGCACCAGTTGTATGCTAAGAGGGAAAAATGTGAGTTCTGGTTGACCGAGGTCAAGTTTCTGGGTCATGTCATTTCGGAGCATGGTATTTCAGTGGATCCGTCCAAGATTGAAGCTATATTGGAGTGGGAACGACCAAGGAATGTAGCGGAGATTCGCAGCTTCTTAGGTCTTGCTGGATATTACAGGAAATTTGTAAAGGACTTTTCGAAGATTGCAGCTCCGTTGACGAGGTTGATCAAGAAAAATGTCAGGTTTGAGTGGGATGAAGACTGTGAGTCTGCTTTTCAGGAATTGAAGAACCGGTTGACTTCAGCCCCAGTGTTGGTTATTCCTAGTAGTAATGAGCCGTATGAGGTTTATGCTGATGCTTTAGGGCGCGGACTTGGATGCGTGTTGATGCAGCATGGTCGTGTAGTTGCATACGGTTCGAGACAGCTACTACCTCACGAGCGGAATTATCCTACTCATGATTTAGAGCTTGCGGCGGTGATCTACGCGCTGAAGATTTGGAGGTGTTACTTGTATGGAGCATCGTTTCAGGTCTTCTCCGATCACAAGAGTTTGAGGCATTTGTTCACTCAGAGGGATCTCAATCTGAGGCAGCGCAGATGGGTGGAGTACATGGAGGATTATGATTTCGCGTTGCAGTATCATCCCGGGAAATCTAATGTGGTAGCGGACGCGCTTAGCAGGAAGTCTTCAGGGATTCTCGCTTGTTTGATTTTTGAGGACTGGAGCAGGGATGCGACAGTGAGTGAGTATCGGCTACTGTATCATGAAGATGGTGATCGAGTTTTGTTGTATCATGTGGAAGCGACTCCAGCTCTTGTTCGAATGGTGAAGCAAGGTCAGTGGCAGGATCGACATTTGCAGGGGATTTGGTCGCGGATTCAGAACGGGGAGCAGTTTGAAGAATGGAGCGTGCATGCAGATGGATCGTTGTACTTCCGGGAGCGTCTTGCAGTTCCAGTTATCACCGAGGTGACGAAAGCCGTTCTAGATGAAGCCCATAGGTCTCAGTTCGCTATTCATCCGGGAAGCACCAAGATGTATCGTGATTTGAAGAGGCACTATTGGTGGAGAGGCATGAAGAAAGATGTTCGAAAGTACGTGGCCAAGTGTTCGACGTGTCTTTAGGTGAAAGCTGAGCATCAGAAGCCTGCAGGTCAGCTTCAGCCGCTTCCTATTCCAGGGTGAAAATGGGAGCATGTGACGATGGATTTCCTCACAGGTTTGCCGAGGACGGAGCAGCGGCATGATGCAGTTTGGGTTGTAGTCGACAGGTTGACGAAATCGGCGCATTTCATTCCGTTTAGGTCGACGTGTTCTAGGAAGATTCTCGGGGAGTTGTATATGCAGAACATTGTGAGGTTGCATGGAGTTCCTTTGTCCATCACCTCTGATCGAGATACCAGGTTTAATGCTAAGTATTGGAGGAGTTTTTAGGAGGCTTTGGGTACAGATTTGAACTTCAGTACGGCGTTTCATCCTCAGACTGATGGACAGTCTGAGCGGGTTATCCAGGTTCTCGAGGATATGTTGCGTGCTTGTGCGTTGGACTTCGGCGGGAATTGGAAGCAGTGTTTGCATCTAGCGGAGTTCGCGTACAACAACAGTTATCAGGCGAGTATCGGTATGGCACCATTTGAGGCGTTGTATGGGCGACCGTGTCGGTCACCTGTGTGTTGGGCCGAGCCGAAGGATAGAGTTATTCTTGGGCCAGATGAGATTCGTGACGGCAACGAGAAAGTCGCGGTGATTCGGGATCGGTTGAGAGCAGCTCAGAGTCGGCAGAAGAGCTACGCAGATAGGAGACGTAGACCCTTAGAGTTCGCGGTTGGAGATTTTGTTCTCTTGAGGGTGTCACCTCGTAAGGGAACTATGCGGTTCGGGGTGAGTGGGAAACTCGCGCCGAGGTATATTGGGCCGTTCGAGATCACTCAGCGTGTTGGTGTGGTCGCTTATCAGCTTGATCTTCCGCCCGAACTTTCTCATGTGCACGATGTGTTTCATGTGTCTATGCTTAGGAAGTGTCCACCTGAGCAGGGTAAGATAGTATCGTTTCGCGATGTGCAGGTTCAGGAGGATACGACGTACGAAGAAGTGCCGATTCAGATCATCGACCGGAAAGTGATTAGCTTGCGTCGTCGAGAGATATCGTTGGTAAAGGTCGTGTGGCAGCATCACGGGGTTGATGAAGCCACTTGGGAACTAGAGTCGGGTATGCGGGAGTTATATCCGCATTTGTTTTGCTTTTGAGATGAGTTGTAAATTTCGAGGACGAAATTTCTTTTAGGGGTGGAGAGCTGTAACGTCCCGAAATTTATTTAATATTAATGTAATGTAAATGATGAATTAGTGTGCCATAATTAAAGTTTTAACTTTAATTAGATTATTTGGTTGGATTTTTAGTTTTTGGTTGTTTTGTTAAATTGATGTGTTCAAAAGATTCCTTGTTGATTTAAAATGATGTTTTGAGTTTTAAAACACAACAATTTGTAAAATGTTAAAAATACTCTGTTTTACAAAACCGTGGGCGGCACATGGTTTTCGCACAGTAAAACCGCCCACCGATTTTCTCTATTTATTTTCCTTTCCTCTCTCTCTCTCCTCACTTCCACGCTCACTCTCTCTCAATCTCTCTCTAAATTTTTGAAAACCGCATTCGAATCCAAGCTTCGGAACAGCAAGGAGGAAGCTCGGGGACGTGATTCGGCGACCGAGAACGCGGATTGAAGCTTCGATTCGAGGTTAGATTCGAAATTTCTAAACTTTTTACAAAATTTTCGATTTTGTGTGTTTTTGAAATCTAAGTTTGTTTAAGCTTAGAAAACCGTGGATTTGTGTTAAATGAGCTTAGAACAACTAGAATCTAAACCTAGATTGAAGAAAAACGGATTGGATTCAAGATTTTTCATTTTTCTCCTCTTTTTCTCATTTTCGGATTTTCGAGGATTTCGAGTTCAAATGTTGTTTAAATGATTCCAAATATGTTTTAGAATGTTTTTCTATCAACTATAGTTGTTTTTCATGCCTGGGAATTGAGAAAAACAGGTTGGAATTCAGATTTGGATTTTGGGGATCGAGAAACCCGTGGCTGGGATTTCTGGATTTTCCCAGTTCGGCAGGCCGAAGTTCATGTTCGGCAGGCCGAAGTTCATGATCGGCAGGCCGGTGTTCTTCCGATCGGCAGGCCGAATCTGGGGAAATGTTCGGCAGGCCGAACTTTGCTTCCGGCAGGCCGAACTGTACAGTTCGGCAGGCCGAAGCAGGGCGTCCGGCAGGCCGACCGAGGCATGGAAAATTTTGTGATTTTTACCCGTTTTCACTGTTTTGAACCCTAATTTAAATCCCAACCTTATAGGATGATTTTAATGATACAAATGGCACACTAGGACATCATGAAATGATTTAGTAACATAGGATGTTTCGAACTAGATATTGATTGATTTAGTTGGTATCTAGGATCGTTCGTGGTTCCGTGGAGCTAACGTATAGCGGACCGGGATTACGGTGTGGGGTACCGGCACGAGTACTGAGGTAGGACTTCTATCCTATTTCTTTGGTAGCCTGGTTTTGAAATGATTTGGCTTTGAAAATGATTTCTATCAAAATGTTTTCAACGGTTGTTTGAAAATGATTTATCGGTTATATTTTTATATACCGTGACATGAAATGAATTTCATAATGAATATAATTGACAACACTCGGTAATTGGGTTTTGAATGATAATGATAATAACCACATGGGCATGACGCCATATCAGAGATCGGGTCGTGATCGACCTTGGGGGCAGGTCCCGAAACCCAGCTGGGCCACTACGGTGGTGATATCATGGTTTGCCTAGGTAAATGTAAACTGGTGTTTTGATTTGACGAGTAGACTGTTCTGTGTCAGAACGGTTCTACTCAATTTATTTATTTATTTATTCAAGTTTCTTCTTGCATAACTCCTGATAATGCTATGTTTCTTTGCATTAAATTATTTTATAAAACTTAGTCCTACTGAGCCTTTCGCTCACGTTTTATCTGTTTTAAATTCCCCCCCTTCTAGGTGGTTTCCCATTTAGGTTTGGAGAAGATTCTTCGGACCGAACTCAGGAGCAATAGGAGGATTTACTTTACCTTTTGCTCTATTTAATTAAGGCATGTAAGACTTAACTTTATTTGTACTTGGACTGTAATTGTATTTGTGATATTGTCAGAACCATGTGTGTGCACAAGTTGTGGGTTGTGGAACCCATATTCGCGGTTTTTATTCAATTATTGTTATTTGTTTAATGATTTTTAAATTCTTTATAAAATGTGGTGGAAATTCTTCTTTATTTCTTGCTTAATTGGATTCTTAAACTCTCGGTTTTTAATTAAATTCTCTTTTAATTAACCTAAATATTCCGCCACGTCACCTCCCGTACTCCGGGGCGTGACAAATATCATTGTATATTTCAATATGTAAACATCACTATCATAGACTGTCCCATATTTCACGACTAAGATTTTTATTCGGAGGCTCTAAGGACTTAATTGGCATAACAAGAGAAAGTAAATAAAAAATTATTGTTAAGGGTTGAGAATGAAATGATATCGTCCAATAGAAATTCCATATCAAATTTTATTCTAGAACCTCAACGAGTTGTGGAAATGTTGCAAAGAATTCAAAAATTCCCAAGATATATTTTTTTTTTGAAGGGATCCTGAGATAAAATGCTGTTACATAATTTGTGAATAATACATTATCTGTGAGTGACACCCAGCATCTTCTGATATTGTATCATGTCCTGTACATTTTGATTTCATTTCTTCTCTAATCACATATAACTAGCGTGTATACCTCTCTTAACCTCTACTCATTTTGGTATTTGATCTCCAAATTAAAGACCATGATTTTTAACTGTTTCCTTTTATTTTTTATTTTTTATTTTTTGGTTGAGGGAATTGAGGAAACTCACGTCCATAAACTTATCTCGCAAATTAATCTTTCGTGATCGCTATAAAAGATACACGATTTATATGCTCCATTCCTCACCGGAATAAAAATCATAATCATCATCTTTTTTTTTTTCCTTGGTCCGATAAAAGGCACATTCTTATTATTGGATCTGAAATTTAAATTCTAATAGGGTGTTTGGAAGGGTGGTGGGAACCACTTTTACTGTAGCATGCGAGAGTTTTATAATGTAGCACATTTTTTTATTGTTACGGTAGCATGTGAGAGCTTTACACTGTTCATAACTGAGATTGTGGTGGGAAAGTAGTTCCCACCACTGCCAAACACCCTCTAAGTTTCAATATTTCAACCAATCAAGTCCAAAGCACAATCATAAAATAATTAATTAAACCCATAAGTCCCTTTCTTATTTTCTTTACTTTCTTTGGACTTGCAAAAAAGTTCCGAAATTAAAATGACTTTTTAAATAGCCAAGACCTAGCTAGCATTTCACGGAGCTCCCAAGCAGTGGATACCAGTCCCTGGCCAAGCCTTTCTTTCTTTTGCACGCACAAGAGTATGTGACACATAATTTAGCAGGCTGGCAAAATCCCTCTAGCCAGCTCTCGTTTTCAAGAATCTGAGACACCTAATATAACAACATGAATTTTGGTCGATCCAAGAGAATCTACTCTAGGATGCATGCAACAGACCAAACTTAAAGATGGTCCCCAAAAACCAGATATATAAAGTTGAATTGTAACATTTTTAAGATTTTAATAAGAGTTTTAGCACAGCAAGGATATGGGCAGTGCAAGTTATTGAATTTGGTTTTTTGGGCACAGCTTTTCTTTGGAAAGAAAAGGAAAAGATACGGGACCAAAAGGAGGCATCATCACTTCCCATGCCATTAACCACAGAATGTAATTGATGATTTTCCCTAGTGTGGGCCTTTTATTTGTTCACCACTTTTTTTTTTTTTTTTTGAAGCTTTTCACCAATTGAACTGTATCATTGATTATTATCCTTCAAAATCTCTGCATTTGGCCCACAAAGCACTACTTTCCTTTAATCTTAACATGGAACCAAAATTAACTATCCCCCAAATGTGACTGTGAGAGTCAGGTTTGGGATCAAGGTCATGGCTTACATGATTTCCTAACCTGTAATAATTATGACTAATATTCTTGGTCTAGCTAGATAACAATTAAAAATTCAGATTTGGGGAAAAAAATAAAGAGTTTAGGCTATAAAAGAAATGCGAGGCTATGGCTCAATTGCTTTAAGTACCATGGTGTGCCTTTCTAAATTGAAGTGCCCAGCAAACTTAGCTACTTGTTCCAACATATCTAATACCATGCTAAATTTAACGTGTCATTGCTAAATTTTGATATTTAAGTAAGAAAATCATTTTGCAGTGTGATACTATTTTTTGTGTTGAATCAGATATATATTTATGTCAAATTTTGGCATTAAGATGCTATTTTTGACGTGCGACTTTTTCTAATTTAATGATTATGATATTAACATTTTAAATTATTTTACTATTAAAAATATGATATAATCGCATTACGTGTTTTAAATATAATATTAATATTGAAATTTTGGGTAAGAAATGGTCTAACACAGATCATTTTAAACCTATGCATTTATAGATACCCCAAATATTAGTCTAACAAAAAAGAAAAGAAAAAGAATCAATACTAATGAAGATGTAACGTCTTGTGATCGATCAGCCCATGGGCTTTGTATATCCAGGTGCTGCGTATTTTATAAAAAATCGTGGTCACTGATATGAATGCCATAGTTATGGGGCGTGAAATATTCTGCGGCATTTAAGTGTTCAGAAGTCCATTTAAATCGGCGGTTGGCTAAATAACTGTCTCTTAGTGGGATACAATACTCATGAGCGATCGTGTATTTTCTCATAAGGTGAACTTCATACATACTATATTTTTTGAAACTTACTTTTATAGATTTGTACATAATTAAACATAGCACAATTTTTTCTTAATCTGGCATAGATAAAAGCAGTTTTAAAATTTAACATAACGATGTAATTTTCTCTTCTTATAAAGGTCCTTATAGTTAACCTACCCATGAATTCTGTGTTATGTGCGTATTCTTGTTATATAGATACTCTTTCATCATGCAGGGCAAGCATACCTATATTCAAATATGAAAATATCGGTATCGATAAAATATCGATACTTTAATTTTATGAAAATTTTGAAAAAATTATCGATATTAATGAAAATTTCAGCAAAAAATGAAAATTTACGTTGAATACAACTCTAATATTTTAGGATACAATAAACATTAAAAAAACATAATAAACATGATTCACGTAAAAAACTTCATACGTATTAGTTTTGTCAATACCTAAAGGAAGATCTATAGGACTCAAACATGGTTAGTATTCAATATTGATTTAAACAATATTGGTGCTAGAACAAATTATTTGAATGATGTTAAATATAGTTATGAACATGTCGCTTACAGGTTTATTAGCTTATTCCCATTGTATTTCTATGAATGAGAAAACTGTAAATTTTCCCAATCATTTGCCCAAGATAGTGTTAGTACACTCAGATGAGGATAATTAATATGCCATTTGGTACGTAAATTCAAAACCGTTTAAGGCAGTTCAAACTATAAAAGCATTTCAAACTGGCGTTAGGTAGGGTAATAACTAAGGCCAGTTCAAACCATATAGACGGTTTTAAATGACTAAAACCCCAAAGTTCATACTTTGTCTCCCTTAAGTGCACACGGTTTGTACCATTTTCTACAGTAAAAACTATTTTCATCCTCATTTTTCTTTCATAAGCTATAGTTTTTCAAGCACCAGTTCTCGTTTAAACTTAACGTGATGTCTTATTCTCGTTTCAAATCTTTACGTTCTAAACGTTAGTTCAAAGCCACCATTTAAACTATACAGTTTAGAACCTATAGTTCAAACCATAGAGTTTTAAACTACACCATTCCGAACACGTGTATCAAACAAACTATAAAAATTCTATAGCCCTCATAGAATATAAAATATTAATAAATTCTTAAAAATAGTTGAAATTTATAGTTTTTAGTATGATCAAAATTTCAAAATTTCTCTTAAATTTTACACAAATTACACTACAGACTTTTCAATATTAATATTTGTATCATATTTATTGACATTCTTATAATATTTTGTAAAAACCTATATTATAGTAGAGTAGAAAGATATTTTGGTACCTTAACAAAACTAAAATTTTCACCGAAATTTCTGATATTTGCATATATTTGTGGTCTTGCCTATATTATATGTGTGTGAAAAAAATAAAAAAAAAAAAAAAAAAGGGACAGGCATGAGCACACCAGATGGGTGACTATGAATTTTGTTATGAAAAACCACAACCGTGCGTGCAATATCTTTGCATATAACCTTGAAAATTCTTATAGGGGAAATATTCTCACGCTCACCAACAGAAAGTGACTCTTGGATCTGATACAAGACAATATATCTATACAAAATATCATAACTAAATGTGTGCGTATTTTCACATATTATTCTCTCTGCAGCGCCGAATTTTGATATACCTTGTCTGGGGTCCCACCCCTTTTGACCAAAAGTCAAATCAGTCCTCTCACTACTACGTTCTTCCTTCTCCTACTACAGTTTTATGGTATTGAGTCCATTGCTTAAGATTTGATATGAACGAAGAACCGTATTAAGTACATCGCAATTTTGACAACATTACACCCACCACCAAGTCCAATTCCATTCTTTTCTTATTCCTTCCCACGTTCCCTCCTTTTTTTTTTTTTTTTTTTTTCTCATTTTATAAAAAAAGCAACTCTCTTTTTCTAAAGGTTTCCTTCAACTCCTGCTTTGCCACAACAAATTCTCATCATAGCACTCACCACTCTTTCACTCTACACCACACTCTTCCCTTTCTCTCTCTCTCTTTCTTTCTTTTTGCTCTTGACAATTCGATCCTCTAGCTTAGCTTCTTGCAGAATTTTGTTCCATCAATGGAGAGAAACCCAGTTCAGCTTTTTCTTCAATATGCTTCTCTAACACTTATATTGATGGTCCTGATTTCCTTTTCCAAGGCTGAACAAGAAGTTGTTTTTTCAGGCAAAACGGATGGTGAGGGTCTGTTGAAGTTCAAGAAGACGATTCAGAATGACCCAAAAGGATTTTTATCCAGTTGGGAACTGAGCAGGAGTTTATGCAGCTGGAATGGAGTCTCATGCTCTTTGGGGAGAGTAATTCAGCTTGATCTAAGTGGGTGTTCTCTTCAGGGGTCAATATCTTTTGACCCTTTGTCTTCTCTCAACATGTTATCTGTTCTTAAGCTCTCTGCAAATCAACTCACTATAAATTCCACTTCTCTGCTTCAGCTTCCATATGGCTTGAAACAGCTTGACCTTTCTAGTGCTGGAGTTGTGGGAACAGTCCCTGAGAGTCTCTTTTCCAAGTGTCCAAATCTCGCCTATGTCAATCTTGCTTTCAACAACTTGACAGGTTCTTTGCCCGAAAATCTATTTTTGAATGCTGATAAACTTCAGTCCCTAGACATTTCTTATAACAACTTGACAGGGTCTATTTCTGGTTTGAATATCATGGGGAATTCATGCAACTCTTTGGTGCTTGTTAATTTGGCATCAAACAGTTTGACGGGCTCGATTTCTCCGGCCCTTTCGAACTGCACAAATCTACAAAGCATCGACTTCTCGATCAATTTTCTCACCGGGGAAATCCCAAAATTTTTTGGAGAGCTTAAGAGTCTGCAAAGGCTAGATCTCTCTCAAAATCAGATCACGGGTTGGATCCCTTCAGAATTGGGAAACACCTGCGGTTCGCTTCTCGAACTGGAGCTTTCAAAGAACAACATTTCGGGCCCGATTCCTACATCCTTGTCCTCATGTTCATGGCTGCAAGTTCTTGACCTTTCCAGCAACAACATATCCGGTCCTCTACCAGATTCCTTGTTTCAGAATTTAGGCTCTTTAGAGAGCCTGGTTTTGAGTAACAACATCATTTCTGGACCATTCCCTGCTTCCATATCTTCTTGCAAAAGTTTGAAGGTTATAGACTTCAGCTCCAATAGGATATCTGGTTTCATCCCAAGAGACTTATGTCCAGGAGCCGCCTCCCTTGAGGAACTGCGAATGCCCGACAATCTTATCACAGGAGAGATTCCTGCAGAGCTATCGAAATGTTCGCAGCTTAAGAGGATTGATTTGAGCCTGAATTACCTCAATGGCTCAATTCCTGCAGAGCTGGGGGAGCTTGAGAACCTAGAGAAGCTAATAGCATGGTTTAATGGCTTGGAGGGAAGAATACCACCAGAGTTGGGAAAATGCAGGAATCTCAAGGATCTCATTCTCAACAACAACCAGATAAGTGGTGAAATCCCAACTGAACTGTTCAACTGTAGCAACCTCGAATGGATATCGCTTACGAGTAACGAATTGAGTGGGGAAGTCCCTCGCGAGTTTGGCCTTTTGACAAGGCTGGCTGTTCTGCAGCTTGGGAATAACAGCTTGAGTGGGCAGATACCAGGAGAGCTTGCAAACTGCACCAGTTTAGTTTGGTTGGACCTCAACAGCAACAAGCTTACCGGTGAGATCCCGCCCCGACTCGGACGCCAGCTAGGTGCAAAGGCGATAACCGGAATCCTCTCCGGCAACACTTTGGTATTCGTGCGCAATGTGGGGAACTCTTGTAGAGGAGCAGGTGGTTTGTTGGAATTCGCTGGAATCCAACCCGGCAGACTCTTACAAGTACCATCATTGAAGAGTTGCCAGTTCACAAGGTTGTACTCTGGTGCAGTCCTCAGCTTGTTTACGCAGTACCAAACACTGGAGTACGTTGATCTTTCTTACAACCAGCTTCGTGGGAAGATACCGGAAGAATTCGGGGACATGCTTGCCTTACAAGTTCTAGAGTTAGCCCACAACCAGTTGTCTGGAGAAATTCCCTTCTCCCTCGGAAAGCTTAAGAATTTAGGTGTCTTTGATGCATCACACAACAGATTGCAAGGCCAAATCCCAGATTCCTTCTCCAATTTATCATTCTTAGTTGAAATAGATCTCTCCAACAATGAACTAACTGGGCAAATTCCAACAAGAGGGCAGCTTAGTACACTGCCTGCGAGCCAGTATGCCAACAATCCAGGACTCTGCGGGGTTCCTTTGCCCGAATGCCAATACAACAACAACCAACCATCCACCACAAACCCAAATGCGGATGCAGGAAGAAGTGGAAAAAAGGCCTCAGCTGCATCTTGGGCTAATAGCATTGTGTTGGGAATTCTAATTTCCATTGCTTCCATCTGCATTTTGATTGTCTGGGCAATTGCAATGCGGGCGAGGAGAAAGGAAGCGGAAGAGGTAAAGATGCTCAACAGCCTGCAAGCATCACATACTGCCACGACATGGAAGATTGAGAAAGAGAAAGAGCCTCTGAGCATCAATGTGGCAACTTTTCAAAGACAACTCAGGAAACTCAAGTTCTCCCAACTCATTGAGGCCACGAATGGATTCGCGGCTGCGAGCCTTATTGGATGTGGAGGGTTTGGAGAAGTGTTCAAGGCGACTCTAAAAGATGGGTCAAGCGTGGCCATCAAGAAGCTTATAAGATTGAGCTGCCAGGGAGACCGTGAGTTCATGGCTGAGATGGAGACATTGGGGAAGATCAAGCACAAAAATCTCGTTCCGCTATTGGGTTATTGCAAGGTTGGTGAAGAGAGGCTACTTGTGTATGAATTCATGGAATATGGCAGCCTTGAGGAGATGCTCCATGGGAGAACCAAGACCCGGGAAAGGCGGATTCTAACATGGGAAGAAAGGAAGAAGATTGCAAGGGGTGCAGCTAAGGGACTCTGCTTCCTCCACCACAATTGCATCCCTCACATCATACATAGAGACATGAAGTCCAGCAATGTTCTGCTAGACCATGAAATGGAAGCGAGAGTCTCTGATTTCGGGATGGCTAGGCTGATAAGTGCACTCGACACACACCTAAGCGTGAGCACGCTAGCGGGAACACCTGGCTATGTTCCTCCCGAGTACTACCAGAGCTTCAGGTGCACAGCCAAAGGAGATGTGTACTCATTTGGGGTCATCCTATTGGAAATTCTTACAGGGAAACGGCCAACAGATAAGGAAGACTTTGGGGACACAAACTTGGTGGGGTGGGTGAAGATGAAAGTGAGAGAAGGGAAACAAATGGAAGCAATAGACCCTGAGTTGTTATTGGTGACCAAAGGAAATGACGAAGCAGAAGCTGAGGAAGTCAAGGAAATGGTGAGGTATCTTGAGATAACACTTCAGTGTGTTGATGACTTCCCTTCAAAGAGGCCCAACATGTTGCAAGTTGTGGCAATGCTTAGAGAGTTGATGCCCGGATCAGCCAATGGAAGCAGCAACAGCGCTTGAGAGACAAAAAGCTTCAGTTTGCTTATAATCATATTGTAAGAACATAATGTTGTTCTTTTTCTTTTTTTTCTTTTTTTGGTTCCGTTACTCGTTTGTAAGTTTTGTTGTTATCTTTTAAAGAGTCTAAATGTACCTTCTCTGCCAAATCCTTTTCATCTTTTTATTTTTAAGTGACCGTTCTTTGGTCTTGATGGCTAGGGAGCCGCATCATGAGACTTAATATTTCACAAAATCGCAGATGAAAGACTGGTTAATATTCTCTTAGACAAACAGATGTGAAATGACAAGCAGAAAATGTGTATTCCAGCAAAAATTGCAAGTAATAGAAACCATTGAGATTAATCTCTTTTTAACAAGGTCAATAGATCACAAAGGAACTGGATAACTGTTGTGCAATTTAATTATACTACACGAATCAATTCAAATGTAAATTCATATGCAACAAGGTTCTAAAATTGAGGAAATTATCTAATCTAAGTGAATTAAAACTCTAGCCTAGTTCAAGAAAATTCAGATTAGTTGGAAAGGAAAACTAAAATTAACAAAAGAAAAGAAATCATCAGACGAAAAACTTCCAAGGTTTTAGAATCTACCACCATTTAACCCAGTGATTTCCTAGTTACCAATTAATTCCCATATTAAGGTGACATGTCGATATCAATCTATTGTCAACTTCTATATTTAACTATTACACCATAACAAATAAATCTTAGATTAGCCCCTTTTTGCCTAACATATCATTTCTAAGTGTTCGATGTATCAAATCTAATGATAAGAAAACAAAAAATCGAAAAATTGTGCAAATCATTAAAGAACCAAGCATAGATTTATTGATCCAAATTCTTAACTATTAAAAACACTTGACATTAATAATTGAAGAATCCTCAATTTAATTATCTTGTAAAGAAAGAACTATAAACCTTCAATACCGCACAATGGAATTAATCCGATAAAAAATGAACTATTTTATTAAATTAGGCTTCATCTTCAATCTCAGTACGAGAAAATTAGAAAGAGATATATTAGTTCAAACCAACAAAGCAAATAGTTACAATTTCTTTTCTTCTTGAGAAAATGACATAAACTGACCCTTGGAAATAGTGTGTAATCAAATTGCCCTCCTGCTTGGATGCTTTCAAAACCGGCTTTTTTTATTTTATTGATAAATTTTAAAAATTTCCCTTGAACCATGTCACTTGTGTTAGCATTCCTTGAACTTCAAAACGTATACGTTTCTCCCTTGATCTATTATCCATCTTTAGCTTCCCCCTTTGTCAAATTTGGTCACTTTTTTAACGGAAAAAGTTGATTTGCCATTTTGTTTACAAGTTAGATTTGATATTTTGGTTTTATTAAATGCCATTCCCCCAAAACATTAGTTAGGTAGTAAAACTCATCTATTTTTAGCTTTTTGGGGCTAATATGAAGCCAAAAAAAAGTAATATATATATATATATATATATATTAAGAAACTCGTTAATAAGCTCATTATGAATCCATACTCAGGTCCAAATTTACTTTGGAATAAGAAACTCATTGACAAACAAACCTAAATATATTGTTACGTAAAAAAAACTGTGAATTCAAAATTTAAGCATGAATCTATCTTTTCATTACCAAGCTTGTTAACTTACACCAAAACAAAAACTCTTCCAATGAAAAAAAAAAAAAAAAGAACCTAATATTAATACTTTACCATACAAAAGCAAGAATTTTGGTTGGTTAGTTTTTTTTCTCCTATAATTTTTTTTAGTTTATTAAGTTAATATTTTTGTTTTTTTATGAACTTTTTTTGTTAATGGGTTTCTTAGTGCGAGGTAAATTTAAACTTAGGTATGGATTCTTAATGAAATTATTAATGAGTTATGCAATAAATTTTTGTAACTTTTTGTCCTTTTTCTTGCTTCTTACCAACTCTAAAAAACTAACATAGATGAGTTTTATACCCACTAATATTTTGGGAGGAAATGAAATTTAATATAACTAAAATATCATACCTAACTTGCAAAAAAAAAAATTGAAAAAGCAATTTTTTTTGGTTAAAAAACTGATCATAATTTGACAAAAGAGAGAAAGCTAAAGACAAATAATAGATCGCGGGGGGGGAAGAGAGGGGAGAGGGGAGAGGAACATATATGTTTTGAAGTTCAGGTAGCATTTAACACAAATGACATAGTTAAAGAGGAATTTTTAAAATTTCTTTCATTAAACACATAAATGACCAAATTATCCTTTTGAAATCTGTTATGAAAAATGACAAACTCTAATCCATATCTATGTCTATTTTCTCCCCCTCTCTCAACCTCTCTACCCTGGTCTCTCTCCTTTGTTATTCTCTTCTCAACCCTCTTTCTCTATCTTCTATGTGTTTCCATCTTCTCTCAAACCCTTGCTCTCCTTGCATTTGCTTCTTTCTCCACTCCTCTAAAGCCATTCGCCCACTCTTTCCTCTTCTCTTTATCATGTCTCTCTTTTCTATCTCTACTTGTCAAACATTTGAAGCCTTCATAATCGAAAACAAATGATTGGCATCAGATGTTGCCGCGATCAAAGCATGGCATCATGCGCAAATCATATCACAAGTGCTAAGCCTCCTCCACCCATTCCTGTCACCAAAGTTCTCTCATGGAGGTTCACCTAGATGAGGTGGCTATTGGGTTGGACACCCTGCTATGAAATCACGTGGCCTTACGACATGAATCTATTCGAGAATATGAGGGTAGAACAAGAAAAGGAGATTGTGAATTTCTAGAATTTGGAAGAGTTTGAGGAGCATCGAAATACTTTCCTTAAAGGTTTTATTTACCTCACAACAAAATTTGCTGACGGGTAACAGTAAATTACCCTTAAGATACAACAAATTCTTAAACACAATATCTAGTAATAATATTATATTCTAGAACAAGATATAAAATCTACAAAATTTTTTAGAGAATAAGTAAAAGACAAAGATGCCATTTCATGAAGCAATATAATTGTTGCAACACATGCAACCATTCATATAAATGTTCCTTTTCATGGTAAAGGTATCTGTTCATGTAACATCACTTTTATTACAATGGATATGTTTGTTGGCAATAAGTATTCAAGTTTGTATAAAACCATAAAACCAATAAACACAACCGTTCGAAACAACTTTATGTCACAATTCTTCAAAACTGAAAAAATACAAACCAAAGTTAGTGCTATGGCACTCTGCTAGAAAGGACATAGCATCGTGGCACTCAAAAGCACCGAACTTCCAGGTACCATCACCATGGCACTAGAAAGTTTAGTTGCGACACTACTTACATTTTTCATAGAAAACACAAATTTCCATTTAAACGTGACACTTAAATTTAATCTTTCAAGAGATATATTATAATCTCTTTTACAATCACCCACTAGATTGTAATATTTCGACTAATTAACAATGATAAACTCATACACACAAAAGGTATGTTTCAAATTTAACCTTCAATTAGCGAATATACTTCAAAGTATTCACAAAAAAATAGTGTGATATGTATTAGGCTTTATCTCTTAAGCAAATACTGAAAATATGTCGCATATGAGCTATCTTAGATTTTAAATTATGGTTCAATCATTAGCATTATTTAGCCATGCGCTCTATCTTGGATTCATGAACATTTAGAAGCCTAAACTATGGCCTTGTTAAAAATGGCACCTTTTATTATGTTCACTAAGGTGAAGTTTCAAATAATGTCTCTGCTACTTTGAGACTTGGACTTCAAACTAATGAATTTTTGGTGCTAAACTGGTCACATAACAGTGACTTGTTCTTACCCATTTAACTATAGAATAGCGGTACAACTATTATATAATTAGGTTACCCTTACCGATGTCTCTTTTATAGAAAGATTTCTGTCTCATTCCACTAGATGTATCCTTGATTAAGTCCCTCAAAAGACCTTTTGTCAAGGGAGCTACTAGGTTCTTATTTGTCCTAACATAAACAACATTAATAACACTATCTATTATTAGTTGTTTCACATATTCATGTCTCAAGCAAATATGTGTAGACTTCCCATTATACACTTTGTTATAAGCTCTAGACAATGTAGCTTCACTATTGAAGTACAAAGAAATCAATGGTATGTGTTATGGCCACAACCCAATATCAAGCAATAAATTCTCAGTTATTTGCTTCTTTGCCCTCAACCGCAAGTGCTATAAACTTACTTTCCATCATTGACTGAGTCATGTAAGTTTGTTTTTTAGAAGCCCAAGACATGACTCTCCCTACAATTGTGAAAATATAATCAGATGTGGATTTTTTATTACTTGCATTGGTTTTCCAACTAGCATTTGAGTACCCTTCAAGTACCACAAGATAATAATTGTAAAACAAACCTAAATGGTCCTTTTGAAATAATAAAGTATCCTACCATTTGCATTCCAATGTTGTTACTAGTGAACCTTGACATTTTGCACATCGCAAAAGCAATGTCTAGCTTAAGCTATCAACTACACTAGCATACTCTAGCTATGCTACCGCTTGACCAGATTTTTATAGTAATTTAATACAAGAATCATAAAGGTATTAACTTCTTTAAACTTTGAATGAATAAATTTAAGAAGCATTTTCTCAATATAATGAGATTGACACAATAACCCCGCTATACTTCTTCACTTTCACACCTAAAATAGTATCTACCTTACTAAGATCTTTCATTTTAAATTGTGAAGTTAGATACTTCTTATTATCATTTACCCCTTGTATGTTTGTTCTAAAGATAAGCAAGTCATCAAAATACATATAATCACACCAAAATCATTTGTAAATCTAGAATATATGCATTTATCTACATTGTTATGCTTAAAACCATAAGACAAAATAACAGAATCAATTTTCTCATGCCATTGTTTTGGTGCTTGCTTTTATCCATAAAGTGACTTGATTAACTTGCAAAACTTTTTCTCATTTTTAGCTAATACAAACCCATCGGATTGTTCCATATAGATTTCCCTATGAAGATCACCATTTAGAAAAGCGGTCTTCATATCCATTTGATGCAAATACAAATTATATATCAAAGCAATTGCAAATAACAATCTAATAGATGTCAATCTAGGTACAACAGCATATGTATTGAAATAGCCTATGCTACAGTTTTGTTTAAATCCCTTGACTACTGATGTAGCCTTGAAAGTTTGTATAGGCCAATTAGTATTGTATTTTCTTTTAAACACCTACTTGTTGCTTATCAGTTTTGATCTCGAAAAGAGATCAACCAACATCCAAGTTTGATTAGGCATTATTGAATTAGTTTCATCATTTACAGCCTTTCTCCAAAAGGAGGCATATCTAGATGACATGACTTCACTAAATGTCTTTAGATCTTTCTCAACATTTAGCAACAATGGTATTTTATTTAGTCTACTATTTCCATCTCCTTCGACCAAGAAGGCTAAAGCTTGAGAAGAAATTAAATTTGATGCTAAACACTTTTCTTTCCTTTCATGTTGACCTCTCTTTGGTTCGAAATATGTCATAGACTATTACCCTTTTTTACTAATGGAGGTACCAAGAATATAGCCACAAGATTGATTAACATTAGATTGTGGTAGAATTAATACTAAATCTGTTCTCAATAAATTCATCTATTAGTTTCACAATTACACATAATCTAAGTTGAACAATTTATATGCCTTGGAATTTTTAGCCCCTACAAAAATACATTTAACACCTCTTGCACCTAACTTTGATGATTTAAGTTCATGCACTATATCAAAGGCTACACCACCCTAGGCCCTTATATACATCAAGTTTGGTTTTCTTCCTTTCTATATTTTATATAGAGAAACATGTGTTTTCATAGATGTAGTCCTATAATGAACATGACATGTAGTAAGTAATGCTTCTTCCTGTAAATTTAGCAATATAGCATTGAGAAGTACAAAGTTAATCATATCCATAAAGATCCTATTTTTCTTTTTAGTCAAACCATTTTGTTGAAGAGTAAAAGGGGCTGGCTTTTAGTTATAATACTATGCTCTTCGTATAAGGCATCAAACTCATTTGAAAAATATTTACCACCTCTATTACTTTAAACAATTTTGATCTTTCTTTCTTTTTAGTTCTCAACTTCAGTCTTGAAAAGCTTACGCTTATCTAAGGCTTTTGTTAATCAAGTACACATATTGTTATCTAAAATAGTCATCAATAAAAGTGATAAAGTATCCTCTTCCTCCTCTTATCAAAACTCTATTATACTCATAAATATCAGTATGAATTGACTCCCATATTTGAGTATTTCATTTGGCTTTAGGAAATAGTTTCTTAGACATTTTTGGTTGTATAACAATCTCACACTTATTATTCAAGCCATGTTTAGACATGTATTTCAAAAATCTAAAATTTAAGTGTGCTAAACAAGCATGCTAAACATCAAAAGGTCAATCACATAAGCAGAATTCATAACTTTATTATCATTAATACTTAGTTTGTACATGACATCACATGAGTAACCATTTCCCACAAAGCCCCATTCTTTGATACAATGTATGTATTGCCTTCAAATACAATCTTAAGATCATTCTTACATATAAAACTAGCAAACACAAGATTTTTCCTAATTTCAAGAACCTGGAAGACGTTATTCAAGGTCACTTTCTTCAGGGAAGTAAAATTAATCTACACCACTTTTTTCCTAGCAACCACCGCTGCATTATGATTCCCCATGAAAACCATTTGTCCTTCTTTATCCACTACATATGATAAGAATGAGTTCTTGTCATTGCAAACATGAATGGTGGCACTGGGGTTAAGCTGCCAATTGTAGGACTTAGTTGCAGCCATGTTGGTTTAGGTAATCATTCTAATTTGCATCTTTGAGACTATTGTAGAAATTTTTTTGACTTCTCTTTGAAAACATGGGCCTTGTTGGGTTGATTTCTTTTTTTTCTTTCTTGTATTTACTGTCATGCTTTTCTTTTTGCAAAAGAAACAACTTTTGGAAAACTTTTTCAGGCCATTACTAAACTTATTAAACTTCAATGTCAACTTGTCATTGTACTTTGAAGTTCTTTTGAAATTTACTTGCTTCAGTGACATTAACCTTTGAGGAATCCATAATCTTGACCTTAGGATCATGAGACTTAGTCTCCTTTTTGATCCTTAAGTGATTTTGTGATTCCTCCAAAGTTATGTCATCCTTCCTATGAAAGAGTTTTTTCTATAACCATTGCAACGCTAGCATAATTTAGCAATGATGGCCTCCAATTGGAACGATTCAAAAATTTATACTTTTAACTTACGAAGCTTAGTAACAATAACTTACAACTCATGCATTTGATTAAGAACGGACTTCAAATCAACCGTAGAGAATTCCAAAATTTTCAGAATTAGGAATTTGTCTATGCCTTCTTTCTCATTTTTGTATTTGTACTCAAGAGCATTCTAAATCTCTACCAGAGATTACATTAAATTGTATAGATCATAGAGCATATTGGAGAGGGTGTTGAGAATGTGACTGCAACACAAACTTCATCATCGTCATACTTTTTTTTCTAGTGGCCTTGACTTTATCGTAATCATCCTCCTTTGATTCCAGAAGTGGCACAAATTTCAAATCAAGAAGGTACATGGTCTTAAGAATGGTAAGTAGAAAGAACAACTTTTCCTTCTAGTGGGTGAAGTTTGTATCATCAAATCGATGAAGTTGAACATTTGGATTAAGGAAAGAAGCGTTGTTCTTCTCAAACCTCCATTGTAGTAAATTAAAACATTTATTATTGTTAGAGAATATGTGAGTAGAACATGAAATAGAGGGTATGAATTTCTTAAAGTATGGAAGAGTTTGTGGCGTATAAGAATACTTTCTTTAAAGGTCTTATTTGTCCGCACTGTAAATTTTGCATACGGGTTTTAAAGGTAAATTACCCCTAAGATATGACAAACTATTGAACACAATATCGATCAATAACATTATGTTCCAAAAACAAGATATGAAGCCATTAAATTTTTTGGAGATTTAAGCAAAAGAAAGGGTGCCATTTGATGAACTGATACAATTGTTGCAATACATGTAACCATTCACATAAAGGTACTTTTTCATTGTAAAGGCATCTCTTCGTGTAACATCACATCTATTACAATGGATATGTCTATTAGTAATAAATATTCAGGTTTATATAAAAACATACAACCAATAAACAAAATGGTTCAAAACAACTTGATGACACAATTCTTCAAAATTAGAAAAATACAAACCAAAGATAGCATCGTGGTGCATTGTTGAAATTGACCAAGTTGGCGCCACGACACCCTACTCTCTAGAAAATGTATTACACTTTGTACAGACATTGCAATGCTGCAACACTGCTTTTCATTTAAATGTGACATCTAATTTTAATATTTTTGAGAGATATATTAAAATCTGTCTTATAGAATCTGGTTGGATAAGTATCACCTTATTGTCCAAATCCAAGCATATTCACTCCATTACTTCTAAGTAGGGCAAGGTATTGCCCTCATAATCGTGATCTCTTTGTTATTCTTCACGACCAAATCATGTTATTCTATCGTTGCTTGTTTGTTATGATGACAAAAGCTTAGATTTGTATTAGTTTGTTTTTTATTGTGATCATACAAAAATGTGTTTGGTTAAGGATAATTTTTTTTACCCTTAAATTTTGGTTAGTTTGTCACCTTGCACCCCAAACTTTAAAAACTGGCATGCACACCCTTTTGAACTTTAAAACATAAGCAAAAATGGCCCTCGAACTTTAAAATGTTAGCAAAAATGTCCCTTTTATGATATTCTATTCATAAAGTATTACTTTTGCCCTTGAACTTTGGAAAATATTTCATCCTATGCACTACATTTCAAAAACTTGTTTTTTATCCCTTAAACTTTTTCCTTTTCTTTTTTAGTCAATAATTCTTCACACAAGTAAAAACTTAAATTTCTCACCCAAGAGTCGTGAATTATGAACTGATAAACAATTCTAACCCATCTGTTTTGATTTTGTGTCATTGTTTTGGATTTATGTGCTTATTAAGTTAATGTAGAAGAAAGTGAAGGCAAATACTTTATAGTAGGGAGACATTTCATTAGATTTCTAGCATTCATTATGTTCTTGCTGGACTCTTTTGTGTGTGCTTATGTGTGTATATGTGATTTTTTTTTTCTAGTTTTAGGTATTGGGTGAAAAAGTAGAAGATGATTATAGTTAAAAACTATCAAATACTTTAATAAAAATGTAGTACAGTTTAATTACCAAACAAAAAGTGCACTACAATTAGTAAAAAAAAAAAGTGCATTACAAGCGAAAAAGGACATCTATTTGGCATAAAAAAATAAAAAAATAAACTGTACTAAAATAAGTGGAAGATTATATACATATATATATATATATATATATATATATCTTTATTAGGCCTATTATATACTATAACAAATACGAACATAAAAAAATACATCTAATTGTCAAAAAATGACATGATATTTACAACAAAAGTTAAAAAATATTGGTAAATAAAACTTTTTATATTTGATATTTTTAACTTTTTTCCAAAAGTACAACAGATTTCACAACACTCATTCTCCTTTTCTTATTATTGTTTATGTTTTTTTTTCTCTTTCTTTTAGAACACAAGATCTTTTAAACAAAGATAAAAATGTCAGGAAATAAAAAGATCTTAAAAATACAAGATTTATTGACATTTATTCTCTTTCTCGTATTATTGTCCTCCCCTAAACTCCTCTAGGTTTAATGTATTAGCTGGAAAGTGAAAGACTATTGTAGATATATTAAAAAAAAAGAAACTTGTAAATATAAATTGATTTAATAAAAGATGTATGTTCAATTTATTTACAAAACTATATGTAATTTGGTAACAAGAAAAAATAAATGAAAGAAAAGAAAAATGAATTACACCCAAAAAATTAAAAGAATATGCAGGCAGAATATATATATATATATATATTCTTTTTATTTCCTGACTTTTTATCTTTGTTTAAAAGATCTTGTGTTCTAAAAGAAAGAGAAAAAAAAAGAAACAATAATAAGAAAAGGAGAATGAGTGTTGGGAAATACAAGATTAAATGATATTTATCCTCTTTCTCGTATTATTGTCCTCCCCTAAACTCCTCTACGTTTAATGTATTAGGTGGAAAGTGAAAAACTATTGTAGATATATTAAAAAAAAAAAGAAACTTGTAAATATAAATTGATTTAATAAAAGATGTATGTTCAAGTTATTTACCAAACTATACGTAATTTGGTAACAAGAAAAATAAATGAAAGAAAAGAAAAATGAATTACACCCAAAAAATTAAAAGAATATGCAGGCAATATATATATATATATATATATATATATCCATTTCGAGTATGTGTATATATGCATAGGTCTATATAAAATACTTTTAACAAAAATGGGCGTTAAACAATACCAAAAAACTACTATTTATGTAAGAAATTTGAGTTTTGACGTGTAAAAAATTCTTGACTAAAAAAAATGAAAAATAAAAAGCTCAAGGGGTAAAAAAACCAATTTTTGAAGTTTAGGAGGCAAGATGACATAGTTACTAAAGTTCAGAGGGCAAAGCACCACTTTATGGATGGAAGAAGGACAACCAGATTAGATCAACAAGGATAAAGTAAGTCATGACTCTAGTAAAGCTAGATCACAAGTTCACTGCCATTGCAGTTTGATCTTGCTGTCGAAGCTTCACGTTCATTTTCCTAGTGTCACAACTCCAAATCATCGCCACTGCCTATGCCGACATTGAGATCTCATTTGTCTTTGTGATCTTAGCCACATTTTCGTCAGGTGGCCGACCTCGAGCATCAGTGAAGCTATATTGCGAGATCGTGACCATCAATGCTTGATCTCGTTGTCAAAGCTTCATATCACGAGTCGAGATTGCTATTGCTACCGATTGAATTGGCATCACAACCTCCTCTATCTCTGACCACAACCTCGTTGATGCTGATCTTATCCATAGGATCTTCTTGAAAGCTCTTCGGCTCCTTTATCTCCAAAGTTTTTGTTTTTGATTTTTTAATCTAATATGGTTTTCTAGTTTTATTAGAGTTTTATGGATTTGAGCAAATTTGGTTTTTGGTTATTTGATTTTGAAGAGTTTTTTTTCAAGGAAATATTATATTTTTGGCTGTCGACGACGTCACCGGTGTCGATGATATACGATGATAGTGTCAGCAAATTTTGTATTTACATGATAATACAATATTTTCTTGTAAATATAATATTTTCCAGTCGCTAGCAACAGCTTTAGTGCCGTCAGTGTTTGGTAATGTCACTTGTTAATTTTTACATCTATATTGAAATACTATATTTCCATGTAAATATAGTATTTCTCGACTTTCGACAACGTCATCAGTGTAGGTGATGTATGGTGATGTAGTCAGTAAATTTTTATACTCACATGGAAATATTGTATTTCCACATAAATGTAGTATTTACATATTAATACTATATTTTAAGGTGGCATAGGTGGTCTAGCAAAAACATCGGTAAATATCAATACTTACAAATAAACATAATATTTTTCTGTCAAAACTGTATTTCTTAACCGCCAGTAGTCTAACAAAGTTATCAGTTAATTTTTGTATTTACATGTAAATATAGTATTTATATGTTGATATTGTATTTTCTGATTGTCGGTAGCCCGACAAAGTGACCAATAATTTTTGTATTTCTATGTAAATATCATATTTTTCATATTAATGCTCTATTTTCTAGGACGCCGATAGTCCATTATAATCATGGGTAAATTTTTGTATTTAAATATAAATATAATATTTTCATGTTAGTACTCTATTTCCCGACCATAGTCTGACGAAGTTATCGATGAATTTTTGTATTTTTTTTAGAAATATGGTATTTGATAACTCTATGAAAATAGAGTTAAAGCGTACTTTTATGTATTTAGATATGCAAGTTTTAGAGATTTTAGTTTTATTTATAATTTTAGTTTATTTTGAATTTAGGTTGCTTTTAGGTTAATTTTAGTTTATTTTATTTAGTTTGTTATTAGCTTTTTTTTTTTTTAAGTTTTGCTTTTTAATTATTATTTGCTTTTCTATTTTGTGTAGGTAAAATAGGTGAAAGGTAGCAATTATGGTAATTGGGAAAATAAATGAAAAAAAGGAGTTCAAAATTTGGATTTAGTTGCAGCTAGAAACCATTAGACACGAAGAAGAGCGCTATGCTTTATCAGTTGTTGGATCATGCTTCCAACGGCTGAGATTGCATGCGTGGCTCCAACCGAGGCAAGGAATGCGCGAAACCAAAAGGGCCCATGTCTCAGCTACTCCTTAGTGTGCATGGTTCTAATGCGATGCATGCCATACTTGTCCCATGCAACCAACATTAGAGCCTGTAATGCATTGCCACATGATAAGTGTACAATTTGATGTTCTTTTCTAATTAATTTTCCTCTTGAATCTTTGCTTATTCTTGAGTATTTTATGTTTTAATTTTAGTTTTTGTGCTTTATAGGTGATTTAATATTGAAGGATGAAAAGAGCTTAAAAATATGGACTTTATAGCTTCGAGAAATATATATTTTCATTTGGAGTCCATTGGGAGTCGTCAGAAACAAAATGGGTTAGAAACGGGCCAAAAACAACGAAAAAGTGTAGCCCATTAGTAGCCCCAGTCTAAGCCCTTGCACCCAAGCACCCCTATGGCCGCGCCATAGAACAGAGCAGTCTCGCAACTGGGGACACAATACAACAACGTCATGTGCAGCTGTGAGCAAGAATTCCATGCAGCCATGTACTCCCTTGGGCAGTCCGAAGTTGTTTTTATGTGTGCAGCCAAGCGTGAAGAAGTATGCCCCTGCTCGTCTTTTTGTGTTGGCCTTCGAAATTAACTCAAAAAGAGCCTAAACTTACCTCTTTTCAATCCTAAAGATCAAACCTATAAATACCACTTTAGAAACACAATTAATATCAGTTTTCTATCAATTTTTCATTAGTTTCCTTTAGCTTTTCTTAGTCTTAACAGACAAAAAAGAAAAAGAAGAAAAAGGAGAAGAATCAATGGTGGTTGAGAAGAAGATCATCTACATAGGAATTTTTAAAGAAGCAGCCTAGTTCTTTCTTTCATTCTCTTTTCTTTTCATTTATTTTATTTTATTTCTCCATATTTTTAGTTTAGTTTAGTTTTTGGATGAAGAAAATTATTTTTCAATTTTCCAATTGAGATTGTTTATATTCTTGTATAATTATTGTTCATGACTATTTTCTTATTTCGTTTGAGTGGCCAACTGAATAGGACTTGAGAATATTCTATTGCTAGATTGGGATGCTTGATCCATAATTGTCTTATTATTTCAATCATTAATAACAAATTGTGGTAATTGATTATGGTCAAGTTTTTGTATGATTGCATGTAGAATATAACTTAGGTTAAATGATCCGATCTTGTTTGTTGCCTTGATCTACCTATTTTTCTCATCTTAATGCTTATGTTAGATTAAATTTAGAGCGCATGTTTTAGGTTGTTTAGTAGAAATGGGTTAAATAGAGCACTTGTCTTATTAAATTTACAAAGTAAGAAAAGATTGGAGTAACAGAGTTTGTCGTTATCTACAATTAGTAGTTTCAATGGACAATTAGGAATATTATGTAATTAATTATATAGTTATTGTTTAGTGGTAATGAATGAGCTTTAAACTAGTTTTATCATCATTGTTTTATTTTACTTTATTTTCATGTGTTTTCTTTGATTTTGTAATTTAGTTTAAATTTAAAATCCCCGCTTTTATTTAATTTTGTTGTGAGTCGATAAAAAATTAATTAGATCAAATCCTCTACAGGAATGATCTTTACTCATCACTATGCTTGATAACGACAACACTTTAAGTGAGGTTAATTTTGTGCTTCCCTCGAGGCATACCACCACATGTCTTGCACTTCTTCAACACGAATCAAACATCTCCATGGGGCAGACGCACATCAGAAGCTTTTGCTGTTGATTAATTGCTCTATGGCTGACGTGAATTCAAGAAACAGAAACTGATTAAAGAAAAGAATTAAAAGAACAAGGGAAAGTGAATTCAAAAGTTGATAAGACCTAATGGGACCTTATGTGACCAACGACAGAGAGAATAAAGCCTAGGCGCCCATATTTGGCGCCCATATTTGCCGCCGCTGACGAAAAAAGTCCAATATTCCAAATTGTAAAATGCTTACCCCATATTATTAAAGCCTATATATAAGACCATCTTAAGCTCTTTAGGGGAGGCCTAATCTCCCAAATTAGAGAGCTAGGGAGCATTACATATGCAATTTTTATTTTTTTATTTTTGGTTTAGAATTTTGTTTTCAATAAATTCAAGACAAAAGACAAATTGAAGATCAAGTAAAAGAGATTGAAGATTGGAGAATCAAACTTGAAGAATAGTAACACCTCTACATAAGTTTTTCGTTCTATTTTTCTCATCTTTTATTTTTGTGAATTAAGATGTTGAAATTCTTGAATTGTGTTAATTTGTTTTTATTTATGGCTTTTTTTTTTGTTAGGGATTTGGTTTAGCCACTACTATCATAACTTAATTTTATTCATTTTTGCTTCTATAATTAGTTTCTCTAAGAGTTTGTTAGTTATGGCTATTGTTGATTTTACCATTCTTAATACTTTTACTTGCTTAATCACCAATTAGTTATTTTGAAGACCTAGACTAAAACCCCAATAGGAGATTTTTAGGAATAGCTTCTTGTAAAATTATCCATAAGATGCATGTGACATCAAACGATAGTAGTAGGACTTACATGAACATTTGAGATAGCCCTAGTGCGTAATGAGTCTTTAGAGTGGTGGAATTCACATCGAGCTATGATGGGTTTACATGCTAGAGATTTTTTTATTATCATCCTCCGAAGGAATAATAAATAAATTAGGGTGTCTCGTTCTAACACATGATTAATAGGTGATGTCGGTAAGATTAATGAATTAAATTAGATTAGTTTGGTGATATCGGACTTCTTAGTCTTTTATTTATTTGAGTGTTTTCTTTTATATTTTCTTTTATTATTTTTTCAATTTTATTTTTGATTATTCAAATAATTTTAAAGTTGACCAATTTTGGTACTTAACTAATTAAACACAATTTTCATGAGAACAATACTCTCATCACTTTATTACTTGTTACGCTTCATGCACTTGCGAGCATTTCACATCAAGTTTTTTGTGCTGTTGTCGGGGATTATTTTATTTAATTTGTGATATCAATATTAATTAGCTCTTTTTCTTTTACTTTTCTATTTTGAGTGTTTTGTTTTATAGGTTAAAAAAGAAAAAATGATGATGAGTGAGATGGAGATAGGTCTAGCCATTACGACCTTCACCCAACATGACATGGAACCACTTCATCGAGCTTGGGGGAGATATAATCAATTGCTTAATAGGTTTCCTAAACGCGATTTGCCACAGTGACTTTGACTTCAAGTTTCATCAAAGGATTAAGCATAACAACTAGAAGTTGGATTGAAGATAACTATGGTATAACCCTTTTAGCGTAAGACCAGAAAATGAAGCCTACCAAATGATGAAGGATATGGTGCAATTTGATTATAATCAATACTATTTTGAGAAGTTTTCAAGGGACTATAAGCCTCAAGATAAAGAAAAAGAACTCTTTGAATTTGTCTTTGCTCAAACCTTAGCTAAGTTGGACTCTTGTGCTCTCAACACCAACTTAAATTTGCTAATTAACGAGATGTCTATCCAAAGTCACGAGTTTTATGAAGATCAAATTTCAAGCATGGTTATGGATTGCGAAGTAAATAACGAAGAGAAATTGGGGGGATTGTTTGAGGAATTCCTACTTGAAGAAGAAGTACAAAGGCCGTTGGGTGAAGAAACCTATGAGATCATTGATTTGAGCTCATCAATGATACTAACATACACACCAATAATGGATCCTTATTTCCTCTGATACCACCATCATCATATTATGTCCTCTACAAGATTGAGCCAAGAAAGTTCTCTGCTCGAGCCAACGAACCAAAAATAAGTCATGTTGAAGCAACATTTCGAATACTCCCATATCTTGTCAAACTTGAGGGCATCACAAGTCAAGACCCATTTATAGTGTTGTATAACACTTACTATGGGCAGAGGTTACTTTTGATGAGCGCTTCTTTAAAAGTCAAGTCGATGACTCTAAATCAAGCGCTTCTTTAAAGGCAACCCTAGTTTTCTTATTTTATTTTCATTATTTTTATTTATTTTAGTTGTTGAGGTTTTATTTTTTATTTTTGTTTTGTTTTTGGTCCTTGAAAAGGTCTTTAGCAAGTTTAGAGGTCGATGTATTGAATTTTCACATCTTTTTCGATAATTTTAGAGTGGAAGCCACGCCAACCATTGCCAACACCATCTATAATTGAGGGAAGTTCTCTTTACCCTCTCCATTTGTTCTTTTTCTTAGCATTGGGGGCAATGTTAATTTTAAGTTTGGGGTGGGAGTTTTACTTTTCTTAGATTTTGTTAATAGCCTTGAAAAAAAATGAAAATTTTTAAAAAATTTTATTAGTTTTGAAAAAAAATGAAATTTTCAAAAATTTTCAAAAATTTTTTAAAAATTGTTTTTGTTTTTGTTTTGTTTTTGAGTGATGATTAAGTTTGATGAGATAAAATCGATGATAGGATTAAATTTAACTGAATACAACCTTTGGAAAATGATAAATGTTGTTTTTGTATGTGTGCTTGATTCTTTTGTTAGTTTTATCTTGCTTTTGATTCTTTGAATATTTTGAGCACATATCCATGATCGCCTAGATGTTTTGCTCACTTAGAGAAAGTTTACCTAAATTAGGTAATTTTTATGGTCTCATTGAACTCCAATATTTATCTTGCATACATTATAAGTGACATGAACACCTTAAGCACATCAATTTCACGTGACTATCACCTATCATAATACTCAAATAAATGGTCAGTAACATTATTTCATAAGGAAAAATACTTAACATCGTTAAATGTCTGCCATTAACCGTTACATGAAAAATGGCGGGTGTTACTCTTCCCCCCACCTTATAAGAGTTTCGTCCTCGAAACTCAGAATCGTTACAGGTAGCTAACCCTTATGTCGTCTTCATGTTCCCATGTAGCTTCTTTCACTTGGTGATTTCGCCATAACATCTTAACCAAAGGAATCTCTTTATTCCTCAAGATTTTAGTCTTCCAATCTAAAATCTCCATTGGCTTTTCTTCATAACTGAGGTCTTCTTGTATTTCAATCACTTGTGGCTTAATCATGTGCCCAGGGTCTGGGACATACTTCTTGATTATTGAATCATGGAACACATCATGAATAGATAACATCTCTGATGGCAATCTCACTTGATAAGCTACTTTGCTAATCTGCTTCACGATTTCGTATGGTCTGATGAATCTTGGCCTTAGCTTGCCTTTCATTCCGAACCTTATAACTCTTTTCATTGGTGCAATCTTTAGTATTATAGAATCACCTACAATGAATTGTAAAGGCCTTTTTCTTTTATCGGCGTAACGCTTCTGACTGCTTTAAGCAGTTTTTATTCTCTTTTGTATCAACCTAATCATTGCAGAAGTCTCGTTGACAAAGTTAGTCTTTTCTCCATCAATGCTTTCCATTATCTTCTTTTCACTAGCTTCATGCCAACATATAGGCAACTTACATTTTCACCCATATAGAGTATCATAATGTGCCATTCCAATCGTCACCTGGTAACTGTTGTTATAAGTGAACTCCGCCAATGGTAACCTTTTACACCAGCTGGTTTTGTAATCGAGAGTATAGGCCTGAAGCATATCCTCTAAGATCAAATTCATCCTCTCCGTTTGGCCTTCTGTCTAAGGATGAAAGTTGTATTGAAGTGCAACTTAGTCCCATTGCATTTTGTACACTTTTCCAGAACTTGGACAAGAACCAAGTGTCATGATAAAAAATGACAGATTTAGGGATTCCATGAAGTCACACTATTTCTTTGACGTAGAGTTCTGCTAACTACTTCATAGAGTAAGTGATTTTAATGGGGATGAAATGCGCCGTCATCGTCAGTAAATCAACAACCACCCAAATGGCATCAAATCCATTCATAGTCCTTGGCAAACCAGTAATGAAATCCATTGCAATCTCTTCCCATTTCCATTCTAGTATCTAAATTGATTGCAAATTATTGCCAGGTCTTTGGTGTTTGGCTTTGACTTGCTGACATGTCAAGCATTTCTTCACGTACATTGCAATGTCACGTTTCATTCCAAACCACCAAAAACTATCCTTTAGATCGTTGTACATCTTTGTTGCACCTAGATGAATTAAATAAGGAGTATCATGAATTTTTGCTAAGATTTTTTCCCTTGAATCATCAACGTTGGGAACACATAAGCAGTTCTTGAGATGTAGGGTTCCATCTTCCACAATACAAAACTCTTCAGATTTTCCTTCCTTGATTTCCTACTTAATCCTTGCAAGGCTTATATCTTCCTCTTGCTTACTCTGAATCTCATCAAATAGCGATGGAGCAAGAGTTAATGTTGAGAGCTACCCTGTTATGATCTCCAAACTGAAGTCTAGAATTTCCTTTCTCAAAGGCTGAGACATTGCTTGTCACGACATCAACATGGTATCAGTCTTCCTACTTAGAGTATCAACTACTCGATTAGCCTTTCCTGGATGATAAAGGATTTCATAATCATAATCCTTCACCAGCTCTAGCCATCTCCGTTGTCTCATATTCTGGTCCTTTTGAGTGAAGAAGTACTTTAAACTTTGATGATCAGTAAAAATCTTACATTGAACTCTATACAAGTAATGTCTCTATATCTTCAGTGCAAAAACTACGGCCACCAATTCAAGGTCATGAGTAGGATAGTTCTTCTCGTAGTCTTTCAGCTGTCTCAAAGCATAAGCGATCACTCTATCATTCTGCATTAATACAGCACCAAGGCCCATCTTAGAAGCATCACTATAAATTAGAAACCCATCGTTCCTTTCAGGAATAGCCAAGACTGGAGCTGTAGTCAACCTTTTCTTTAGTTGCTAAAAACTATTCTCTCACCCATCGGTTTATTCAAACTTCTTTCCTTTGCGAGTTAGATTTGTGGAGGTGCTGTAATCTTGGAGAAATCTTCCACAAACTTCCAATAATAACTAGCTAGTCCCAAGAAGCTCTTTATCTCACTTGCATTCTTTGGTTGTTTCTAGTTAAGAACAGCTTCAACTTTCACAGGATCTACCATTATTCCTTCCTTTGATACAACATGGCCTAAGAAAGATACCCTGTCCAGCTCAAACTTACACTTCGAGAACTTTGCATACAACTCATGTCTCTTTAGAGTCTCTAACACTATCCTCAGATGTTCGGCATGCTCTTCTTGACTCTTTGAATAGACAAGAATATCATCGATAAACGTAATAACAATTTATTGAGGAAATCCTTGAATACCCAATTCATCAAGTCCATGAAGGTTGTAGATACATTCGATAAACACAAGAATATCATTCGTTAGACAATAACAAATTTATCCTTGAATAAACAAGAATATTCAAGGTTGCAGACAAGTTTATTCATCAAATCCTTGAATAAACAAGAATATCATCGATAAACACAATAACAAATTTATTGAGGAAATCCTTGAATACCCGATTCATCAAGTCCATGAAGGTTGCAGATACATTCGTTAGACCGAAAGGCATAACCACAAATTTGTAGTGACCACACCTCGATCTAAAGGCTGTCTTAGGGATGTCTCTTTCTTTTATCTTCAACTAATGGTATCTCGACCGCAAATCAATCTTTGAAAATACAGATGCACCCTTAAGTTGATCAAACATCTCATTAATTCAGGGCAACTGGTACTTGTTTTGTATTGTCACCTTGTTCAGCTACCTATAGTCGATATATAGTCTCATAGAACCATCCTTCTTCTTGACAAATAAGACTGGTGCTCCCCATGGTGAGTGACTAGGTCAGATAAAGCCTTTATCAAGAAGCTCTTTTAATTGAGAATGAAGCTCTTTCAATTCCACTAGAGCCGTTCTATAAGGTGCCTTCGAAATCGGGTTGGTGCTTGGAGCGAGCTCGATCTCAATTTTGATATCTTTATCTAGAGATAGGCTTGATAGATCATCTAGGAATACCTCTGGAAATTCTAAAACTACCATCACATCGTCAATCTTTGCTTTCTCTTCTTGACTTTTGTCTACAAATGTTTGCCAAATATGCAGCCGCTTACCAACAACTTCTTTACTTTTATGGCTAACAAAAACATGTTCGGCTTCTTTCTAGACTTGCCCACAAACACAAACTTTTGTTCACCTTCTCAATGAAAAATCACCTTTTGTTTTCGGCATTTGATGGAAGCATTGTACTTACCAGAAAATCCATCTTGAGAATCATGTCATAGTCATACATATAGATCACAATAAGATCAATAAAGAGTTCCCTTTCAGAAATCCATGTTATAGTGAATCCCTGTCTCATAGGTTTTAATTGTGCTCCTAACTTCTTAGCAAAGGATAATGATACAAAAGAATATGTGGCACCCGTGTCAAAAAGAGCATGTGCATTAGAAGAGAGACTTGAAATTTGACCTATGACAACATTAGAGGCTTCAGTAGCCACTTGTTCATTCATCATTGAATAGATGTGGGCATTGGTAGGTAGAGCTTTAAGTCTTCCCTGATTAATCAACGATCCTTGTAAGGTAGCTTAAATCTAATGGAGTTGAGCATGAGGAGCTCTCTGTTGAGCTTGAACATTAGTCTGGTTAGGGTAGTTGGTGGCAAAGTAACCCTTACATCCATAAACAAAGCATTGATTGGTTCTCAGACAACATTCACTGGGGTGTTTTCTCCCACATTTGGCGCATGGTTGAATCTGCCTAATATTATTGTTGTACTGTCCACCATTCTACTTCTTATTATCTTGGCCCTATAGGTTCTAGAAGTTGCCCTTCCTTTTGTTGTTCCTCCAGCTCTGGTTGTTGTTGTTGTTGTTTTTGCCCTAAGGTCAATTCTGAACGTTTGCATTCTTCACCAATTGACCTAGTTGAGGCTAGTTTCTTCTTAGCTTTGACAGATGGAATTCTGCCCGTTGGGCCCTCAAGACAATCTGTTCTTGGTTTTTGGGTGGGCTCGTCCTATCAACAATTGCAGTAATCTCTAGCCTAAGGACTCTGATCTCTAGCCTGAGGACTCTGATCAATCTTCTGAACCTTTTACTATCATTGCTAACCATCCTTGGCCAAAGACATGCCAAGTAGTCAAATTTAGCCACCACATTGGTAACTAACATCTCTCCTTGGTGCAGATTCTCAAACTCATCGTAATGCTTTCGAGTAATGTTAATGTGGAAGAACTTCGTGTTGAATTCATGAACAAAATCAGCCTATGTTATCTCGTCTACATTCCTGCTATGTTCAATTTCATCCCACCAGATTCTAGCCTCCATGGTGAGGCAGTACGAAGCACAAAGGACTTTCTCATTATCAGTGAAAACCATGAGCGTCAGAGTGGCTTCAATTATCTTCAGCCAACCTTGAGCAACCAGAGGATCCTTAGAACCTTCAAAGTCTGCTAGCTTAACCCCTTTCCATCTAACTAGCAATGGTTCTTGGTAGGCAGGTCTTGGTTCTAGTATAGGAGCTGGGGCTTCTTCTCTTCAGGGTTGAGTAGGAGGAGGAGGAGGAGGAGGTTGCATGTCATTTCCTAGTCTTTCACCTCCTTGACCATGAACTCTTTGTTACTCGATCTCCCTTCTTTGCTCTTCGAGTTGCCTTTGCAATTCAGCAATAACAGTCATCAGTCTTTCATTGGTTTAAGCATGAGCTTGCATTCTTTCATGGTCGTTCATCTTTGATTTCCTAAAAGAATTATGAGCTTAGGAATAATCTTCCAATTTATGAGATAGGGTTTCACTACTAAGTTATGCACAAGGACATTTATCATTGTACAACTAAATCTTATATTTATCACCAAGCTTGCATTCATAGCAACTAACTTAAAATATACTTACATGGAGGACTTGAACGACGTGTGGCGATATGAATTAAAAACAGAAATTTGCTTTGATATCAAAGCCTATAACACCCTCTTATAGACATCACAGATGTCGTTATATTTATCCTTATTATCGTTAATTAAGATAAACTATTTAAATTTAAAACATAATTTGATGAACATATCCCTAGGAACCATACATATATATATGTTTTTTTTATAACATTTATAAATATACAAACATATATTAAAACTACTCATATATATAATTTTTAAATAGTTTACCAATTCCAAAACAATGAGACCATAATTTAAATAAAATTTAAAACAACTTTAAAATCTGTTCAAACAGTTCGGTAGGCCAAACTTTGGACATCAGCAGGCCGAACATGACCAGTAGTCCAAACTTTAGACATCGGCAGGCCGAACATGACTGACAGTTCTAACTTCAACCACCGGCAGGCCGTCCGAGGCATTACAACATAGGGGTTTTAAAACACTTAGATTGGTAGGTCGATATAGGGTAATTAGCGGGCCGATCTTTTGCAAAATCAATACAATGTAAAAACAAGTCCTTTTACTTAATAGTGCAAAAATTTAACATACAAAGAATTAGAAACATAGTTTAGAAACCCTTTTTTTTAAATGAAAATTTTCTATCTTAGCATTCTTTCGTTTCAATCCATCGTTCTTTGCTCACACGCCTGTCTTTGCCCTCCACCTATTCCATAGTCCTCTTACCTTTATCTGCAACATGATCATAAACTAAGTAAGCAAAAGCTTAGTAAGTACACTTTCCTATCTCGCAACTTAAAATATTTTATGAAACATCATAATCGTAATCATCATTAACATAATAGTGCATTTGGCATAGTTTTATATAGAACATATCTTTTGTTATCATTACTCATATTAAAACTTTATTCATTTTATCTTTGAGGGCCAAAGTGTTACACCATTATTATCATTGTAGGCGCGCCGCCATGAGAGGAGAGGTGCAACTAATTCCAAACTAAACATGATAAATCCAACTTTGGACATCATAAACATCGAAATAAGCATAAACATAGGGTGTGCAATACTTAATTAAGTGATACATATATAGATATACTTTTAAAATTCCTCATCATTGAAACATTGTTAAACCTTCTTGTTGCAACAAGAGTTTTTTCTATGAGAGAACAATATGGAAAAACAACCCTAAAAATTATCATAAAACATATTCTCAAAACTTTTTTGTAAATTTTTATCATGTTGTAAGTGATAATGTACTTACTTGACTTGCTTACTTAAACCTTATCTTAGATGACGTCGTCGCAGTCTCGATGTGCTCACTTCTTGGTGTGTTCATGTCATACATCCATATACAAATAAAAATAAATTTCATTCTAATGAAATCATCCAAAACCATATGACATTATACATACTTTCGACTCAAGAAATACAAGAGCAAAAATACACTTTACTAACTTATAAATATTCAAGCAAAATAGCAATACTAAAACCTGCCTGACCCTTATGTATTCATAATTTAATAACTCATAATTCATATACAATTAAGGCATGAGATTTTGCAAAGACATAATTAACATATATATATGCATGAATTACCCTAATTTTTCTTAGCCATAAAAATTTCATTAGGCAATTAAAATAGTCACACTACACACAACACAAAAACTGCCAGCAACAACAAAATAATGAGCAACCTTAACAAAAACTCCTAAAATAAACTACCTATATCCTAAAATAATTTCATAAAAATCCTGCATACAATAGACACCTCAAACTATACCATATCTAAAATTTAACTTCAAATAAATTTTCAACAATTGAAAACATGCATTAGAATTCAATGACAAAATAAACCTTAAACACATAAGGCAGTGAGCAACACACAATCATCATACTCAAACAATTAAAGTAAAATTCCTTTGACCTTAAAATTTTTATGACAACTTATTAACATATAAATACAATACCACAAAAATTTTCATTGACAAATAAGTTCGTTGGTTCATACAAATAGGTGACACAAACAAGAAGTCCAAAATTCACTGCATAGGCAGCCATAAAACCTAATCTTAAAGAAAGTTTAACAACTCATCAAATATTCATTAAATCACCACAAAATTTTCCAGATCATAACTTAACATATGTATGAATCTTTCTTCAAAATTTAATTCAAATCGCAATTTGTTTGCACCTTAAACATAGACTGCATTTCTATGAAACATTACCGATCAATGACACTTATACCATGAGTGGTAGAGAATAAAAATTTAATATCTTAATGTAGAAAATTCCAAATGACATGAAATTTTGAGAAATATTATATATCATATACATAAATATCATACTAAAATTTCAGAGCAAACAGAAATTCGTAGACAAAGTTATGGGGGTTGGATTAGTGAGAAAATACAATTTCAAGAATAGTCTTGAATAAGTTTCTCACCTCAAAACAATTCTTCTCGAGCTTTCTTTGAATTAGTCTAAGTGAAAACCCAATATTTCATTCAAATATTTGTAGGAAAATAAGGGAGAAAAGGGGAAGAAAACGTGTAGAGAGGAAGAGAGTGTCTAAGAAAATTTTAGAGAGAGAGGGAGAAAGAAAAATGATTTTAGAGAGAGAGGGAGTGTGATATGTGGGTAAATGGAGAATGATACAAAAAGAAAGCAATCTTCTCTATATTTGAAGCAGATTTTCTTTTCAAAGATGAGGTATGTGTGTAAGGTGGGGTGAGATAAGGAAAAAGTCCAAGATTTGCTCTAACTACAAAATCTTATCTTTTCAAATTAGGAAACCTTTTCACAAAAATCAAATCTTCTCTTTTAAAAAGTCAAACCTTCCTTAATCATGGATAAGAAAAGAGATAAAATATATCAATTATTTAAATTTTTCCTAACTAATTAAATTAATCAACAATGCCACAAAATTTCATAATGATTTGTTGATTTCTCGTTAGCCTCACTCGGCCTGCCAATGACTTAATTCGGCCTATTGAAGTTTTAAGTTCAGCTTGCCGATTAAATCCTTTGGCATGCTATTCTGGAAAATAAATTCGAAAGTGCCACTTTAAAGATACCAAAAATAAAATATTAAATATTTATCATGCATACATTATAAGTGACATAAACACCTTAAGCATATCAATTCCATGTGACTATCACCTATCATAATACTCAAATAAATAGTCAGTAACATTATTTCATAAGGAAAAATACTTAACATCATTAAATGTCTATCATTAACTGTTACATGAAAAACGACAGGCGTTACAGGACAAGTGTAGAGTGTGAATAAGACAATCATCTCATAAAAGAACAATGTTGATCAAATGAAAGAACATTGTGATTGTGAGTACAAAGTGTGCATAGGATAGTTAGACATCGACTATACATACAACCAGTGAATGCTTTCAAAAATAAACCACTAAACAACATAGTCAAAAAACAAGAGTATTTTTTTTTTCAAATCTAACGTGGCCGATTTAACTGCACAAAAATACTACATATTATTCAATAAGGATTTGAAACAATGCAACTTATGCTATTAGAAGGTGTGTGTGTGAAAGAGAATAAAATGACATGCTACATGGATATTTTAAAGGTGTTTAAATGATTGAAGGTGTTTAAATGATTTTTGAAGAACAGAAACACACCTTGATATTTTAAACTAACATAGTCATCTAACTAGGCATAATAATCCTCAAGTGAATTTCAACAAAACATGAAATAAAGCAAGACTTGTGGCTCAAGGATACATATAAGTAGAAAGGAATGGTTTTGAGGAGGCATTTGCTCCATTGGCAAGGTTCGAATCTATCATCTTTCTTCTAGTAGTCGCCAATTTCCTTAAGATGAAGCTATGCTACATGGATTTGAAGAGTGCTTTCTTAATGGCATTCTCCAAGAAAAATCTTATGTGGAGCAACCAAAAGGATTTGAGGATCCTCAACACCTCAATCACGTGTTTAAGTTAAATAAGGTACTGTACGGACTGAAGCAAGCACCAATGCCTAATATGAATGTTGATTTCCTATCTTCTAGAGAAGCAATACAATCAGGGTGATGCTAACAAGACATTGTTCATCAGACGATCCTATGCTAACATTTCTGTAGCTCAAATTTATGTGGACAACATTGTCTTTAGATCTACTTTTAAGAAACATATTCAGGACTTCATCAAACTAATGTAAAATAAGTTTGAAATGAGCACGGTTGGCTAGCTGAATTTCAACTTAGGACTACAAATTAAACAACTCAAAGATGATATCTTTATCTTTCAATCCAAGTATGCTAAAAACTTAGTGAGAAAATTTAGATTAGAGTCCTCAAGGACTTATTGAACTCCCATGAGTCCCAATGTTAAGCTTGGCAAGGATGAGAAGGGAGTTTTAGTTGACCAAACCTTACATAAAAGCATGATCAGTAGCCTTTTGGTACCTTACATCCAGCCGTCTAGACATGGCATTCAATGTCGAAATGTGTGCACGCTTTTGTTAGACGTATATGCCTTAAGGAGTAAAAATGTAAGATGTTTTTAGAGATATTTTTATCAATAAAGAATTTATTTATTATTGATATACCAAATCTTGTCCTCTTTACATTCATATTTGTTGAATGTATGTTAAGCAAACAAAAGTCTAAGACTGTCGGTCTAAACCTTTAAGAATTGGGCATATGATGGACAGATTATGTGAAAGATATGATTCTTAAGATGACGGTCTAAATCATAAGGTCCGCAATTGAAGGAATAAAGTTGGGTGCTTTATTCATGCAAAGATTGTTATGTTGTATATATTCCTAATAAGAAATGGTTTGTCTTGACTATTGGAGGTGGACTCCGTGAATAGAAACATTGGCACATTGTCATAAGTGACGTTGTGTTGGATCGGGATATAAAGTGAATTGATTTGGATTAATAAATTTTTCTTGCCAAATCGATTCACTTTAGACAATCATATGTATTGTATCTTAATCCTGAGATGAATAGTGTGCTTGTTATCTTGACTTATGTCTTTTGATGTACCAAAGGGTGACATCCACATTTTAATAGTGGTACGAATGCCTATACGTTAGAGGCATGACTCTTGATAGCGTAGACTTGTTATTCATAGATATAGAATCCATAGCTCCTCTTTAGGAGTAGTTGATATCCTTTTATATGTATTATCCTATAATTGGAAAACTAGAGCGCTCAACCATTTGGATACATAGGTGTAACCGAATGATATATCATCTTTGGATGGTAAGTTTTTCGATGGTGAGATAATAGAATGTAAGATAAAAATAATCAGGAACGTAAGATAGAATTTATCCTTAAGCCGATTATGGATTATGCTATGGTGATATGATACAATATGATATGTCATGGAGACTTAACTACATAGGCTTCGTAATTCTATATGGTTTAAGAGTGCAACTTTAAGCTTTTAGTAGAGTAGTGTTAGAGTTGATAATTATAAAATAAATATTTGGGATATTGGATTTCATAATTATCAAGAGCTTGAACTATATAGGTCCATCAGGTTACCTTTGCTAGCTCATAACAATCATGTAACGATACGGCGTACTTTTTCAATAATTAGTGACTTGTGTCAAATTATCAGATTAGCTGAAAATTCGATAGGATCAGATAATTCATGACTATTTATTGGTTGAATTAATTTTGTGAATAAATTAATTCAAGATAAACTTGTTGAATTATCGGGATCTAATAATTCATGTTTTTTTATTGGTTGGATTAATTTTGAATAAATTAATTTAAGATAAATTTGTTGAATTATCAAGAATATTAATTTTCCTAGAGATTATCAAGATATGACTGTTTTAATTAGATAACTTTTCTATTGGGTTATTTGAATTAAAACTGAGGCTCTATCCCAAGAGTCTCAAGTGGAAATACAAGATTTGTAGGGATCATTTATCAAAAGTTCGGCAGGCCGATCTTTAAGTTTGGCCCGCTGATGAAGCAAGTTTAGTAGGCCGATCTACCAGTTCGGCCTGACGACCAGGAGATAAATAGATCATGTGTTTTCACGTGGATTTTATCAGAAATTGATCCTGATTTGATTCTAATTCAAATTTTTGAGGCCTTATCTTATACAGACTAACTCCTAAGCCCAACGTATATAAAAAGGGGAGTGTGACTCGTTGTTATTTAGATCAATTGAGAAATCTAGAGTGAGACTCTACTAGTAAGACTTTACAACTCTTCAGAGAGCTATTGTTCACAAATCATGAACTATAGCTTTGGGTTTTTCTCACTTGGTTGGAATGAGATCTACTTGGTGGAAAAGCTATACGAGTGTGCCCACACACACTCCGATCGTGGATAGAGAATAGCAAAAAAGACCAGTTGATTGAGGCTCTTCTAGAACGTTATACTCTTCACGGATTGCTGGAGCTTTTCTGCATTTACGAGGTTAGTAAGATCTGGTTGATTTATGCACATAGTGTATCAAACTTATGTTTTAGAAAATACTCTGGTATAAAAAAATTTTAAAATTCTGTTACATACTGTTTTTCTAATAATTGGTATCAAAGCCATAGTTTTTACATAAATTTGCAAGTTTGTGATCATGCTATATGCATAAATTTTGTGATCTTGGTCTCTCCTATTCTTGAATTAAATTGTTTAGAGAGTTGGTACTCTAGGTTTTTATATATTTTTTATATGTTGTCATGGATTATATACTAAATGTTTATTAATTAATTATGGTTGATTAAATTAGTATTTAATTATTAATTAATTTATGTCGGTCATGGTTCCTTAGAGGTTAGAATATGTATCTAGATTTTTCATATAATTAGATGGCGGACTATCATCTTCGTCTAGGAATTATTATTTAAATTCTAAATTTGTAAGAAAAATTTTGTAATTAAATAATCAATCGAATAAGACGGATCTAGAAGATGGATGATAGCATTCCTAGGTATTTCCTGAGTCTCTAATTTTATGTTTTTGAATTGTTGAAAATAAAATTAAAAAACAACATGAAAGATGTATTTTTTGGATGATTGTGATCTCTGCTCGGTCAGCAGGCTGATGGTCATAGATTGGCAGGCTAGACTTCAGGTTCGACAGGCTATCTAGAGGGCAGAAATCTAGTGGCTCTAGCGGCAGGCCGATGGATCATGACCGGCAAGCGGATCACACAAACCGACATATTTATAGAGAGCTCTAAACTCATCAAAAAAGGTGCGTTTTTCAATACAGTTTTGATTTTATTTTTGGGACAATTCTAAAAAACATTAAATTGGGATATGACTAGAAATATGGAGTTTTGATCTATACAAGATTGAAGACTTAAAGATGGAAGTTACATGAAGAAGGATAAAATTTGAAGATTCAAGGATGAAGAATTGATAATATGTTTCGATTATTCTCTTGTAATCTTTGTTTTCTTTTCTCTAGGGTGGAACCATAATGTTAGGTTATTTATTATTATTTTGTTTGTAGCTTTGCTTGATTGCTTTGCTTATCTGCATTATAATATGATTTGCCATGTATATTGATAACATGCCATATAAAATAGGGAGTACTGCTTATTAAAAATTGTTCATGCATGTTTATAAAATAAAACTTTGATTTTAAAAGAATGAGTGGGAGAAGGTTTTCAAAGAGATGACCTACAACCTTCATCGTTGGTCTATAGGTAGCACATGGTGGTTCCGACCCCTAGGAAGGGACTTCATCATGTACCGGGTTGGATTTCCAAGAGGATAAGGTATTGTAACATGATTTATCGTTGCACACCCCTAGGTGGTGCTTATAAATCATGGATAAAATATTGAAACGATGGTTATACACTTACGCTAATTTTTATTATTAACCTCCCTTAGGAGCTCTGTTAATAAAATTAATGGCTAAAGAAATTATTATTAATATATGCTGGATCATATAGGTCCTGGATGGCATATATTAATTAGGAAGGGATCCGTGTTCCTAATTGAATTTGGCAAGACTCCCCTAGGAGCTTGTTGAATTCTGAGTTGGGAATTATCCTTGTTAGGTTGTGATATTTTCAAGGTTTTGACACATAAACACATTTGTATGTTCAACATGATTGTGTTATCTTACTAAATTATTATTATATGTTAGCTTATGTTTGGTATATGATTCTTTATTGTAGATCAAAAAATGTCTAAACACGCTTTATCATCGATACTTGACAAAAACCAATTTACTGGTGAGAACTATGATGATTGAAATAGAACTTAAACATTGTCCTGTCTTTTGAGAAACTGAAATTTATGCTAACAACATCTTGTCCTCCCGAGCCTATGGGAGATTCCACCAATGATCAAATCCAAGCATATGATCGTTGGAAAGATGCTAATGATCAGGCTTGTTGCTATGTTATGGCCAACATGAATAATGTACTACAGGCTCAACATGAGGATTATGAGACTATTATGTAGATCTTGGATAATCTGGAAGACATGTTTAGAGGATTGACCCTAACAAAGTGGTAAAGGGAATTTTGGAAACTCTTGAACTATAAGCAGAGACTGGGGACGTCTGTAGAGGAGCATATGATGTTGGTCATGGGTTACCTTGTCGAGGTTCAAACCAATGAAGTTGACATCAATGCTGAAACTCAGATGACTATGGTCTTTGAGACTCTGTCTAAGGAATTTATCCCATTTAGAGCAAATTTTAATTTAAATAATAGACGGGATATGACCTTAACAGAGTTAATGAAACAATTACAAGAGTTTGAACTGCTGATCAGGGAGTCTCCTGCTGGTGGCGAGGTCAACTTAGCGGCAGCTTTTGGTCCAATCCCAACCCTGGAAATAGAAAGAAACAACGGGTGAAGAATGGGAAGTCTTCTATTCCCACAAATGGCAAGAACAAGAAGAAGAAGAAAAAGAACTCGGAGAAGCTCAAGTGCTTTTTCTACGGGAAGGTCGAGCACATAAAGAAGAATTGCAAGGACTTCCTTTCCCGAGGAGGTAGGTGTGATCTTCTATATTTAGAAACTTGTTTGGTTGAAGAATCCAATGACATTTGGGTCATAGATTCCAAAACAACTAATCATGTTTGTGTTTCTCTACAGAGGTTCAAAGAAACGAGAAGTCTGTTGTATGAAGACTTCACGTTTTGGATAGGTGTTGGATCCTTGGTCTTAGCTGAAGCAATGGGAGACATCCATCTATATTTTGATAATTATAGGAATTTAATTTTGCGATATTGTTTTTATGTTCCTAAATTTAAAAGAATTTAATTTTTGTTGCTTGTTTGTTTAAAAACTCCTATTTGGTTTCTTTTAATAATAAAGTGATGATTCATAAAACTAAATCTTTTATCTGTTCTGGATAGATGTAAAATAATCTATATTTTATCAAACCTACGATGGACTTACTGTTTAATGCTGAGATGAATGATAATAACTCTAAAAGACTTAAAACTTCTCACTCTAATAAGACTTACTTTGGCATTTGTGACTTGGTCATATTAACTTGAATAGGATTCAAAGGTTGGTAAGGGATGGACCTTTAAGCCATTTAAAGGTAAAATCTATACCATAATTTGAATCTTGTTTGGAGGGTAAAAGGACCAAAAGACCATTTGGATCTAAGGGCAATAGGGCTGAAAGGGTTCTAGAACTTGTGCATAGTGATGTTTGCGGACCGACAAACATCCAGGCACGAAGAGGATATGAGTACTTCGTCACTTTTATTGACGATTACTCAGGGTATAGGTATGTGTACCTAATGCACACAAAAGCAAGACTTATGACAAGTTCAAGGAGTTTCGGGCTGAAGTGGAAAAGCAATTGGGTAGACCCATAAAGGCACTCGATCCAATGAGGTGGAGAATACCTTTTTGATGAGTTCTTGGAACACTTATTAGAGAGTGTGATTTTATCCCATTTGACTACACTAGGCACTCCGTAGTAGAATGGTGTAGCGGAGAGAAGGAATAGGACTTTATTGGATATGGTTAGGTCCATGATGAGTTATTCATCATTGCCTTTGTCCTTTTGGGGATATGCACTACAAACTGCATGCTATCTTTTGAACAATGTGCCTTCAAAATCGGTTCCTAAAATTCCTCACGAGTTGTGGATGGACAAAAAGACATCCTTAAACCATATTCACATATAGGGATGTCCAACTCATGTCCTGTTTAGGGATGCGAACAAGTTGTAAGCACGTTCGGTAGTTTGCGTGTTTGTAGGATATCTAAAAGAGACTAAAAAGGGTTATTTTTATAACCCAAAGGAAAATAAAGTCGTGGTTTCAACTAATGCAACTTTCTTTGAAGAGAGTTACATGGACGACTTTAAGTGCTACTGAGGAGCTAAGAAGTGATTCACTCACTTTGGGGGTTCCAATAGAAACCACTCCAATTAGTATAGAAAAACCAAACAAACCCAACCTAAAGGGCTTTGGCATAGTGGGAGGATCGTGCGTCAACTAGAGAAGTATATGTTGAATGATGAGGCCTTCTTGGCTGAACCGGATGAACATGACAGGGATCCTTACACTTACGTAGAGGCTATGGAGGATGTTGATTCAAACCTCTAGACAAAGGCCATGAATACAAAGATGAAGTATATAGAGACTAATCGGGTCTAGGAGCTTGTGGATCTTCCCAAAGGAGTAAAACCCATAGGGTGTGAGTGGATCTACAAGAGAAAAAGAGGAGTGGATGGAAAGGTCAAAACCTTTAAGGCTAGATTGGTAGCTAAGGGATACACGCAAAAGGAAGGAATCGATTATGAGGAAACCTTTTCGCCTGTAGCCATGCTTAAGTCTATCTGAATTTTCTTGCCCATAGCTGCTACTCTCGACTACAAGATTTGGTAGATGGATGTCAAGACAGCCTTTCTAAATGGCTATCATGATGAGTCCATCTATATGGAACAACCAGACGGGTTTAAGGTCAAGGGTCATGAGGGTAAGGTTTGTAAGTTGCTAAAGTCAATTTATGGACTTAAGCAGGCTTCTTGTTCTTGGAACATAAGATTTGATCAAGCGATCAAAAGTTATGGGTTCACACAAAATGTGGACGAACCATGTGTGTACAAATACATTAAGGATGGGAAGGTGGTTTTTCTACTACTCTATGTAGATGACATTCCGCTAATTGGCAATGACATTGGGGCGTTGTCATCAGTCAAATTATGGATGACCAAGTAGTTTGACATGAAGGACTTAGGTGAGACTAATTTTGTTCTGGGTATCTAGATCTTTCGGGATAAGAAGAGCAAAATGATAGCTTTATCCTAAGTGGGCTACAAAGATAAGATTTTTAGGAGGTTTGTAATGCAGGATTCCAAGAAAGGTGGGTAACTATCTAGGTCTGGAATTACTCTTTCTAAGAAAGAAAGACTCTCCAATAATTAGTGACTTGTGTCAAATTATCATATTGGCTGAAAATTTGATAGGATCAGATAATTTATGACTGTTTATCAGTTGAATTAATTTTGTGAATAAATTAATTCAAGATAAACTTGTTGAATTATCAAGATTAGATAATTTATGTTTGTTTATTGGTTGGATTAATTTTGGATAAATTAATTCAAGATAAACTTGTTGAATTATCAAGAATATTTATTTTCGTAGAGATTATCTAGATATAACTGTTTAATCAGATAACTTCTCTATTGGGTTACTTGAATTAAAACAGAGGCTCTATTCCAAGAACCTCGGGTGGGAAATAAAAGATTTGTAGGGATCATTTATCAAAAGTTTGGTAGGCTGATCTTTAAGTTTGGCCTGCCAATGGAGCAAGTTCGTTGGGCCGATCTACCAGTTTTACCTACCGACCGGGCGATAAATAGATCACGTATTTTCACTTGGATTTTGTCAGATATTGATCCTGATTTAATTCTTATTCGAATTTTTGAGGCCTTATCTGATAAGGACTGACTCTTGAGCCCAACCTTTATAAAAATGAGAGTGAGACTCATTGTTATTTGATCAGTTGAGAAATCTAGAGTGAAACTCTGCTGGTGAGACTCTGCAACTCCCTGGAGAACTATTGTTCACACATCACGAACTATAGCTTTGAGTTTTTCTCAATTAGTTGGAAGGAGGGCTACCTGGTGGAAGAGCTATACGAGTGTGCCCACACACACTCCGATCGTGGATAAAGAATAGCAAAGAAGACTAGTTGGTTAAGGCTCTTCTAGAACGTTATACTGTTCATAGATTGCGAGAGCTTTTCTGCATTTATGAGGTTAGTAAGATCTAGTTAATTTATGCATATAGTGTGTCAAACTTGTGTTTTGAAAAATACTCTGGTATAAAAAATTTTTAAAATTCCACTGCATGCTGTTTTTCCTACAACTTCCATGTAGACCTAAAGGAGTCACGCCTTGTAGTAGTGAAGCGGATTATAAGATATGTAAATGGTAGCTTTAACCATGATATTTGGTTTACCAATGTTACAAGTGCTTGCCTTGTAGGCTATAGCATTTCAGTTTGAGCTAGAAACCTGGATAACTAAAAAGGCACATCTGGAGGTGCTTCTACATAGTTAACAATTTTGTATCTTTGTATCGCAAGAAGTAGAACTCCATCTCTTTGCCCAAAGTAGAAGCATACTATATTGTAGCTGGGAATTGTTGCCCTCAACTTCTCTGGATGAAAGAAATGTTGTTTAACTATAGCATTAAACAGGACACTGTGGTAATATATTGTGATAATTCAAGTGTTGTTAACATTTCAAAGAATCCTGTTCAACACTCATGTTCAAAGTGCATAAATATTAAGCATCATTTTATAAGAGAACTTGTTAAGGATAATGTAATTTTTATTGAGCATATTAAAACTTAAAATCAATTGGCTAATTTGTTTATCAAAGCTAATATTGTTCAGTTTGAACACCTTAGGAAGTCACTTAGTGTTAGCACACTCAATTGATTGAGTGTTTGAAAAGGAAAAATACTATATTGTACTTGTCATGATTCTAAGTTGTGTTTATCCTTATTTCTTCTGAGCATGCTAACCGTGCTTAAATTTTAGATCTGTTCATACAATATGTGTTTGTTACAATTATTCTTATGTTTCTTTCTATCTTGAGATAATCTCTGCCGATATTGACATGTGAAAACAAATAAAAACATGTTTTATCTTTACTAGAGACAGGAATGCATCTTGATGACCTCTAGCAACTGTCCAAACAGTGGGATAATTCTTAAACCAAACCTATAGGACACATATCATAAGGGAAGGGCTACCAAAACTTGTACTGTAACATCTTATGATGTACACGTGGTCATAACCATTGGTTTGAAATTGAAAGCTGAGAGTGCAAAAGAAAAAAGAGAGAGATGTGCAAAAGCAAAAAGGGTAAAAAGGTACAACAAACAGCAAAGTATTCTCACACAATGTGAAAAGAAAAAAAAATGTGCCCACAATGAGGAATATTTGAAGCATAAAAAAAGGGGGCAAAAGAAAGAGCAAAGTGAAATTGGGGGAACTCAAATTCTCATGAGAGAAGATAACATTTGCTATCTAGTGAAAAGAAAAAGGTATGAGAAAATTGTGATGTTTCTATACTCATTAGACTTGCTGGGAAGACCCATTGTGTTACAATAACGTTGGTGCCCTTAGGATTAGGCACAAGAGTCTAGACATTGTTCCTTTTGAATTGCTTAAACTCTTCTTGCATGGCTTGTATCCAAGATTCTTCCTTAATAGCTTATTTTTCATTTTTTGGCTCAATGGTGGAAACGTAACAGGTGTGTGCTATCACATTCTAATAATGTCCCCTAGTTAACATGCTTTCTTAAAACTTCCTAGTCACCTTCTCTATTAGATGTGCCTTTTGTCACCCTGAAAGAGGGTTCGCACAAGGTATGTGCTGGGAAGAGGTGTAAAGACAACTTCAAGTACCCACTCTGTATGCTTAGAAGGCTCTATAATCTATGGTGTTTGCATAATTGTGTCCTCTAGATTTTTATTTTCTTTCTTTTGTAGCCCTTGTTCTAGTTGTTCTTATATTTCTTCTTCTTGTGAAAACTCAGAGAAATCATCAGTATCGTCAATCACTACGTTGATTGACTCCATGATGGTGTGAGTATGCATGTTGTAAATTCTATAAGCCCTGCTACTTTGATAATGGCTAATAAAAACACCTTCATCACATTTGGCATCAATCTTACCAAGTTGTTTACTGTAATTTTGTAATGCCTAGAATTCTCAAGTACTCATTGACCAATGTATTGCATGATTTTATGATGATATGCATATGATTTATATGTTGATTATTCATTTAAAATGCATCATCATATTGATAGTGTGCATTAAATACTATATTAGGTATAATGTATTATAATATGACAAGTCTCTCAAAGGTGGATCTGGTAAGTGTTATGATGGAAAGGAAGTTGTAATAATAATGTTCAGGGATTACAATGGATTTAATCAATAAAGGAGCTTAATTACACCTGTAAGGTGAAAAATTGGGGTAAAACGGTCACTTTTGACCTAAACGGAGTGTTTTAGTATATGTTTTGTAACAAAAAGGGATCCATTAATGATGTGAGATCTCTTATGATGATGATGTATAGCTATGAAAATAATAATGAGTGAAGGACGCGAGTTTCACGCAAGTTTCTTGGTTAGCATATTCTAGAGAGCATTAAATTACAAAATTTTCGATGTTTAGAATTTTGATTCATGATTAGGGTATTTGTACGGTTGTAAGTGGCCTGAGAATTGATTATTCCATGTTTGATAATTTATAGAAGAGTTCTAGAGGAATAGATAAAGTTTTGATAGCAAACGGTTAAGAACTCAAAGATGAAATTTGTAGTGTATTGAAATTTCGATGTGAGCGTATGTACCAAATTTGGTAGGCAAAATGATTAGCCTCGATCTAATTAGTACATGAGCTTTTGTATGAATGTTTAACACCTTATTAAGGAGGTGAGTGAGCTGAAATAAGGACACTAAGCTAGCCAAGGTGAAGCCATTTCATAGTCAAGTAATTTAAGGTGTGTTCTTGGTTGTTTAAAAAGCTTATAAGCAACTAGGTGCCGTTTTTAGATCTAAAAGCTCTAAGTCTGACTCTCAAAGCTCTAAAAATTCATTTCCCATCTATGTTTTTTTTTTTATAGAAAAAAAATTCCTTGGTGGTTTATCAAGTTTTCGGTGCCAAATTGTAAGCAAAACCTAACCGGGTCAAGGTAAGGGGCTATTTTAGATTACAGGATATTTGGTGTTAGTTTAGGGGGCTTTCCATTGAGTTTTAATGAGATATTTGAATCTAATAACCTCTCATATGTTAGAACATCCCCACAAAAGGGTTTAAGTAAGTTCAATTAGGAAGTGGTGGTTTCAAGTTTGTTTTTAGTGGCTGTCTAGAATCAAGTAAAGTTTCAACGTACTTCAGGTTTTGCCTTTGTTTCCTAGGCTAGAAGGCTCCTTTGAAGTTGAAATTTTGAGAATATGTTCATTTATATGTTATTTAAATTCATCTAGAATAGTTTTAGCAAATTCAATTTGGTTTAGGAGTTGTAGTCTTAAAACTGAACCTGGTACTTGAGATGTGTGGTTTGTGATAGTTTTGATATTTTGGGAATTTAAAACTTATTCACAGCTTGGAAACCTATGCTTCAAGGTATAATTAAGCCTTGTGGAGTCTTAAATATAAGGGGAAACTATAGCAAAATTTTTAGGATAAAGTTTGGATCATTTCAGACTAAAACGAACTCAAAAAAAGGTTGATATGGTTCCCTCAGGTTGGCTGGCCGCGCTAGGCAAGCAGCCTGTACACAAAGCTTGCACACAGGGCTTGTGTGTGACCTGTGTGGATAGCCCATGTGCTTGGGCAACCCTCTGCCAGTCCTCGGCATGAATAGGCCAAATGGCCTAGTCAGGGGTTTCGGGCCCCCGAAGTCTGTTTTTCATTATTTTCGATCCATGAGTTCAATTGAAGTTTAATTTTGATATATTTTGTAATTTAATAGGTTAAAGTAAAGCTAATTATAAGGATTAGACTTAGAATAAATATTTAAAATATGAAAATGAGCTCCTTAATGTTTGATTATGAGTTATTGTCGGATTGGTGTTAATATAAGTAGAAATTTTCAATCTTTTAGAGGTGTGAAGTACCGAACCCCACAAGAGCTTTATTGACACTCTTATTGACTAAAATAAGTAGAATTTCACCTCTATCACCATAATTTTTGTGCATTTAATGTTCTGAATTGATATGTGAAAGTTATGTGCATTGCACTACATGTTATGATTTCAAATATATGCCAACATGTAAAGAATTATGAAAAATGTGAAATTGATTATACTAGAGAGCTATGACGGGACTCTAAACGTCTAGGATGCAATGATGTGAAACTTTTAAGCATCAAGGACGCAATGATTAGGCATCTGGCATGCCATGTGAAACTTTTAAGCGTCGAGGACAAAATGATTAGGCATCTGGGATGCCATGTGAGATGTTAAGCATCTGGGACGCCAATGATTTAAGCATCTGGGATGTTATACTTCCTCCTACAGAAAAACACTAAACAATGTTTGCACTATGTTAAGCGTACGAAAGATACAGTGAAGAGCAACTGAAATGAAAGGATTATAAAGTAAAAAGTTAAAGAGTAAACATATATTAATTGAGCTCATTCAATCAAATATTACTCATGCTTGCATAATTCTACTCACTGGGCATTAGCTCACTCATTTTTATGGTGTTGTAGATGAGGACATGTCCTAGAGGACTACATGTTTAGCTGGCGCACTCTCGATGCTTGTGGTTAACGTATATAGACTAGCTGACCTGTTATTTTGTGGTCTTATTGTATATGCATCTTTGGTAAGCCAGAGGAATTATATATATGGTACACAGCTGAGCCCATTTTTGAGAGATATATTAGATTGTATATATTTGGCCGGCCATTTAGGATGTATTACATATGTTTTGATATCGTCACTAGTTAAAACTTTTTGAAAGTTCAAATTTGCCCGTATTTTTATCCTCCTTTTGAATGACATATTAAGGTTAACATAAGGAAAAAGGTGAAATGCAACACTATTTAATATAACTAGATGGGTCTTTTAGAATTATGTTAGGTGGGTGTTAGAAATTCAAAATATACTAATTACATCTAGATACATGAAAATAGCTTAGGTTTGGCTTTTTGCCCTTGCAAATCTCTTATGGTGTCTACTTTGTACTTGGTCGAATGTACAAACAGTTGATGATGTAGCATGCCATGTTGATAGCCTTAGCCCAAAGTCTCTTTGTTAATCTCTTGTTGTTCAGCATCACTAGTGCCATTTCTTGCAAATGAGGATTTTTTTCTTTCTACTACGCCATTTTTTTAGGTGTTTTTGGGGCATAAAATTCGTAAGATATACCATAAACATTGCAAATTTCAGAAAAATTAGAATTTTCCAATTCCTTTTCATGATCACTCCTTATTCTAATGATTTTCAAAAACTTTTACAATTTTTCTCATTCATAAGTCTTACACATAGATTTTTGAAGCAGCCAAAAGTGTCCAACTTTTCTTTAAGGAAATCAACCCAAGTAAAACAAGAAAAATTATCAACACATCCAAAAAATGCCCCTCTTACCTCCAACACTTTTAGTAGTCATCAGACCCATTAGATCCCAGTGAAGTAATTCCATTACCTTTGAGGTGGTGTGGTATTGACTGGCTTTGTAGGATCTATTGATTTGTTTCAAAGTTGGCATGGCCCACACACTCCTTCGTGTTTGTTTCCTAACTTTGTGACACCTTTAGCTACATAAAAATGAGCAAGTTTATGTAAATCTTTTAAATTCACGTGTCCTGGCCTTTGGTGCCACAACTCAGTTAGGTCTATGGTCATAGAGAAACTATACAGTGACTCTTCCAATAGGTAGCAGTTGTCATTTGATCTACGGCCTGTTAGTATGCACTGCCCCTTTTTTGTCTAGAACCTGAAAGCCATCTTGTGTGAACTGCACCTGCTGTTTGTCATCACCAATTTGGCTTATGTTGATCAGGTTTTCTTTGAGACCATCCATAAGTAGAAAATTCTTCGACTTTAGGAACTCAGTCATTCCAATTTTTTCCTTTCCAATAATCTTTCCTTTCTTACTATCATCGAACATGATAGTCCCATCAAAGCATGGTATATACTCCTTGAAAAATCACCTATTACCTGTCATATGCCTAGAACACTCACTGTCAAAGTACCAGTTCTCAGTGGTAAAGGCTTTAAGAGAAATATGAGAAGCAAACCATTTTAAATCATCTTTTCTCATCCAAACCTTTTTAACTTTACTAGCAAGGTTTTTCATCTATAGTCCTAGGCTTAATAGTTTTCTTATTCTAAACAATCTCATAACCCCTATCAAGACAAATCAATTGCAATAATTGAAAGCAATTGGGTTTGGTATGTCCTTTAACACCACAATGATAACATATGAGAATGTTGTGGGATTTCTTACCTTGATTACTCACCTGAATCTTGATGCATGGTGTATGTCAAATGTCAGCATGATTTTGTTCAGGTATGGTCTATGTCCACAATCGCTGAAAGGATTGCAGTGTCTATTGCCTATGCTTTAGATCAAGTTGTGGGTCTTTTTTGAACTTGGAGGTTTCACCTTGTTTTGTCTTGACAAATACAGTCTTTCCTTTGTTTGCACTTGAAGCACCTTTAGTGTGACCCAGACCATGCTTATTGTTATTAGGTTTTCCAAAGCTGAGCCTTATCAAGTTTTATAGCATCGATGCTTAACTTCTGTACAACCTCCTTGGATTAAGCCAGCTCTGTATAGAAAGTTTGAAGTTTCTCTATGGTGTCAGCCAGCTGTTGCCTTAGAGAGTTGTTTCTTGTTCCCACACTTTCTTCTCCAATTGGAGACTTGCAATCTTCTCTTCCAAGATTCTATTTTCATTTAGCATTTTTTTCTATAAGGGACACAACTTGTCATATGCCTCTTAGAGTTCATCAAAATTATGACATTCTTTATTTTCTAAATCATCATCATAACTAACAATAAAGTTAGTAATACCAGTGAAAGCATAGAAGTTACTAACCATGTCAGCCTCTTCCTTGTTAAAGTCTTCCTTTTCATCACTCTAAATTGCTGCCATGCCTTTATTTTGGCTTTTCTTTTTGGCACGAGTGTTTACACAGTCAGTAGTAATATGACATAGCCTGCACATTCATTACACTGAATGCCTTTTTTCTTGTCAATTCTCTTATCCTTGCTGTTGTTTGCATGGTTCATGTTTCCCTGAATCTTTCTCCTCGGACCAAAGAATCTCTTACTGTTTCTACCATAGAAATTATCCCTTAGGAACTTCTGAAAGTTCTGTGTTAACAGGGCCATTGCATCATTTATGAGGTCAACATTAGGCAATTCATCCTCATCTTCTTTTTCAGCCCCCAATGCTATGCCTCGATCCTTCTCTTTCTTTTTGTTCTTTAACTTCATCTCGTAGTTTTTTAGAGAACCTACGAGCTTTTTCGATCATCATAATATCCAAGTCATGATGCTCCTTAATGTTGGTCACCTTTGTATGAAATCTCTCAGATAGAGATTACAAGATTTTCTATATAATCTTGGCAACTGTATACACTTCACCCAAGGCAAATGAAGAGCTAATAATGCCACACAGTTTAGAATAAAATTCAGTGAAAATCTCATCTTCTTGTATAAGAATTTCATCGAACTATGTAGCCAACATTTGTAACTTTGACCATTTGACTCCAACTGTTCCTTCATGAGCCACTTTTAATTCTTTCCAAGCCATTTTTGCTTTTGTTTAAGCAGAGATTAGTTTTTAGCATCTACAATATTTAAGATAGCATTCAAACCTTTCACATTCTGGGTGGCAAGGTCTAACTCAGTTGAAGACTGGTCCTTGGTGGCTTTGGGTTTAGCAACACCATCTATTATTGTTGTAGGTGCTGACCAACCAAGTTCAAGAGTCCTCCAAACATGGTCATTAATAGAACTAAGAAATGCTCTTATTCTTGCCTTCCAATGGGCATAGTTGGAACCATCGAGCAGAGATGGCCTCATAGTTGAACCTCTATTTTTATGGCCATCCATGTGGTCTTAATCCTGAAAACCATCACTTTGACACCACTTGTTAGAGCTGACAGAAAAATAAATGGTGTTCTATGTGCATAGAACACGTTAACAATACATTGTATAAACAATAACCAAATATAAAAGCTATGTAAACAAACAGTGTGGTAACAAAAAAGATAAACACAGTGATATGGTTGTTTAGCATGGTCAAAGACCCTTGCAACAAAAAGCCACGGGTGCTACTCATAGTAAAAATAAGGAAGATCCACTAATACCAAATTATGGTTATAAGGATTGGAATTACAAGCCTGGAAACTACATGAATGTTGAAACCCAAGACATCTCCTTCTGCAACTTGCCTTCTTCAAACTTCAAGTCAACTTTGCTTGCCTTCCGTCCAACTAAACGTACTTCGAGTCAAATCCACGAACAGCTCCTCCTTGGACTTTCTGGATTGGAAGAATGTATTAAGGCAACACAAGGATAAGAGTAATATATTGAAGTCCAAAACACTAAGGCTTTTCACTCTAGTTTTCTCTCACAATGAAGCTCTAAAAATGAAACACAATGTGTGATCCTTGAAATAGGAAAAGCATAGCCCTTAAAGAAGTGTCCAGATTTGTTCTGCTAATTCTATTGTCAAATCACTTTAAAATTAGAATGCAATTTGAATCCTAGCTACTAAATATTTATTTTGAATTAAATCAAGAAAGTTTGACTCTGTTGTGTTGAAAGCTGTGTTGACAAATATCTACACGCTTTGACTGTACGACAGACGGACATTTTTTGCAGTCAGAAAATAAAAACTAAAAACAAAATAAAAAAGTCAACTTTGTCAGCTCCCTTTTTTGCTAGTATTTCATTCTGAATGGTATTGGGAAAATCTCAATCAAATAAATCTAAATGAATCAAAAAATGCCCAATATTACTTAGAAAACTTTCCACAAAAAAGATACTAACCAAAACAAGCAGTTTTCTTTTCTTACAAGTCAAAACTCATCACCATCAATAAAAACAACCAAGAAACTCAATAAAAAGGATATAGAAATATTCACCCATTAAATCCAAATGTTACCACAAAATCATACATATTTTTTTTGATAAACGCAACACAAAAATATGATTAAAAATCCTAACATATATATTGATGGGATGATTTTTGTTATATTAAACATTGCATTGTGTTGTGTTGTTATTCTGTTTTTGGTTGCTAAACGGGAATAATTGATCCATCAACCAAAATCAAGGACTGTAGAAGGGGAAGACTCCCTAAGACTGGCTGAGTAAATAAGTCTATAGGCCCAAATGGCCAACTCATGCGCAGGACGATTATAAGATCTTGGAATCTTAGATCCTCAGCGTCATTATTTAAAGACTCACAAACTTCCTCAGCATCGCCCTCTAAAATTATCTTGTCTATGCTGAAACGGGTTGTTGCTGCTATCGCCATCATCTCTGACTATTTAGAAACTATTAGTCGTGCCAATTCTGGCACAGCATTCCCCTGCAGCTTTATCTGTATCTTTAGCAATCACCGCTAATCCTGCCTTCCCTTCTTTAAAGGCCGCGTCCACGTTCAATTTTATAACTCCAAGAGGTCGGGCCGCCTAACTCATAATTGGGTCTCTTCTAGGCGACTGTAAGAGGATAGAGTTTTGAAGCTTTGGGAAAAAGGCCTTGTAATGATCCGCATAGGATTTGGAGATTTCCCAAGCGAGTTTCTCAGTTTCAATCATGGTGCTCGAAAAAATATGGTTGTTTCTTGCCTTCCAAATGACGTCACACACAACTACTCCAAAAATAAGAAGATCACGGCTAACAATTCCTTCGGAGGTTACTCTGCCTAGAGGGTTAAAAAACCACTCAATCAAGTCCTCTTCATTTGCAATATTAAATTCATCTAAGTGAATACTCCAGTTTAATCCAAACCATTGCATTTTTGCTGTATAACACTTCCAAAATAAGTGCAAACTGCATTTTTGCTTTAGAGCACATCCAAAATAAGTGTAAACCTGACTCTTCCCATAAACTGCACAATGGGCATGTTATATTAGTGTGAGGCTAAATCTTCACATACATGATTTTTTTGGGAAGGAGGTTTGATCCAATTCTCAAAGTAACATTTTAAACTTGTCATGAAGGAAGGACTTCCAAAGGCTACACCAAGCTTTCCTCTTGGGTTTGAATCTATTGTTTTGGGCCATCAAATAAGCACTTTTCACAGAAAACTTACCATGGTGGTCAAAGCGCTAGATTTGTTGGTCTGGGATTGGAGCAAGGAGAGGAGAAATTTGAGACTTCTTGAGGACTAGTTTGCATCAAAAGTTCTGGTGACTTCCGATTCATTCCATACACGAGTTCCTATTATCATTAATTGACTAACTTTTGAAATGCTTACGAGCAGAATTTTGTGCAAACTTCAAGAAACAGCTGGCTAGGGGGAACGGCTCCTCATGGCAACCAGAGTATCATCCAAATGTCAATGTTGTATCTGTCACCAACTAAGAACTAAGCCCCAATAATAATGAGGTCAATGACGGAACAGATTCCTCTCCGAACATGAGAAGCTTTAGCAAAGTGGGATTCATCAAAGATAGACCTCCCATTGAAATATTTCGACTGGAAAGACCTACACCAGATTGAGTCTCCATTCTCTGCTAGTTTCAAGGCCAGTTTGCCTATGAAGGCCTCGTTGAAATCTCCAAACCTTCTTAAGTCGTGTCCTCCTCTTGACTTTGGTTGACAAATGTCATTCTAGTTTCTTAACACCAAGTACATGTTTTTATCAGTGCTCCCAACCCACCACAAGCAGCGGAAAGAGAGTCAAGGTCATCACATAAGCCGCACAGGAGTAAGAAAGTGGCCATGGAGTAGGTGGGAATCCCTACCAACTGAATTAGAGTAGTCTGATCTGCTCTAGACGGAAGCTTGCTTTTCCAGCCCTAGAGTTTAGGCAAAACCTTCTCTTTAAGGAAACTAAAATCATCGGAATTTTTTGTCAGTAAAGAGGATTTCCCAAGCATGATTCAGTCCATTTGAGCTCTTTCATGTGAAGGCGCCTCGTAATAATCTCCCTCTAATTGGGGGAAAAGGGATATGATCTTGTTTAGAATCTTCCTTAGCCTGTTCACAAATATCTTCGCCACGATCTTGTACGATAGGTTGCAAAGGATTTGGGTCTGAAATGACCCACTTCCACAGCAACAAGTTTTTCGGGGATAAGGACCATAAAGTTGTAATTAATTCTTTGATCGAACATGCAAGTCGATGAAAAATCTTTGATGAATTGAGTGATTTAAGAACCCATAATGTCCCAATAGTGTTTGTAGAAGACCCTTGACACTCCATACGGCCTTGAAGCCTCGAGCGGGTGTAAATCCTATATAATCCTTTTGATTTCCCCATCTTTTAGGCCCTTTTCCAGTAACACACTTTCTTCGAGAGAGATTTCTTCCAAGAACAATGAATTCAACTCTTTCGGGATATTCAAATTCGAATATGAGAAAAAACCTATGAAAGTAAAAGTTTAGAGTTTGACCAATAGACCTGTAATCTCTCTTCCAACTCCTATTATCATACCTTAAGGCCTATATGGGTTTCCTTGCCTTCATATTACTTCAGAGGCGTGGAAGAATGAAGTATTTCTATCTCCATTATTAAGCTAAAGTTCCTTCAACTTTTGCTTCTAGATCTTTTCCAACCGGTCCCAAATATCAAAGATTTCCAAATGGATTACAGCTTCTCGCCGAAGGTTACCTTGAGTGAGGGTTAAATTTTAAAGTTCAACTAGCTCGTGTTTTAGAACTTTTAACTTTTCTTGACTAAAATCAAACTTAGTTTTGTTTCATGCACTTAAAGCTTTTCTAGATTGAAGCTAGTTTCCCCATTAGACATCAACGTGAGCTTCTTATTGTTGGATCTTCCAAGCCGAATCCACTACTGCTTTGGATGTGTCATCCATGGTTAAAGCTTCAAGAAATCTATGTAGTCTCTATAATTTTTTCCATGACAGTGTCTAGACTAGAAGGGAATTGGTCTGAAGCCATGATGGGGAGGTTTACCACTCCCGCCCTAAGAAAGGAACTTAGCCATATATCATTGACCACCGCTCCATCTAATCTTTCCATGATGAAACTTTCAGGACATCTTATATTCACCCAAGTAAATCTCACACCCAAAGCTCCAATGTCTATCCGACCTTCATCCAAAAATTCTTGTAAGCATTTCCCATCGGAGGAGTTAAAATCCCCCTTCCCCCATTTTTCCTCATCGGTAATGGCAAACTGTGCGCTTGAACCTATAAGTATTCACTTTGCCAGCTTCCATTGTTGGGCCATTCCTTGAGGACTAAGTGTCCACCGTTTATCAACCACGGCCTCTTATCTAAAATCTTGGTGTAGTCCTCTTCACTGGAGAAGTGAAAATCATAGATCCCCTATTAGAATATAATTTTGTGATAAAAACTATTATCAACTAAGATCATTCATGTCAAATCACCAAAATAAATAATAAGACACATAAACTAACATGAATCCATGAATATGATGTGATTCTTGACTCTGAAGGTTGAGGATCTTCCAAGTCTAACACGTAAGTTCTCCTTCAAAGAATGTAATCTCTTTGTAGATAGGTGAGAGAAAAATAATATACGTACTGACATAGGGACCACAACTCCTTTATATAACTGTTAACCCTAACAGTTATCCTTAATTATTAATTTGGCCCATCATAAAATTAAAAATTATATTTTGGTCTGTACACATAGGAGGCCCATACTTGATAATGCATTAAAAGCTTAAAACCCAAATTGATCACTTTAATTGGGCAACCTTAAAACCAAATGAGATTATAACCGGATGAAATTTGTAATACCACTGATGAGAAGCCTGTTAAGCCTAGAGATAGATTTCTTTAACTTGCAAACCATCTTCTGTGCATCTCTCGATACAAAGTTTTTCGGTTGCATCATATAGATTGTTTCATCAATGTTGCCATTTAGAAACACAATCTTAACATCCATCGATAAAGCTCAAGATCAAAATATGCCAATAGTGCTATTATAGCCCTGGAAGAGTCTTTGGAAAAAATTAGAGAGAAAGTCTTCTTATAATCAATGCCCTTTTTCTATGCAAAGCCTTTAGCGATAAAACGAGCCTTATACCTCTCTGCATTGCCTTTCGAATCCCTCTTGGTCTTAAATATTCATTTGCAACCAATGGGTTTTGATCCTTCAGGCAATAGGACAAGATCCTAAAAGTCATTGTCCTTCATGGACTTTATCCCCTCATTCATGGCATCAATTCACTCTTAAGATCTAGAACTTTCTATGGCTTGACAGAGTTGATTGGATCATCTTCCACTATACCAATGTCAAACTTGTGTTCTTGGAGAAATACAATGTAATCATCTGACACCACACTTCTTCTTTCTCTAGTTGATCTTTTTAATGGCATAGGTTCTTGAGGTGGTAGAGTTTGTTCTTCTAGAACAATTTCTAGAATAGGAGGTTCTTTGACATTGTCTTGATTTGGGTCTGCTTCTTGAACAATGTCAGGAATAGGAGCCTGATTAATGTCAATAATAGCTATAGGAATATCAACATATTCTTCTTCAAAGACAAAGTCCCTAATCTTATCTCCCCCTATAAACTCGACATCCTCAAAGAACTGGGCATTTCCTGTCAAAATTGACTTAATCGTGGGATCATAAACTTGCACCCTTGGATCTTTTAGAGTATCCAATAAAATAACAACTTACCGTCCTTGAGTCGAGTTTCTTTTCATTAAGCCTATAAGGCCTTGCCTTAACTGAACATCCCCAAACATGCAAATGCTTTAAACTAGGCTTCTTGCCCATCCAAAGTTTGTAAAGGGTGGTTTTGGAAGTTGCTTTAGTTGGAACCCTGTTAAGGATATATGCTATAGTCTTAAGTACTTCTCCCTAGAGTGATTTTGGTAAAGTAGCATGAGAGATCATATTCCTCACCATGTCCTTAAGCGTTCTATTTTGTCTTTCAACAACACCATTCATAGTGGGTGAACCTAGCATAGTGTACTGTGGGACGATACCGCATTCCTCTATAAATTTACCAAATGGTCCTAGGTATTGTTCACTCAAACCGTCATATCTATCATAGTATTCACCACCACAGTCAGATCTGGTGCTTCTAATCCTTTTGCTGAGTTGGTTCTCAACTTCAACCTTATAATTTTTCAACACATCCAACGACTGTGACTTTTTATGAATGAGATATATATAGCTATATCTAGAAAAATCGTCTAATGAGCGTTATAAAATATTATTGACCATTCCAAAAAACCATAGAGAATTGCCCATAGATATCTGTATGTATAAGTTTTAAGACGTCCAAAGTCTTGTTGGCTTCAAATCTCCTTTTATTGGTTTGTTTCCCCTTTATACAATTCACACAAACATCAAAATCTATATAATCTAAGGTGTCTAGAATTTCATCTGACACAAATCTCTCTATTATCCTTTTGGAGATATGACCTAATTTTTTGTGCCAAAATACAGTCGAATTCTTACTTGTTAATTTTCTCTTTATACCTCATGTACTTAATTGCAGGGATTCATTAAGAGAAGCAATTGCACCAATTAAATAAAGATTATCGTATTCTAATAAAGAACCAAAACGAACAATTTTGAACCATGAAACAAACTAAATTTTTCATTTGCAAATGAACAAGAATAACCAGATTTGTCCAAAGTAGAAATAGAAATCAAATTCCATCTAAAGACTGTACAATAAATGTCTTATCAAGATTCAAATAAAATCTAGTCTTTAACAATAATCTAACTTTCCCTATTGCTTCAACGTCAACCTTTTTGCCATCGCCTACATAGAAGTATCCTTCACTATCATTTAGCTATCAACATTAGTCAACCCTGCCTAGACACACCGATGTGAATGGTTGCACCACAGTCTATCCACCAAGTGTGTTTAGGTACCGAAGTTAAATTAACATTAGAATAAACTAAATTAAGAAGCATACCTTTCTTAGCATGCCAAGCGTGGTAGTTAGTGCAATGCTTCTTTTATGCCCTTTAGCTCCATAGAAGAAGCAACCCATACCCCTACTTTCTAGATAAGCCAATCACTTTTGTTGTTTCTTTTGAGGTGCTGTAACTGCAGCTTCCTTATTCTTCATTCTTTTCTTCCCTTTGTCCTAAGAAGTATGATCAAATGAGCACTTTCTGTCTTCCCTTGCTTCAACCTTTCCTCTTTTTGCACATAGTGTGAGATAAGCTTATTAAGAGACTAAGTCTCCTTCTGGCAGTTGTAGCTCACCTTAAACTGACTGAATTGTGTGGAAAGAGATATAAGAATTAAATGCACTAGCAAGTCCTCAAAAAAGTCAATCTAAAGTGCTCTCAGTTTTGAAGCAAAATGAGACATCTCCATGATGCGTTCCCTGATGTTCTTTTTACCTTTATATCTCATTGAGATGTGACTTGCCAAAAGTGCATTTGTTTCAGTTTCTTTATTTTTGACAAATCTCTTCTCAATGTCCTCCAAGAACTCTTTGGTTGTCTTTATGTTTCTGATATAGTGCCCTTGACTACTTCTGAAATGGCCTTCTTTATGATTATCATACACATGCAATTTGACTTTTGCCACCTTTTCATGTCCCTTTTTTCATCAAAGGAACTCTTATATGTACGAGGTGTAGGAGAAGGAACCCATAACGCAAGGTCGAGATCTATGACTCTGTGAACTATACAGAAATTCTCATGCCATGATTTAAAGTTGCTACCATTCAACATGGGAATAAAATTGATGTTGGTAGTAATGTTTGAGGCAGAACTAGTAGCTGAATCAGAGAACAATATAACAAAACCAAAAAAAAAAAGCTCACATAAGAATCCAAAATAACAATAATAGATCCAAATAAAGGTAACGCCATCTCAAGATACCAGATACTCCATTAATATTTAGTCTTTACACAAAAATATTAACTTGTAAGTAATATCTTGGTGTAGTAATCAAACACTAACAATAAGAACATGTCAAACAATAAATCTTCCTTTGAGCCAATTTATTGTTTACATGTCAAATCGGATAATCATCACGTGTTTATCACCACAGGTGTGCATGCAATTCTATCAAATATTGACCTTCCTTTGGGCTGACAATATTCACATAAGTTGTTTGAACACAACCGTTTATATTCCAAAACAAATTAATTTCTACAAGAGAGACCACTTTGGTGACATGTTGCTTCAATTAATTCATTTCAAAATATATATAAAATGTCAATATTTGAATTTAAAATTGCACCAAAAATGACCAAAATTAAAATAAAAAAATAAAAAAATTTGGTCAAAAATTAACCTGGTTAAAGTCAACTAGTCAACTTGATTGGTCAATATTGACTAGGCCAGGGCTGGACCTGGTTGGTGGACCTAACTCGGATCCTAACCTAGCGCCCCTTTTTCTTCCCTTTTTTTTTCTCTTGCTATAGGTCACCAAGGGTTTAACCCTTGATGATTTTCTGGTCACAGGCCCAATTGAGCCCGTGCACGTTACCTTAGTTTTTTTTTTTTGATAAACCCTTGGGTTTTAACTAGTCACGGGGGCTTGTGTAATTCACCAAATGTTCTAGGCTGAAGCCTAGAACATCTCCAAAGAACCCTAGGGGTCCCCTAAGGGATGTCAAGGTAGCCTGACGACCGCCACCCTATATACTCTAGCCAGATGGTTGCAGCTGCTTCTCCTGCTAGCACGCTAGTGGCAACCGCCAAAGGGATCCAACGTCGATGGTGGCAAGGCCTGCCGTCGGCAAATCGACCACTCCCCCCCTTTTTTTAAATATTCTCCTTTGGCCATCGCTTTCCTTCTGGCCGCTGCTCTGACTTTCTGGCTGAATCCATAACAATCAAAACAAATATATGGATATATTCACATATATACATATATGTATAATATATGAATATATGATTTGGGTTAAGCTATTAACATTATTATATTCATGCACATATATTCATATATAAAACCGAATATTGTATTTCATAAAATATTAAACCAAAATTCTATAAATAATTGTTCTCAAATTCAACAATTTTAAAGGATCATAGATTGTTGAATTTGAGAATTTTCCTACGAGAGTTACATTTAGAAAATTATTAATTCCTAATGATTTAACATGTAGATGCTCTAGATACCACTTGGTAAAATATAATTTTGTGATGAAAACTATCATCAATCAGGATCATTCATGTCAAATCATCGAGATAATTAATAAGATGCAAAAGCTAACCTTAATCTATGAATATGATGTGATTCCTAAGTCTAAAGGTTGAAGATCTTCTAAGTCTAGTAGTAAGTCCTCCTTCAAAGAATGTCTCTGAAATATCTCTATAGATAGGTGACAAAAAAATAACATACATAATGACTTGGGGATGCTCATTTATATAACTGTTAATCCTAACATTTATTTTTCATTATTAATTTAACCTACTATAAAATCAATAATTATATTTTGGTCTCTACACATAAGAGGCCCATAGTTAATGGTGCATTAAAAGCCCAAAATCTAAATTGATCACTTTAATTTGACAACCTTATATAATTGCCTTTAATGCACATTTATTTAATATATTAGCCCATATCTAGTTCCTAGCATTTGGAACACTTTCAGACCTTGTTAGGAATGAGCCCAAGCTTTTTACCGTGGGTTTTTTTGATGACGGAATGAGTCTAGATATTCGTTTTCTCTGATTAATGAGTCTTCCCCAAATGAGTTATTTGTCGACGGTTCCTCGCTGGAACCCATAGTCGCTCGATCGCAAAAAGGATTACAGCCCTCAGGAAAAAGCCTCGTGTTTCTTTGTCTCACTGGTCATGGAGGAGAAAAACAAGCAAAAATTCCTTGTTATTCTTTAATGTTACAACGTCGTTCCCCCGAGCAAGATAAGATACCTTAACGTTTAAAGATAATTCATCAACAAGAGTAAACTTACCACTAAGCCATGGCAACCTCAAATTGTTTACAATATTGCCCAGTCATTCACAGAACTTCATCTACAATAACCGATTGCTTGATGATTAAACCGGAACAATTTCTTTAAAAGGCTACCACGTGGAGCACCTAAAAGATCATATCATAGAAAAAGGACAAACAAAACCAGCCAAGCAGGGTAAGGAGCGTCCCGAGGTATGGACGCTAGACATATGCGTATATATTTGAAGATTGTAAATTGCAAACTATTAATGGAAATGCTCCACCATAAAAGGCCCCCAAAAGCAAAAGAAGCACCTTCTATTGAAGTTTACCATATCATTTTTTTTTTTGGGGTTTTGGGGAATCAAAAAAGTGGAAGTAACCCAATGTCATGAATATCGCCCAAGGTTATAGATAGGGGTCCACGGCCTATCTTTCTAGCCCCCTTTTTTTTTTTATGGCTTAATTCAAACCAATTTCAACCTACGATGTGGATGAAGAAAGCTTATATTGTACGTATGGGTCCCATCAACCACCGTCACTATGTTAGGCAAACCAGACGTAATTGTACTAATATCTAAGAGCACCCAATTGTAGGCCATGCCCAAATTAACCTGCTCCTTCCAGTATGACAATATTTTACACAAACTGATAAAGAATGTCATAAAAAGAAAAAGGAAATAGTGGTTCAAAAATGCAAATGTGTTCAATTTTCCTCCCCAAATTTTCAACATTAGATGCATATGAAATGAATTATAATAGGCAAACAAGGGCATTTGTGATATACGTTTGTCTTCTATCGATTCGATTCGGCTGAGAGATCTTCAATCACACATCCCAATCATATCTCCGACTTTTTTCATTTTTTTTCCCCAAATCCCATAGAGACTATGATCTTTGGTTTTAGATACTTGTGTTGATTCTCGTTGCAATCTAATTAGCTAGGGAATGCCGACAAATCTATGATTTTCTGGTGATATTATCATTCGTCTTTGGCCTTTTCTCCTTGTAATAACAATTTTCAAGTCTTTTCAACTCAGTGAAGATTAATGGTTAATTTACATAAACGTCCAATTGGGATATGCTTTAAATAACTGATTGGTTTTTTTTTTTTTTTTTGGTGAGGAGACTGATTGGATTTTTTATATACAAGAAAAAAACCCAAAAAAAAAAAAAAAACAGATTGAATTTTTAAGTTACCAAAATGGTCATATCCTATTTGCGCGACTATGTATAACAAATTATTCAGAAAAGCCTCAGTTAATATGAATGAAAAAAAAAGGTCACCGACCACGCAATAATTGACATCTTAGGAGTAAAGTTACTCTGCTTCTTATGCCCAATGGTAACAACATCTATATATATATATAATTAGCATAAGTTAAATTTGTGACCGTTAAGAAGTACATTTGCTATGGAAGTTAAATCACGAGCGAATATATATATATATATATATATATATATATGTATAAACATGTGTCAGGATATTCTATCCTAATAGGCATAGTTGTGGTCCTCAGGAGAAGGTCACACTTCTATCCTAACATGTAGATGAGCGTAATACAATATTTATTTACTATAACACTTGCGTTGAAAACATGTACATGAAAAAAAATTATTATTCCTAACTATTATTACACCTTTTAATGTATGTATTATATTAAATAACTTAATTAAAGATGATCATGGTTTGATATAACTAACTTCTTTTGGTGTTCTATATATTAATATTTATGTTATGTTAGAATAAATACTCTTAAAGCATATAATATTTTATAAAGAACATATTTATAAATAAATAAAGAGAATTTTCATTATATTTAAGTGCATGTATTTTTTAATACTTTATGAAAATTATTAAAATTCCATAATTATCTATATAACCTTAAATATTATATATAAGTGTTATATACAAAAAGATAGTTTTAAAGATGATAATTAAAATATTCAGTAATATATAATTAATAATTATAGCTAATTATTCAATTAAAGTATGGAATTTGTAATTAAGCATTACTAGTGTAAGTCATTTCCATAAAGAATATAATGGTTTTTTCTGAGCTGTTAATGCAATGAGTCATTAACTGAGTGCACTGTACATAACGAGATTATGTAGAACTAGGGCATGATGTGATATGAATAGTTAAATAATTTTTGTTAAGAGATAGTAAGTTTTGATCACATCGACCGATGGTTATATGTAAGATATTGATCTTAATTCTAAGGTTTTAGCAAACTCCAATTAATAGTATTATGTCTCTTGATTTACTCGATACGGATCGAGAATCTAATCCCATCCCTTATATTTTGCATGCATAATAAAGTAAGTAGTCCAGAATATTAATATTATAAGATGGAATCCATTCTTTCTCTAATAAGAAACAGATAAATAATTATCTTGAGTATTGATTAAGGTCTTAAATAATATGTGTGCTCAATTAGTGATTAAGTTCATGAATTTATTATTATTAGCGAAGCAAGGGTACTCAAGAATAAATAAGTAATTAGAGTGATTAACAAATTTTACCCTGCTCTAGTCATGAATTATTTCTCGAGGTTTAATTTTTATGCAATGACTATATCAAATAGATGAATCTAAAGTATGAGTAATTATATCTATAATTTTAAGAGTGTAATTTCAAGTTTTTAGTACAGTAACATTGGAGTTAATAGAAAAAAATAATATATTAATTAAGAAGTTTAATTATTATATTGGTTTTATTGGACCTAAAAATTATAGGTCTATTAGTCCTCTCGCCATCCTTATAAACATTGTTTAGACAAACAAATCATTAGTTTAATTAATTAATTTAAATTTATGGAATTCTAAATTAAATATAACTCAAAATAAAATTAATTATGATTTAATTTATAATTATTTAAAATTGAGCTTATTTAATACTAAGTAAATAATAATTTATCTTTGGAAAACACAAAGTGGGTCCCACCCACTGTGTGTTGTGAGCACAGATACAAGAAAAGTTCCCTATATAGTCCAAAGCTTGTTCACCAAGTTTCTATATTTAAAACTTTCTAATTTTAGATAAATATGATTTAGCTCAAAATTGGAAACTTAAATTTGGAAACAAATCAGATTTTGTAACAAGCAGTATTCCTTCCTTTACTAATAGGAAGTTGGCGCCACATGCATAGAGAATCTCTCTATATGTGGTGTTCCATGCAGTATATGGAAAGGAAAACTTATCTCTATTATTTTAATTAAATATTTGATATTTAAAATTAAAATAAATGAAGCTTTTAGAATCAATTGGATCTTTCATTCTTTATAAATAGAGGCCTCTTCTATTCATTGTACATATAATTAAGAGCCTTGGTCCGACTGCAAAAGCTATGCTAGAGATTCTAGCAATAGGCATGCAGAAAGAAGAAGAAAGATAAGAAAAAGAAGAAGAAGAGTTCATCATCTCGAGACCTACTTAACTCATGCATTTAAGATTAACGGGTGAGAAAACTAAGGTGATCTTTTGAAGAACCTAATTCCTTCTATACCCACACATATATGTGTCTAGTGTTAAGGACAAGGCAAAGAATACTTTGGTTTTATATAAAAAAAACGATCATTCTTGGCAGGATTTAATCCTCTCACTTCAACCAGTAACATAAATTTATATATATTATAAATTTTAAATTATTATACTCTATAGAATGTTTTACAAAAGTTTTATGAAATTTTTGTTATATACATTACGCACGTTTACTATATTTTCATATATTTTTGTTAAAATTATTTTTAAAAACCAACATATAATTGTAATTTCATGCATGCTAAAAAAATCTATACTACGTTAAATAGCTATTAGTTTACGTTTTACGTTTTTCATTTTTCATTTTTATATGTTACGGTGAGGCCCTTCCAAAAGGAGCATAGCAAAACTCTATGCTTGTATATTGAGATTGAAGCAAGAATTGAGCCGACATAACTTTTGCTGGATATATGCTTTGTTTTTATCTAGTTTTACATTTGTATGCACTAGAAAGCGGAGCGAATTCAAAAATTTCCTAGAGCGAAGGTGATATATATTTATTTTTCTCGTGCAGTCCCACATAATTTGCATATAGCTGTCCCTTTCTAAAGTGGGGTAGTGTTCTTTAGCCATTTCCATCCCATTTTCTTCGTCCATTTGGAAGAGCTTTCCAATGCTCCAAAATTTGACCTTTTACTTTTTCTTTTTATGCCAAAATTTTTGTAAGGAATATATTTATACATACGTAATTTAGTAGGATTTATGATTTCAGAAGGGCAAAGGAGCAGCTCCCGTCTCCGTTGTAAATGCAAGGAAATGGTGAATAATCCAAGCATATAGCTCCAAGAACATTTATGGGCTTTGCTACACGTCCATTTTGATCACAAGAAACATTTATTGCCATTTGAACATGATTAATATTTGAAAATCAAGCAGGTATCTTTTTGACTACGAGGAGTGAATATAATATATCCTTTTGGTAGAAAGGCGACAAAAGTAATATGCATGGATAAGATAAGAGGCACAAAGATGGCAACATCGTGTATCATGTTTGGCAGTTTAACGGTAAAATTATGAAATCATCCTATTTATGCGTTGTAACAACACCATGACAAACTTTAGAGGATGCTTAGAGGCTTGAATGACAAGCTTCCTTTCTCTACTTTTTTTTCTTTTGATCCTTCCTTTTTTTGTTCCCTCGCCATCAAAAAACAAAATTTTACGAGCTTATTTTTAAATATACTAGATGAATTCCATGTTCTATGTAGTGGAAGAGTCCTTTTGTAGGCTCCATCCGTGGATTAATTAGTTTGATTACCGTATAGCTATTTTTTAATTTATTTGATAATAAATATCTTATTTAGTTGTTGCTTAATACACAACTAACACAAATATATTCATAAGTGTCACTTTTAAAATAATATGAATTACACAAAAAAATGAAGATACATATGAAAAATATATATTTTAACAGGTTCATGTACGGAAAATTATGTTAAAAAAAAGCACATTAAGAATCATAAGTGTCACTTTTAAAACAATATGAATTACACAAAAAAAATGAAGATACATATGAAAAAAAATATATTTTAACAGGTTCATGTACAGAAAATTATGTTTAAAAAAAGCACATTAAAAAGGAACACACCTTAGAGGATTTTTGGCAAAATAAAAATAAAAATAAATAAATAAATAAATAAAACAAAACAAAAATTGCGCACGGACACATATGAAAGAAATTGTGATAATAGAACTAAAATAAGGAAAAAGCGCATTTCAATTCTCCAACATGAGCAATGTAGAGAGCATACATTTATTAGATAAAAAATAGTTGAACGCATAGCATAAACACTTTTAAACAAAGACACATTTCAGGAAAAAAAAGTTGTTGCCATGTACCAGTTAGAAAATGCAGCAATATATTTTAATAGGAGTAAGTAAGACAAAGAAAATAAAATTATAAAATAACTAGGGTTACATGTGAAAGAATTATTTTAACAAGGACAAAACAACATAGTAATGTAAATACAATAGAAAAAAAAAAAACAGAATAATAACAAAGAAAAAATAAAAAAGAAGGAAAAAAACACTTAAGTGAGAATATATTTTAAAAAATTTATTACATAGGAATAAATTAGATGTAATTTTTTTATGATATGTTTCATGGGAAAAAAATAAGGTTAGGAAGAAAAAGCACAAAAAAAAAACACAAAAGATATGATTTTTTAAAAGATAAAAAAGACAAATAAAAAATGGAAATGCAAAAAAGAAAGAAAGAAAGAAAGAAAAAGAAGGAAACGTCAATAACGAATTGTTTCCTCCCAAGAAATAGGGCTTAATGCATTATAATATGTAAAGATAATTAATGTTGATCTCCGGAGATATATTACAGTAGGCAAGTAACTCTTCTCTGTCATATAAACAAAATGCTTTGTCTACAGTACTATTTTGTTGCAGGAAGTTTTTTCAGAGGGAAGATCTACAACAAGAATCGTAGAAATTACCCGGTGTCAGGGCACAAAGCCTTAAACCCTCAAATTTAGATCTGAGGATAAAAAAGGGCGGAGGACCATCAAGTTAAAATAGAACTTACAACAGTTGATGCGACATCAAAAAAAAAAAAAAAAAACTAAAGGAATCTAAAGTGGAGAGTCCTCATAGAAGGGCCCATTATTGGAGCTAATGATTATGACCATGTGATTTAGAACGAATGGTTCATATTGTATGGAACAGGACACTACGAGAGAGGACACTTTTGTGTGTTACTAGTACACATACGTTACAACCGTTGTCCTTTTCAAATCACCCCCTATTTAAGAATCTAGTTAGAGTTAATAAGTTTTAATTATTGTAGTTTAAAGTTTTTATATGCTACAATATACAGTAACAATTTATTATGTGTAAAATTCTCACATGTTATGACGTTTGTGTAAACTTATAGTTTCAAGTATGTTGTCAAACACTTTCATGAAGTTGAGGTCAAGGGTTCCTGCAGTGGGTTTCTCCACCATAGAATTCTCAAAAGTAAATTAAAGAAAGAAAGAAAGCATGCTAGCTTAAAAGCTTGTGTTTTTTTAACTTCATCTCTGGTATCAAATCCCTTAAATAGACTTTTACAAACTTGAGACCATAAGTAAAAGTTAATAATTGAAGTACACATAGAAAACAAATATACGCTTTGGGGTTATGCATGTAGAAATAAATCCAATATTCTTTTTTTACCACATAAGAGTGGTGTCTAGACTAGCTTGATGACTCTATCATCAAGGCTAATTATCCTTGTAACATCATTTTACAAACGCCAATTTGCTCCTTTCCAAAGACCGTTCTAGCTAGATTCTCTCTTCTTTTCTTTCTTAGGTAATGTGGTTTTGCCAATATAATGGAGGAACAAATGGAAAGCCTGATTCAACAACGAGCGGCCCTACACTATGTGGCTGATGAACTTGAGCTTCTCCCTAATTTAGAGTCAGCGGCACGAGCTCTTTACACAGACTGGGCAAAATCACGGTTAATAGGAGATCAAGCAAGCTAGTGATGAGAATTTATATGACTAAAGCTTGGAGCGAGATCAAAACTTGGTATCTATGGGATGAAGGTCCCAATACATTAAGCATGTATTTAGAGAATTGATTTAAACTTAAATAGTGTAAAAGCTTTCATTGTTATAGTGTAAAATATATATAAGCTACAGTATAAAGCTCTATATTACTATAGTGTAGTAAACCAATTGATTTAAACTAAGGTTTCTAAACACTCTATAAGAGTTTACTTTCAAGATTTTAAAAGATCAGAGGTTGGGGATGGGACACTGCCCATAGATAGTGAATAGAGAAAACATATGGTAGTATAGGATTCGTTGTTAAGAGTGGCTCTGTCTCAATTACAGTTCAAAAATGCCCTTTTTCTGGCTCCAAGTGCATGGTTTACTGACATATGAGGTGAACGTGCATTCATTCGGTAGAAAAACAACACTAAATGTGATTGATCGAAAACGAGCCTCCAAAACATGGGACATTTTTGAAGGTGGTTGAAAAAATCCTGAATTATGGGTTTCTTCCAAAAAGAAACCTCTAAGGAGAGAAGGTGAATTCCCTTCATATATTTGTGAAAAACTGATGGACTGTGCTTTTAGTGTGGTTTGTTTGGGTCGATGACAAAAAGGACAACTCTTTCAGGTTCTGTAGCGCCCATGTTGTAGACCTAGGCACATGGACTTTGTGGCCAGAGGGAAGGCAATCACCACCTCATAAGAAGATTGCTTGAAAGGTGACATAGGACGGGGGTGAGCACAAAGGGATCAAATAAGCGAGTAAGGTACAACCCTATGTATCTAATAAGGTGTTAGAAAGTCCTCAATACGTTCCAAACTCGGGGCATTGCTTCAAGATTATGCTGGCTACAACAACTCTTCTATTGCATCATGCATGATTAAAGAAACCTGATATTTAGGAAATACGGTAATCTTAATGTCACGCCCCGGAGTACGGGAGGTGACGTGGCGGAATATTTAGGTTAATTAAAAGAGAATTTAATTAAAAACCGAGAGTTTAAGAATCCAATTAAATAAAAATAAAGAAGAATTTCCACCACATTTTATAAAGAATTTAAAATCATTAAACAAATAACAATAATTGAATAAAAACCGCGAATATGGGTTCCACAACCCACAACTTGTGCACACACATGGATCTGACAATATCACAAATACAATTACAGTCCAAGTACAAATAAAGTTAAGTCTTACATGCCTTGTTTAATAATACAGAATATAAATAGATTCTCCTATTGCTCCTGAGTTCGGTCCGAAGAATCTTCTCCAAACCTAAATGGGAAACCACCTAGAGGGGGGATTTAAAACAGTAAAACGTGAGCGAAAGGCTCAGTAGGACTAAGTTTTATAAAATAATTTAATGCAAAGAAACATAACATTATCAGGAGTTATACAGAAAGGAAACTTGAATAAATAAATAAATAAATTGAGTAGAACCATTTTGACACAGAACAGTTTACTCGTCAAATCAAAACACCAGTTTACATTTACCTAGGCAAACCATGATATCACCACCGTAGTGGCCCAGCTGGGTTTCGGGACCTGCCCCCAAGGTCGATCACGACCCGATCTCTGATATGGCATCATGCCCATGTGTTTATTATCATTATCATTCAAAACCCAATTACCGAGTATTGTCAATTACATTCATTATGAAATTCATTTCATGTCACGGTATATAAAAATATAACCGATAAAATCATTTTCAAACAACCGTTGAAAACATTTTGATAGAAATCATTTTCAAAGCCAAATCATTTCAAAACCAGGCTACCAAAGAAATAGGATAGAAGTCCTACCTCAGTACTCGTGCCGGTACCCCACACCGTAATCCCGATCCGCTATACGTTAGCTCCACGGAACCACGAACAGTCCTAGATACAAACTAAGTCGATCAATATCTAGTTCGAAACATTCTATGTTACTAAATCATTTCATGATGTCCTAGTGTGCCATTTGTATCATTAAAATCATCCTATAAGGTTGGGATTTAAATCAGGGTTCAAAACAGTGAAATCGGGTAAAAATCACAAAATTTTCCATGCCTCGGTCGGCCTGCCGGACGCCCTGCTTCGGCCTGCCGAACTGTACAGTTCGGCCTGCCGGAAACAAGGTTCGGCCTGCCGAACATGTCCCCAGATTCGGCCTGCCGATCGGAAGAACACCGGCCTGCCGATCATCACTCCGGCCTGCCGAACATGAACTTCGGCCTGCCGAACTGGGAAAATCCAGAAATCCCAGCCACGGGTTTCTCGATCCCCAAAATCCAAATCTGAATTCCAACCTGTTTTTCTCAAATCCCAGGCATGAAAACAACTATAGTTGATAGAAAAACATTCTAAAACATGTTTGGAATCATTTAAACAACATTTGAACTCAAAATCCTCAAAAATCCGAAAATGAGAAAAAGAGGAGAAAAATGAAAATCTTGAATCCAATCCGTTTTTCTTCAATCTATGTTTAGATTCTAGTTGTTCTAAGCTCATTTAACACAAATCCACGGTTTTCTAAGCTAAAACAAACTTATATCTCAAAAACACACAAATTCGAAAATTTTGTAAAAAGTTTAGAAATTTCGAATCTAACCTCGAATCGAAGCTTCAATCCGCGTTCTCGGTTGCCGAATCACGTCCCCGAGCTTCCTCCTTGCTATCCCGAAGCTTGGATTCGAAATGGAGTTCAAAAATTTGAGAGAGAGATTGAGAGAGAGGGGCTGCCGAGAGAGTCCAGAGAAGAGAGAGAGAGAGAGCTCGTGAGAGTGAGGAGAGAGAGAGAGGAAAGGAAAATAAATAGAGAAAATCGGTGGGCGGTTTTACTATGCGAAAACCATGTGCCGCCCACGGTTTTGTAAAACGGAGTATTTTTAACATTTTACAAATCGTTGTGTTTTAAAACTCAAAACATCATTTTAAATCAATAAGAAATCTTTTGAACACATCAATTTTAACAAAACAACCAAAACTAAAAATCCAACCAAATAATCTAATTAAAGTTAAAACTTTAATTATGGCACACTAACTCATCATTTACATTACATTAACATTAAATAAATTTCGGGACGTTACAGCTCTCCACCCCTAAAAGAAATTTCGTCCACGAAATTTAAAACTCATCTCAAAAACAAAACAAATGCGGATATAACTCCCGCATACCCGACTCTAGTTCCCAAGTTTTCATCAACACCGTGATGCTGCCACACGACCTTTACCAACGGTATCTCACGACGACGCAAGCTAATTACTTTCCGGTCGATAATCTGAATCGGCACTTCTTCGTACGTCGCATCCTCCTGAACCTGCACATCGCGAAACGAAACTATCTTGTCCTGCCCAGGTGGACACTTCCTAAGCATCGACACATGAAACACATCGTGCACATGAGAAAGTTCGGGCGGAAGATCAAGCCGATAAGCGACCACACCAACACGCTGAGTGATCTCGAACGGCCCAATATACCTCGACGCGAGCTTCCCACTCACTCCGAACCGCATAGTTCCCTTACGAGGTGACACCCTCAAGAGAACAAAATCTCCAACCGCGAACTCTAAAGGTCTACGTCTCCTATCCGCGTAGCTCTTCTGCCGACTCTGAGCTGCTCTCAACCGATCCCGGATTACCACGACTTTCTCGTTGCTGTCACGAATCTCATCTGGCCCAAGAATAACTCTATCTTCCGGCTCGGCCCAACACACAGGTGACCGACACGGTCGCCCATACAACGCCTCAAATGGTGCTATACCGATACTCGCCTGATAACTGTTGTTGTACGCGAACTCCGCCAAATGCAAACATTGCTTCCAATTCCCGCCGAAGTCCAACGCACAAGCACGCATCATATCCTCGAGAACCTGAATAACCCTCTCAGACTGCCCATCAGTCTGAGGATGAAACGCCGTACTGAAGTTCAAATCCGTACCCAAAGCTTCCTGAAAACTCCTCCAGTACTTGGCATTAAACCTGGTGTCTCGATCAGAGGTGATGGACAAAGGAACTCCATGCAACCTCACAATGTTCTGCATATACAACTCCCCGAGAATCTTCCTGGAACACGTCGACCTAAATGGAATGAAATGCGCCGATTTCGTCAACCTGTCGACCACAACCCAAACTGCATCATGCCGCTGCTCCGTCCTCGGCAAACCTGTGAGGAAATCCATCGTCACATGCTCCCATTTCCACCCTGGAATAGGAAGCGGTTGAAGCTGACCTGCAGGCTTCTGATGCTCAGCTTTCACCTGAAGACACGTCGAACACTTGGCCACGTACTCTTGAACATCTTTCTTCATGCCTCTCCACCAATAGTGCCTCTTCAAATCACGATACATCTTGGTGCTCCCCGGATGAATAGCAAACTGAGACCTATGAGCTTCATCTAGAACGGCTTTCATCACCTCGGCGATAACTGGAACTGCAAGACGCTCCCGGAAGTACAACGATCCATCTGCATGCACGCTCCATTCCTCGAACTGCTCCCCGTTCTGAATCCGCGACCAAATCCCCTGCAAATGTCGATCCTGCCACTGACCTTGCTTCACCATCCGAACAAGAGCTGGAGTCGCTTCCACATGATACAACAAAACTCGATCACCGTCTTCATGATACTGTAGCCGATACTCACTCACTGTCGCATCCCTGCTCCAGTCCTCAAAAATCAAACAAGCGAGAATCCCTGAAGAATTCCTGCTAAGCGCGTCCGCTACCACATTAGCTTTCCCGGGATGATACTGCAATGCGAAATCATAATCCTCCATGTACTCCACCCATCTGCGCTGCCTCAAGTTGAGATCCCTCTGAGTGAACAAATACCTCAAACTCTTGTGATCGGAGAAGACCTGAAACGATGCTCCACACAAGTAACATCTCCAAATCTTCAGCGCGTAGATCACCGCTGCAAGCTCTAAATCGTGAGTAGGATAATTCCGCTCGTGAGGTCGTAGCTGTCTCGATCCGTACGCAACTACACGTCCATGCTGCATCAACACGCATCCAAGTCCGCGCCCTGAAGCATCAGCATAAACCTCATATGGCTCGTCACTGCTAGGAATAATCAACACTGGAGCTGAAGTCAACCGGTTCTTCAATTCCTGAAAAGCAGACTCACAGTCTTCATCCCACTCAAACCTGACGTTTTTCCTGATCAACCTCGTCAACGGAGCTGCAATCTTCGAAAAGTCCTTTACAAATTTCCTGTAATATCCAGCAAGACCTAAAAAGCTGCGAATCTCCGCTACATTCCTTGGTCGTTCCCACTCCAATATAGCTTCAATCTTGGACGGATCCACTGAAATACCATGCCTCGAGATGATATGACCCAGAAATTTGACCTCAGTCAACCAGAACTCACACTTTTCCCTCTTAGCATACAACTGGTGCTCCCGCAGAGTCTGAAGCATGATCTGAAGATGCTGCTCATGCTCCTCCCATGTCTTAGAATACACAAGAATATCATCGATGAACACGATCACAAACTGATCCAGATACGGCCTAAAAATCCTGTTCATCAAGTCCATAAAAGCTGCTGGAGCATTCGTCAACCCGAAAGACATAACCAGAAACTCGAAGTGCCCATACCGAGTCCTAAATGCTGTCTTGGGAATATCCTCTTCCTTGATTCTGAGCTGATGATAACCTGACCGCAAATCAATCTTCGAGAAGTATCGCGAACCTCCCAACTGATCAAATAGCTCATCAATCCTAGGCAAAGGATACTTGTTCTTCACCGTAACACGATTCAGCTGCCGATAATCCACACATAACCTGAGAGTCCCATCGTGCTTCTTAGCGAACAAAACTGGTGCTCCCCACGGAGATGTGCTATTCCGAATATATCCTTTATCAGCAAGCTCCTGAAGTTGCCTCCTCAATTCCTTCATTTCTGCCGGCGCCATCCGATAAGGTGCCATAGAAATCGGTGATGTCCCTGGAAACAACTCGATACCAAACTCAATCTCCCGATGCGGTGGTAATCCTGATAACTCGTCGGGGAAAACATCCTCGAACTCATCAACCACCGGAATCGCTACACTACTACTCGAAACATAGGGCTCGCAATCTAGATTGGCAAGAAAAGCAAAACAATCTAGATTCCTTCGCCCTCCTAAACATGACTTCATAAGACGCTCACTCATTAGCCAATCACCACCACCCTGGTAAGTGATCACCGTCCCCCTATCAGACACTAGGGTCACCTTTCTAAGTTGGCAGTCCACAACTGCACTATACCTGGACAACCAGTCCATCCCTAAAATCACATCATAAGAACTCATGGGGAGTACAATCAAATCACTTTTCAAAATCTCATCCCCAATCTTTATTTTACAAGATTTACACATACAATTTACACACACCCGCCCCAAAGGAGAAGTTATAACTAGGGGTTCCTTAAACTCTTCTACTTCTAATCCCAAGGCATGTACAAAAGAACTTGAAATGAGAGAATGAGAGGCACCGGTATCAAATAAAATGCGAGCTAGAGATCTAGAAACCAAAACCATACCATCGACAACCGCGTTACCAGTCTGAGAATCTGACCCTCCAGATGCCATTGCATGAACCTGCACTGGCGCCTTCCCTATTCCTCTACCGATATTGCTGGGTCCTGCATTACTCGGCCGATACTGCTGAGATGGAGATGACTGCACACTACCTGTACTTGGCGCTCTATACTGAGGAACACTGCGCTGAAAATACTGCGGCTGCTGTCCCCGTGCCGGATATGAGAATTGCTGAGGAGAAAACTGCGGATACTGCAACTGCGGGTACTGCGGAGGCGGAGGTAGGGTCTGAGGCTGAGGCTGAGACGAACGACTGGCATCCTCCCCGGTCTGCGATCCTAGACGAGCACTCCTGATCGGGCAATTCCTCTTGATGTGTCCGGGCTGCTGACAGAAATGACAATGAAAGCTGTAGGGATTGTTGCGCCCGCTGCCAGACGAACTGCTGCTGCCACTGGTCGCACCGCCTTGCTTGCCTTTCCCCGGAGCTGGACGACTACTAATGCTCTTCCTGCCACTCCTCTGCGGTCCTCCTGAAGCCTTGGCTCGATCCTCACAATACTGCACGTAATCATTCTCCACGGAGATCGCCGACGACACAAGCTCTCCGAAACTCCTAAGCCGTAGAGCAACCAACTGCCGTCGAATAGGAGCCTTGAGTCCTTCCTGGAACTTGATGCATTTCTCGCGCTCCGATGCCACAGCCGATGGAGCAAACCTAGCCAACTCGCTAAACTTTGCCTCGTACTCCCGAACTGACATATCACCCTGCTGCAATCTATAAAACTCAGCTGCTTTCTGATCTCTATACCCCTGCGGAAAATACCGATCATAGAACAGATCCTCGAACTTGTCCCAACCGATATCGCCACCGCGCTCCAGACGCTTAGTTTGTTTCCACCAGGTGTTAGCGCCACCCTCGAGCTTATATGCCGCAAACTCCACACGATACTCCTCAGGCACACCAAGGGTATCAAGATGCTTCAAGATCGAATCCAACCAATACTCTGCTAACTGCGGATCCCCATTGCCATCAAAAGTCGGAATAGACGCCCGTCGAAATTCCTTAAAGAAAGCATGCCGACTACCAACACTGGAGTCTTCCGGTCTAGTCCTGGCTGCCATCTGCCGGAAAGCCGCAATCATAGACCTCATCAGGCCCTCATCATTTCCGAACTCGGCGTCAGCTGTCGAACGACGTCTAGGTGCCATTCTCTCACTTCTGAAAACAAAATTTGGACTGTCAGAGGTATTTCATTGTCAAACCTATGTGTGCACAATTCCCAAGGTTCATAACCTTGAGCTCTGATACCATTCTGTCACGCCCCGGAGTACGGGAGGTGACGTGGCGGAATATTTAGGTTAATTAAAAGAGAATTTAATTAAAAACCGAGAGTTTAAGAATCCAATTAAATAAAAATAAAGAAGAATTTCCACCACATTTTATAAAGAATTTAAAATCATTAAACAAATAACAATAATTGAATAAAAACCGCGAATATGGGTTCCACAACCCACAACTTGTGCACACACATGGATCTGACAATATCACAAATACAATTACAGTCCAAGTACAAATAAAGTTAAGTCTTACATGCCTTGTTTAATAATACAGAATATAAATAGATTCTCCTATTGCTCCTGAGTTCGGTCCGAAGAATCTTCTCCAAACCTAAATGGGAAACCACCTAGAGGGGGGATTTAAAACAGTAAAACGTGAGCGAAAGGCTCAGTAGGACTAAGTTTTATAAAATAATTTAATGCAAAGAAACATAACATTATCAGGAGTTATACAGAAAGGAAACTTGAATAAATAAATAAATAAATTGAGTAGAACCATTCTGACACAGAACAGTTTACTCGTCAAATCAAAACACCAGTTTACATTTACCTAGGCAAACCATGATATCACCACCGTAGTGGCCCAGCTGGGTTTCGGGACCTGCCCCCAAGGTCGATCACGACCCGATCTCTGATATGGCATCATGCCCATGTGTTTATTATCATTATCATTCAAAACCCAATTACCGAGTATTGTCAATTACATTCATTATGAAATTCATTTCATGTCACGGTATATAAAAATATAACCGATAAAATCATTTTCAAACAACCGTTGAAAACATTTTGATAGAAATCATTTTCAAAGCCAAATCATTTCAAAACCAGGCTACCAAAGAAATAGGATAGAAGTCCTACCTCAGTACTCGTGCCGGTACCCCACACCGTAATCCCGATCCGCTATACGTTAGCTCCACGGAACCACGAACAGTCCTAGATACAAACTAAGTCGATCAATATCTAGTTCGAAACATTCTATGTTACTAAATCATTTCATGATGTCCTAGTGTGCCATTTGTATCATTAAAATCATCCTATAAGGTTGGGATTTAAATCAGGGTTCAAAACAGTGAAATCGGGTAAAAATCACAAAATTTTCCATGCCTCGGTCGGCCTGCCGGACGCCCTGCTTCGGCCTGCCGGAAACAAGGTTCGGCCTGCCGAACATGTCCCCAGATTCGGCCTGCCGATCGGAAGAACACCGGCCTGCCGATCATCACTCCGGCCTGCCGAACATGAACTTCGGCCTGCCGAACTGGGAAAATCCAGAAATCCCAGCCACGGGTTTCTCGATCCCCAAAATCCAAATCTGAATTCCAACCTGTTTTTCTCAAATCCCAGGCATGAAAAACAACTATAGTTGATAGAAAAACATTCTAAAACATGTTTGGAATCATTTAAACAACATTTGAACTCAAAATCCTCAAAAATCCGAAAATGAGAAAAAGAGGAGAAAAATGAAAATCTTGAATCCAATCCGTTTTTCTTCAATCTATGTTTAGATTCTAGTTGTTCTAAGCTCATTTAACACAAATCCACGGTTTTCTAAGCTAAAACAAACTTATATCTCAAAAACACACAAATTCGAAAATTTTGTAAAAAGTTTAGAAATTTCGAATCTAACCTCGAATCGAAGCTTCAATCCGCGTTCTCGGTTGCCGAATCACGTCCCCGAGCTTCCTCCTTGCTATCCCGAAGCTTGGATTCGAAATGGAGTTCAAAAATTTGAGAGAGAGATTGAGAGAGAGGGGCTGCCGAGAGAGTCCAGAGAAGAGAGAGAGAGAGAGCTCGTGAGAGTGAGGAGAGAGAGAGAGGAAAGGAAAATAAATAGAGAAAATCGGTGGGCGGTTTTACTATGCGAAAACCATGTGCCGCCCACGGTTTTGTAAAACGGAGTATTTTTAACATTTTACAAATCGTTGTGTTTTAAAACTCAAAACATCATTTTAAATCAATAAGAAATCTTTTGAACACATCAATTTTAACAAAACAACCAAAACTAAAAATCCAACCAAATAATCTAATTAAAGTTAAAACTTTAATTATGGCACACTAACTCATCATTTACATTACATTAACATTAAATAAATTTCGGGACGTTACACTTAAAAGACACCTTGGAAGTATTTTCATAAATGGTAGACACTATGATTGAGGTTGGTATCGATGACAAATTTTAAGCCCACCAAAGTGGCCTTTATCTCTCCTACAACATCAAGGGAGTCAAAAACCGCAAACATAATTTCAAAAAAGCAACGTCCAAAGCCAAAAAGTGGTAAGGCCACTTATATTTATAGTGGACTACGCCAAAATGGGAAACAAGGCTGATGCTTAGAACATGCAAGTGGGAGAATGCAACTTGATCAAATCGATTGTGACATGTTCAATTTGGTCCTTATACTCAAAGAAGGGACCACATGAAACTTTCGTCTTCAAGAAAAAATTCTAGAATAGGGCATGCATGTGGGCGGGGAGCTTCGGTTGGAGGTAAAAAAAAAAAAAAAAAAGAGACACTTCTTATTTATCTATACCAAGTGAAGAAGACTTGACGGTATGAGGTATGCAAAGTGGCACAAAGGAGACAACATAAAACCTTTATGGCTGTGGAGAAAAATGGAGATAAGGGAGGCAAAAATTTTGAATTCGATCTTTCTTTGACACGCGTAGGGACAGCAAATAGGCTCTGTGCTTTCATCTTGGATCTAGTAAAGGCAGCTCCATTTCGTAGAGGACATACATCCTTTTGCTGAGGAGATTGACTCCCTTCGATCATTAGTATTGATGCCTATGGAGCGTTTGGTATGCAGTAATTCTTAGGATAGGAATAGAAATCTATAAGATTTCCAAGTTTCCTTTACAATTTTTAGATCTCAAAAAAACTCAATCCCATGAGAATGGGGTAATTCTGATCTTATCCAATAAAGTGATATTCAAATTTCTAGAAATCATAATACCATAAGAACCCCACCTTCTCTTCTATAATGATGATGGTGTTGACTACAATAATAATAATAATAATAATAATAAATAATATTACTACTATTATTATAATAATAATTAAATAATAACAACAATAATAATACTTTTATTAATATGAATATTAATGTTTATAATATCAATAATAATAATAAATATTACTATTAAACATAATATCCAATAATAATAAGTATTATTATTAAATAATAGTTATAATATTGAATTATTATTATTTTTTTTAATTTTGTTAAAGATGCTTTTTTGTGTTTTTAAATTTTTTCATAATATTTATGAAAAAGTGTTAAAATTACAATCATTTCATGAATGAAATTCATTGATTTTAGTAAAAAGAACTATATTTGTATGCACAAACAAACACAAGAAAAATGATTTTTTTTAGTAATTTAGGAGAAATTTTTGAATGTAACCAAACATGACAATGCATATTTCACGAGAAACATATTTTTTTTCTATCATTTTTCAATAATATGATTGCTATCATTTACTGCATACTAAATGTCCCTATTCCAATAGAAGCAGTGAGAATAATCTAGAAAAAGCTAGATTGGACAAAGTACTAGCAGACACTAAAAGAAAATTTTTCCTAGAGTCCGAACTTAATATTTTACGAGCAAGTTTCTCTGACCACCGACCACATCATCACGCAGAAGGATGAGAGATCTTTAGAAGAGGTTTCAAGGTTGACTTTGCCTAGATTAGAGACCTAAACAGTCATTTGGTTGTCTGGAGAGCTTGGTGCTCAGTCCCTTGGAGCAGTCCTCCGAGACAGTTAAGTGCCAAAATTCATAAATAGTAGAGAAGCCCTTAAGTCTGGGAACTAGAGCCAATTTGGAAAAATTCAACAATGAAAGGTGAGAATAGCAATGCTTGGCTTCAAAGACATAGAGATAACAATTCCATAATGGCATTGGGGCTGCCAAAATTAAGCTTGAGGAACTCCTTAGAAAGGAGGAGTTGTTTGGAATTAAAATTCTAGCATTACTTGGCTTTGTGACTAAGACCAGAGGATGCACTTCTTTCATGGTTCAACTATAATGAGCAAGTACAGTAACTTGATAGAGTCAATTGTGGACCTGGACATAAATATCGATGAAATTTCAAAATTTTAAGGTACTAAAATATTTTTTCATTGTAATATAAATTCCGGTAAAATATCGAAGAGAACGGTAAATATTGGTAAAAATATCGATATCGGAAAATCTATAGCGTATTTTGTATAAAATTTTAGTATATATCATGGAAATTTTAACTAAATTTTGGTAATATCAGAAATTTCAAAATTTAATGGATTTTTTCCTTTAAATAATCTACCAGCATTTTATACTTTCAATGTATGTATATTTGTCTTATACACATCAAAAATGCTAACATCGGATGAAGATAATATTTTTATGAGTTTACAATCAATGAATTTTGGATTCAATTAAAGAAGCTCCTCCAATGAGACTCCTCATGCTTCGTATCCATACAACTAAGACTTTAAAAACTATGATGGTTATAGAATTTTTAATTATCCTCATCTGAGCATACTACTACCATCTCAAACAGGAAATTGGGAGAATTCATAATTTTCTATTCATGAAAATATGGTGAAAGTAGTCAACAAACCTACATGTATCATATTTATAACCATATTCAAGACTACTCAGGTAACATGTTATGGCACCAACCTTGTTTGAATCAAGATGAAATCTTAACCATATTTGAGCCTTACATACCTTCGTTTTGATATCGACAAATCTAGTATGTACAAGTTTATTATGTAAGTCATGTTTATTTATGTTTCTTGTTAATGTTTGTTGTATCTTAAAGTACTAGAGATATATTTGACATAAAATTTTTGTAATTTTCATAATTTTTGATGAAATTTCCATAGATATCAATATTTTGTTCGAAATTTTCATAAAATTGAAGTATTGATATTTCTACTAATATCGATATCTTCATCCTTCATTGTGGACAAGAGTAATACAAGGTGAGTGAACAGAAAAGACATCATTTTGTTATTGTATAGATTTTAAGGCACCTTTTCACCCACCCTTGTTTCTTTCCCTATAGATTTTATTGGTCTTATTGTTGATAGCTAAAGGCACACAAGTATATGTGGTTATACACAAGTAATAAAGTGATGAATAGAGTATTGTTCCTTTAGAGATTGTGTTTAATCTTCTTTAATTACCTAAATTGTCTTGACTCTAAAATTATTTGAATAATCTATAAAAAGGAAAAATAACAAAACTAGTGAAATTAAAATAAAACAAACAATTTGATTTCACCTAATTAATTTCGTTTGAATTAAATTTACTATCTATTTGATTAATTTTAGTTGATAGCATTGTTAGCCAAATGCATGAAATTACCTACTCACTTCTTCCAATAAACTAGTACGAATATTCATATTATTTAGAACCCCTACATCTTTATGAGGAACTAATAAATGTAAATTAATTAAGTTCAAGTATTCAAAATGACTAAACATGCACCAAGGATATATTCCTACTCTAAATCAGACATGCTAGCCAGTTATTGATTAAGACCTAAATTCCATTTTCTAGTTTCCTTTAAGTCCAACAACATCTAATGAATAGCCATATCACTAGGAACATTAATCACACAATAGAATAAATAATTTCTAACAATCAACAATCAATCTAACAGAACAAAAATACATCAAAATCCATTTCTAAGATTCGTTAAAACTCTAAAACAAATAATTATTGTAAATAAAAATAGATAACACCAATATTCAAGAATTTTTTGAATATGTAAAAGTAAGGAAAATAAAAAGAGAAAGAAGTCACTGAGAAGAGGTGTCACAACTCCAAGCTTCTCCTTTCCTAATCTTCTTCTTCCTTTTTTTTGTAGCTTTGAAAATGCTCTCCAATTTTGTTTAATTAAAAATAAAATTATTCATTTAAAATTAAAATTAAATCCTAAGACCTAAAAAAATAAAATCCTAAGCTATAAATTTATTTCCTTTTTTTCTCTTCATTTTCTCTCTTTGGGATTTTCCCTACGATTCAGTTCTCAAATTCCCAATGGGCCTCAAAAATTGCCTGACTTTTTCAAACCGTTGCATAGCTTGCTTAAACTGATTCTTTAATCTCAATCTTACTTATTAATAAGAAAATAAATGCAGAATAATAACTTAAATTTTGTTTTAGAAAAAAACATAATTACACTTCTTACAGTCACCAAAAAATTTTATTACGCTTGTTAAACTTATAATTACAAAACACAGTCACTGAAAATATACCTAAAACATTTATTCACTTATATTTTAAAATCATATACTCTTACTGTCTCATCAAAAGCAGTAATATTAAACTACTCGACCACCATATACTTAAATAATTTCAAAAATTTATTCAAAATGGTGAAAATTAATTGCATGATATCCATAGCCTGACCTTTAGATTTGTCCCACCATCACACCAAGCCATCAAATATTCATATTGGCCTCTTGACAAGATTCTTTATAGTATGAAGGTATTGATTGAGCCTTTATGCAGTAAGTCCAAGCACATCTCACAAAACATAATAACATTCCTCATTAAACAATTCTTGTGAGATATCTGTCATGAAAACATTAATTGTAAAACATTTCTACAAAGAAATACTAGTTGTAACATAATGTATGATTCTATTTATGCTCAATTATAAACATCTTATTATCATTCTTATCTTATCTTAAAATATGGGCCCAACCATTTGTACTGGGTGGTACGATCGTCGAACACCGAGATCGTAACTTAACTTAACATGATGTACCCCTTGGTTCAAGGGACTTATAATCCTCACCCAAGTAGAGTTTGATACGACACTTAATTATCTTTAGTTTATCAATCTTGTAAACTTAGTGAACATCATGTATGTCATGACTTGGATTTTAATAATAAACGTAACAAATGTAGAACATACTTTATATCATTTGGCATTTAAAATAATGAACATAACAAATGCAAACGTATTTCAAATATGTATAGAGTATATGAAAACCATTTTTTCATGCTATAAGTGAGGTTTAAAACTTGCCCGGATTCCAAACGTAGCGGTTCCAGTTTTACCTTGTTAGTCCCAAAGTCCCAGAAACATCCTCAAGACTAGTATTAGAGGAACTATGAATGGCTAAAAATGATTTATGGAAATCTTTAGAATATTGAAAAGCATGTTCTAGACTTTGTTGTTCCAATCTGCCTTACCTTAATCCATATGCAATCAATACTAGATGATTTTTAACAAGAAGAACTGTCTAGACGGAGGACACTGTTGCACTAAGAATGTCAAAACAAGCTAGGATCTGGTATCAGATTGTTAACTAGAGGTCATAAGCATGAAACCTAAGACTCCTGGAGTCCGGCCAACCATGGCAGTGTGTGTGACAGCTCTAGTTGTCGGTTGGCGATGAAACTTTAGATCCTAATGTTGAGTTCATTGGTGTGGCCAATTTCAGTAAGCTCGACCTCTAACTGTATAGGTTAAAACACTATCTAAAATTTGATTGAGAGGGTTTGCTCGGCAAGTCCTTCTGAGCATTTCCCCTATAGTGGTGCATCTTAACACTACAACAACGATTCCAAGTGTACAATGGCAACGCACGGTGGCAACGATGGATCTTCATCTTTTCATGATGGTTTCATGAAATTAAGGGAGGGGATTTGTTCACGGCAGTTGGTGATAGTGGACACATGACTCTAGCATTAAGCGATAGAATCATGCAATTGATTGAGGCGTTTTAGTCCTTGTATTGCTCTGACCCTTTTGGCATCAAAAGGTGGTTCAACAGCGGAAATGGACAATACCAATAAGGCTTTTCTAGCTAACATTGAGGGCGCTATGTATTAGGCTTTGTTCATGTCATCACTTTAAGTTCGTAGAGACCGAATCACGTCAATCGGAGTTTGGATGATAAAAGAAATCACGTAGGCAAGAAACAGGTTTTCTGTGGCTTGGCACAGGTGAACTACTTTGGCAAAGTTGAGGTCAGCGAGAGCTTTCCAACGACACCAGTTATATTGAAAACAAACATTAAAATCTTGGCTAAAGTTTTTGGCCAGTTATGGAGAAAAGAGATAAAATAGGAGAGAGTGAAAATTTTGACTTTTTTCTGCTGAAGAATAGACTAGTTTCATGGAACTATTTAATATTTATAAATCATCAATTTCTCTCTTGTACTATCTAAAGAAAATCAGATTTCTTAATCCACTCTATACTACATTAATCCTATATGTCAATATCATATTGAAGGGATATTTTTTCTTGCCATTTTAAAAATATCTCAGCACTCTGAGTACCCATATTGCATAATTTCTATCAACAAAAGTTCAGCTAATTGTGTGGTACTAATTCTGTAATATTCTACTATGTTGCTCACTTTACTGTTCTGAGTGTTTTGTATTCTGTATTTCAACTCTAGTTGGACTATAAACACTTTAAGTTAAACCAGTTTCACTAAATAGTATAAATGGAATACTGTCAAGTCATACACCACGTAGGATTATGGCATGATATTCTAATCTTAACAAATTTTTTAGCATTAAGCTTACAAAATTTGTATATAATTGCACACAATAATTCAAAATAATTACACATGAAATGCAAACAAAAATCCCATTGCATGAATGTCGTTGCATTTTGATCACAAAATCTCATAATAACGCATACGAAAGTTTCTAAGAGAATGTATTGTTTAAATCTTGAATACATATTAGATTTAGACATGAATTTCTTGGATGTTATAAAAACAAGGTTTGATCTCCTTATAACCTACATGCCAATAATGAAAGGAGTCAGCTAAAGGGGCTTCTAACGTGTTTATGTGGCGCAGTTGTATTGAAGACAATGCTGAGTGGGACATGTGGCTAAGTTAGGTTGGGTGGAGTGCGAGGCTACATGTGAACTCAAGAGCGAATGAAGTAGGAGATCCGACTAGCTAAGTAAGGCATTGATAGTCACATGACGCGCAATGAGCAGGTGAGGTTTGCTTCTAGATGCTGGAGACGCCTTGATTGGAGAGGTGAACTCCATATGATCTGGACCATTCATTGAGCAATTTGACGATGAGTAATGCGAGTTCGATAACTACATGTGGTGGGTTCAATGTACATGTTTAAATTTTGAATTTTTAATCTTTTTTCCACAATTTTAGCTCCAAATTTTCATGCTTTCCCTTTACTTAATTTTCATAACTTGACAGAAAAATTAAATTAATACCAGTTGAAAAAAAATTAACTAAATCAAAAAATATATATAATATAATAAAAATGAAACAAATTTGAGAATAAAATGAAATTAAAATGCCAAAAACATAACAAAAATAGATGCAACTAAGTAAAAAAATAACTCTATTTTTATAGTGTTATCACTTATTAAATAAATGAATTTTGTGGAGGAAAATCTTATCTTGTGCTTATTCCGAACAATGTAGGGGATCAAAGATACACTTTGGAGTATGGGTTTTTAGAAAGCGCCAAGCCTCGATAGTTTCATTAATATTTTCTTTGGGCACTATTACGAGGCAGCAGGAAAGGATGTGGAAGCGATAGTTCTTGAATTTTTTTTTTTCTTTTTTCAGTCAAGATGCACGAATAAAGACCGTTAATGTGACTAACATTGTTCTAATCCCAACGAAACAACTCTCTTCATCTATTAGGGATTTTCTCCCTTATAATGTTGATGCTTTGCTTCATTTCGCTAGTGATCAACACCACATACAGCTGTGCACGGTGGTCGCATGGTCTTTCTTGCTCATCTTTGCTTTCCAAGGTACACTTGCACAAAGAGAGGGATGCTTTAGATATCAAGGGGACACTGGTATAGTACCAGCCAAAGGCTCTCTAATGCTCAACTCAGGTATCTGTTTGGCCGAGTTCGAGAGCAAAGTTAGTTGTGAAAGAACACGTTGCCTTTAAGTGCAGCAAATGCTTTCAATTTATAGGCAACCACTTAGATTGGATGTTAGGTGGGTTTGACCTACGATACATGTGTCCTATCAAGTTTTGTCAAGTAGCAGGTGACAAGGGTCACGATCCCTTGGAAGGTCAGTTCTCCATCTGAGGGTTGATATGAGGCCATGTGCTGACCTATGGAAGTGAGTAGCTGCCTAGGTACAGGCTTTATTCGGCCATCCCGAGCACATGTTCTTCCCAAGGGGACAACTTCTTGTGTCATGGCTAGTGAGGGCCTTGTGGAGCACCTCAGAAGGAAGTGCCGATCACGTGGGAGCTGCAGATTTGTCTGTAGAAGCTTCAAGCTGAGCAGTGTGGCTGGACAGTCGAGCAGGATGTCTCCGAGATAGCACACCAAGCACACGCCAAATAGTAGTCCCCTAGTGCACTTTGTCGGTGCTCGGCCAGGTGGAATATGCTTGAGGGGGTTCTTAGCTAAAGATGGTCCTTGGATTCATCTTCAAGACCTCAGAATTTAAGAGGTCAACTAGTCAAGCCAGGCTGACACATGTCAGCCTGTGATTGATTTATTTCCCTGATGGTGCAATGGTTGCGTCTCCTTGTCTTCCGCGCTTGATCTTTGGCTATACATAGGAGTTGATTCTTACATTTTCAGGTAACCATGTGTTTGAATTTCTAACTTTTTGAGCTTAACTGCCGAGCAAGAAACTAGTAATTCCGAGGACTTTCTTTTCTTATACCTGAGCAACCAATTCTGTATAGGTAATTCTTAAACATAAAACATGAGTGATTTGAGTGATTCCCAAAACCAATAAGTAAATGTTTCCTAGTCGAATAAGAGTACCAAGACCGGCTGGGCAATGTCTGAGGATGTAGATATCATGGAGACGATGACTGAACCAGAAAGAGTGGCTTACTTGGCCTAGATCCTCAACTTAGGGCAAGGAACAATCTCCAAGAGGGAATTTATAGACATGCTTAAATGCAGGGGTCGTGTTAGACCATGCAAGGGATGGAACTCCTACATTGAGGCAGCCGCCGCTGGTATGTCCCGAGTTACCACCCAAGAGCACGCCTGCTAGACAGCCACAGTAAGTAGGCTAAGCTCCTTCGACTGGGGCACCGCGACAGAGGCCCCTATAATGGAAAAAGTTGCCATTGATGTGGCTGTTGTTCAGGAGAGACAACCGATCCAGGGAGGCAATGTTGAGGACGAGGAAAATTGTTGTTCACCGTTGAGACAAGAGTTTGAGGTGCGGTGGTTTATTGAGTACACCAACCTAGCCAAAGATCAGCAAAGGAACATACATTGACGATGACTCTGACCCGGTTGTAAGCCCTTCGTTGAGAGTATGAGATTCCCGACGATGTCATCTTAGTCTTACCCAGAGCTAGAGACACTTTAGTGAATCCACCGGAGGGGCATATAACATTGTAAGCAGAGTTTTTTGAGCAAGGCTCCATCTCCTACTTCACCTTTTCATTCGTTGGGTGTTGAACAATCTGAATGTGTGCCCTAGTAAGCTCAACTCGAACTACTATCGTTCCCTGATTGACATGTACATTTTGTGGAAGTACTACTTCATGACCAAAATACTATGGGAGGCTTCTAAGCAGCATTAAAGATGAAGAGACTTCTTCGACAGATCAGGTGGTACTACTTCATTGGGTTCATGAAGGATTTTATCCTCGACAACCTTGACTCAGACAAGTTATGGAAGTTCAAGTAGTTCTACGTCAGGGAAAACTAATTATCCCGGCCTAGTAAAGTAGTTCTTGTTGATCAGGCTGTGCCAATAAAAATTAGAGTAGGGACATGTATGGTCGAATAGGCCATAGGCTCTAAGGGGACTCATGGCATCTATAAAGGATACCACACACCAAGCCTAAGGCTGTTCAGTAGTAGACGTTTTTACTGAGCAAGACCAATCTGGCCAGCTATGGCTGGTTTAAGGGGTCTAGTTCAACCAATCGTTGCCGAGATGACATCTCACTTGCTCGACCAACTGAGCAAGTGACAGTAGCAGGGTGCAATGTCACTGATGTCTTCCAGCCAAGCACCTCCCATGCCGAGTGGCCAGCGGGGGAGCCATCATCGTCTAGCTCTAAGGACTCTTTTGATGGCTCCCTAGGTATGGGGTCACCCATTTCCAATGAAGACCTCGGGAACATGATTAGGCTACTCTACCTGCCAAACAAGCTATGGATCGAAGGTTTGACACGAGGAAGATTTTTTTATTCTTCTCGACCCCCATTTGACTTGCTTTCTTTTTTTGTTTTGCAGATATGTCGTCCTGGCATCTTTCCAGGCAAGAGAGGCAGAGCTAGATGAAGAGATCAAGCTCTGAAACAAGTTTAAGTGCTTAGCCAGGTCAAAGAAAAAGAGGCCAGAGCGGGTCGAGCAGCCCCCAACACCTTTTCCTTTGAGCATTTTACCTATGGTATAGATGTCTCATGGGGCCTCAACAAGCCAAGATGCCTCGACCCTGCCTTCTTTGTTGCCTCCCTTGTGGTTCCTCCCCCGACTAAGCAACCGAGGAGATGCCACCCAATGCACCCCTCCATAATTGAATGCCTTGAGGAGGCTGTGCCCGAGGAAGACTACTTTTTCCGCATCTAGAATTAATCCTACCAAGACTGTTACAACATGGCTTTTTGGCAATCCAAGTGACTTTAATTTAGGATTCCGAGCTCTTTCGACATGGCCTTTTTACTTCCACTAACTCCTTTGCCTTGCAAGCCAACATGACTCTAAAGCTCATCGACCTTAGGGCCAAGCGTTAGGCTAATGTTAAACAGGAAAAGCCTAAAAAAGCCGTTGAGGAGAAGAAGGAGGTCGAGAAAAAGCTCAAGGAGAGCATTGTGAAGCTGACTCGAGTTAAGACCGACTTGGAAATGGCCAAGGAGGAGGTTGGATGGGCTACAAAGGAAGCCCAAAAGGCTCAGGAGGAGGCCAAACAAGCTGGGGCCACCAGAACTCCTCGAGAAACAAGAAGCAGCCTAGTCAGCAAGGAAGGAATATGACAGGTTCCTTTAGGAGGAGATACTAGGCAGGCTGACCTAAACTGTTGAGGAGTTCAAGCAATCTGATGAATTCACCATTCAATACTAGTTCAAGATGAAGGATCTACAAGAGCACTTGCTGGAGAAGCATCCCAAGGCCCCCACTATGGATTGGTTGTTGATAGTCAACCCCAAGGTAGGGGAGGAAAAAGCAGGAATAAGGAGACTCTAGCACGGCCATGCAAGATAGTGGTGGGTAAGAGCAGCTTGCCGGTCAGGCGTTTGTAGTGGAGGCCTGTCCAAAAAAATAGTTCGCAGTAGAACTTTTAAAAATTTTAAAACACAAGTTTGACATGCCATATGCATAAATTAACTGGATCTTACTAACCTCTGTGTGCCGAAAAGCTCCTACAATCAGTTAAGAGAAGTAACGTTCAAGAAGGACCTCAACCAACTGGCCTTCTTTGCTATTCTCTATCCATGATCGGAGTGAGTATGGGCTTACACGTATAGCTCTTCCTCCAAGTGACTCTCCTTCCAACCAATTGAGAGAACCCAAAGCTAGTGTTCGTGATTTGTGAACAAGAGCTCTTAGGAAGTTTCAGAATCTCACCAATAGAGTATCACTCTTAATCTCTCAATTGATCTAAATAATAATGAGACTCACTCCTTTTTTATAGAGGTTGGGTCTAGGAGTCAGTCCTTATCAGATAATGCCTCAAAATTTGAATTAGAATCAAATTCGGATCAATATCTGATGAAATCTGTGTGAAAACACGTGAACTTTTTATCGTGCATAGGTAAGCCGATCTGTCTAATCAGCAAGCCGAACTTGCCCCATCGGCAGGCTGAACCTGAGGATCAGCATGCCAAACTGCCGATAAAAATCTTAGCAAATCTTTTATTTTCCACCAAAGATTCTATAGGATAAAGTCTCATTTTTAATTCAAATAACCCAATAGAAAAGTTATCTAATCAAAACAACTTTATCTAGATAATCTCTAGGAAAATAAATGAATTCTTGATAATTCAACAAGTTTATCTTGAGTTAATTCAAAATTAATCCAACCAATAAATAGGCAAGAATTATCCGATCCCAATAATTCAACAAGTTTATCTTGAATTAATTTTGTCACAAAATTAATTCAATCGATAAATAGACATGAATTATTTGATTCTTTCGAATTTTAGCTAATCTAATAAATCTGACATAAGTCACCAATTATTAGAAAAGCACGCCGTATCGTTATAGGATTTTGTGAGCCAACAAAGGGGACCAAATGGACCTCTATAGTTCAAGCTCCCGATAATTATGAAACCCAATATCCCAGATATACATTTCATAATTATCAACTCCAACGCTACTCCACTAAAAGCTTGGAGCTGCACTATCAAACTATATAGAATTACGAAGCCTGTATAGCTAAGTATCCATGACATATCATAGTGTATCGTATCCCTATAGGATTATTCATAATCGGCTTAAGGACAAGTTTTGTCTTATTATTTTTATCTTATGTTCTATTATCTCACCATTGAAAAACTTACTATCGAAAGACAGTATACCATTTGGTTACACCTATGTATTCAAATGGTTGAGTGCTCTAGTTTTTCAATTATAGGATAACGCATATAAGAGGATATCATTACTCCTAAAGAGGAGCTATGAATTCCATATCTATGAATAATGGGTCTACGTTATCAAGAGTCATGCCTCTAACGTACCAGCATGCATACCACTATTAAAATGTGGGTGTCACCTTTTAGTACATCAAAAGACACAAGTCAAGACAACTAGCCCACTATTCATTTCAGGATTAAGATACAATACAAATGATTGTCTAAAGTGAATCGATTTGCTAAGACAGAATTGTTAATCCAAATCAATTCAGTTTATGTCCTGATCCAACACATTGTTACCTATGACAACGTACCAATGTTTCTATTCATGGAATCCACCTCCGATGGTCAAGACAAACCATCTCCCAATAGGGATGTAAACAACATAACAATATTTATATGGATAAAGCGTCCAACTTTATTCCCTCGATTGCGGATCTTCTAATTTAGACCATCACCTTAAGAATCATGTCTTCCGTATAATCTGTCCATCATATGCCCAATTCTTAAATTAGACCGATAGTCTTAGACTATTGTTTGCTTAACATACATTCAACAAATATGAACATAAAGAGAACAAGATTTAGTATATTAATAATAAATAAATTCTTTATTGATAAAAATGTCTCAAAAAACATATTAAATTTTTACTCCTTAGGGCATACATGTCTGACAATCTCCCACTTGCGCTAAGTGAGTAAATATGACAAATCTCGCATCCCCATAGCTTCCACATGCCTCCCGAAGACTCTCCTAGTATTTCTCTTCGTAAATGGATCAGCTAAATTGTCCTCTGACGTGATCTTGCACACATGACATGCCTGCCCTCAATGAAGTCCTATATCACATGATAATTCTGATCAATATGCTTACTCTTCTTGTGAAATCTTGGTTCCATAGCATTAGCTACCGCCGCACTGTTATCATAGTACAGTGATACCGCCTTATCCATACTAGGAACTACCTCAAGATCCCCAAAGAACTTGCAGAGCCATACTGCTTCTTTCGAAGCATCACTAGCTGCGACACACTCGGCCTCCATCGTTGAATCTGAAGTACAATCTTGCTTCACACTTCTCCAACTGATGGCACCGCCACCTAGAGTAAACATAAAACCCGAAGTCAATTTCCTAAAATCCAGACAAGATTAAAAATCTAAGTCAGTATATCTTAGAGGAATCAAGTCCTCACCCGAATACACAAGCATATACCCTTGAGTCCTTCTCAAGTACTTGAAAAAATATTTTTCCGTAACCCAGTGGTTCGGTTCTGGATCTGTCTGAAATCGACTTACAATTCTGACTGCATAACAAATATCCGGTCGTGTGCAAAGCATAGCATACATGACACTACCCACTACCAAAGCATAAGGCACCTTCTTCATGTATTCTCTTTCTTCCTTAGACTTTGTAGAGTCTTTCTTAGAAAGAGTAATTCCAAACCTAGATGGTTGCCCACCTTTCTTGGAATCCTGCATTGCAAACCTGCGAAGAATTTTATCTATGTAGCTGACTTGTGACAAAGCTATCATTTTGTTCTTCCTTTCTCGAAAGATCTAGATACCGAGAACAAAATTGGCCTCATCCAAGTCTTTCATGTCAAACTGCTTGGTCAACCATAATTTGATCGATGACAATGCTCCAACGTCATTGCCAATTAGCAGAATGTCATCTACATAGAGCAGCAGAAAAACCACCTTCCTATCCTTAATGTGTTTGTAAACACATGGCTCATCCACATTTTGTGAGAACCTATAAGTCTTTACCACTTGATCAAATCTTATGTTTCAAGAACGGGAAGCCTGCTTAAGTCCATAAATTAACTTTAGCAGCTTATAAACTTTACCCTCTTGACCCTTGACCTTGAACCCATTTGGTTGTTCCATATAAATTGACTCATCAAGATAGCCATTTAGAAAAGCCGTCTTGACATCCATTTGTCAAATCTCGTAGTCGAGAGTGGCAGCTATGGATAAGAGAATCCGGATGGACTTAAGCATGGCCACAGGCAAAAAGGTTTCCTCATAATCGATTCCTTCCTTTTGCGTGTAACCTTTAGCTACTAGTCTAGCCTTAAAGGTTTTAACCTTTCCATCCATTCCTCTTTTCCTCTTGTAGATCCACTTACACCCTATGGGTTTTACCCCTTTGGGAAGATCTACAAGCTCCCAGACCTGATTAGTCTCCATAGACTTCATCTCTGTGTTCATGGCCTCTGTCCAGAGTTTCGAATCAACATCCTCCATACCCTCTACGTAAGTATTAGGATCCTTATCATGTTCATCCGCTTCAGCCAAGAAGGCCTCCCTATTGAACATATACCTTTTGGGTTGACACCCGATCCTCCCACTATGTCGAAGCCCCTTAGGTTGTTGTTCAGGTTCGTTTGGTTTTTCTACACTGATCGGAATAGTTTCATTCAAAACCTTTAGAGTGATTAGATCACTCCTTAACTCCTCAAGCACCACTTTGCTTTGAGGTTTAAAGTCGTCCATGTAACTCTCCTCAAGGAAAGTTGAATTACTTGAAACCACGGCTTTATTTTCCTTTGGATTATAGATATAAGCACCTTTAGTCCCTTTTGGATATCCTACAAACATGCAAACTTCCTAACATGCTTCCAACTTATTTGTATCCTTAAACAGGATATGAGCTGGACATCCCCATATGCGAATATGGTTTAAGGATGTCTTCCTACCCGTCCACAACTTGTGAGGAGTTTTAGGGATAGATTTTAACGGCACATTGTTTAAAAGATAACATGCGGTTTGTAGTGCATATTCCCAAAAGGATAAAGGCAATGATGAATAACTCATCATGGACCTTACCATTTCTAATAAAGTTCTATGCCTTCTCTTTGGTACGCATTCTGCTGCAGAGTGCCCGACGTAGTCAAATGAGATAAAATCTCATTCTCTAATAAGTGTCCTAGAAACTCATCAGAAGGTATTCTCCACCTTGATCGGATCGAAGTACCTTTATGGGTCTACCCAATTGCTTTTCTACTTCAGCTCGAAACTCCCTGAACTTGTCAAAAGTTTCACTTTTGTGGTGCATAAGGTATACATACCCATACCTTGAGTAATCATCAATAAAAGTGACAAAATACTCAAACCCTCCTCGTGCCTGGATGTTCATCGGTTCACAAACATCATTATGCATAAGTTCTAAAACCCTCGGGCCCTATTGCCCTAAGACCCAAATGGTCTTTTGGTCATTTTACCCTCCAAACAAGATTCACATTGAGGTATAGATTCCACCATTAATTGACTTAAATTTCCATCCCTTACCAACCTTTGAATCCTATTCTGGTTAATATGACCAAGGTACAAATGTCAAAGATAAGTCTTATTAGAGTGAGAAGTTTTAAGTCTTTTAGAGTTATTATCATTCACCTCAGCATTAAGTAGTAAGTCCATCTTAGGTTTGATAAAATATAGATTATTTTGCATCCATCCAAAACAGATAAAAGATTTATTTTTACAAATCACCACTTTATTATTAAAAGAAACTAAATAGGAGTCTTTAAATAAACAAGCTACAGAAATTAAATTCCTTTTAAATTTAGGAACATAAAAACAATCTCGCAAAATTAAATTCCTATAATTATCAAAATAAAGATAGACGTCTCTCACTACTTCCGCCAAGACCAAGGATCCATCACCCATCTGAAGTCTTCATGAAGTAGACTTCTCGTTTCTTTGAACCCCTGCAGAGAAACACAAACATGATTAGTTGCACCAGAATCTATGACCTAAATGTCACTGGATTCCTCAACCAAATAAGTTTCTAAATACAAAAGATCAGACCTACCTCCTTTGGAAAGGAAGTCCTTGCAATGCTTCTTGATGTGTCCGACCTTCCCACATAAGAAGCACTTAAACTTCTTTGGGTTCTTCTTCTTCTTCTTCTTGATTTTGTTGTTAGCAGGAATAGAAGGCTTTCCATTCTTGGCTCATTGTCTCTTTCCATTCTTAGAATTGGGATTGGAACCAGAAGTAGCTACCAAGTTGGCCTCTCCACCTGCAGGAGACTCCCTGATCAACAGTTTGAACTCCTGTAACTGTTTCATTAATTCTATTAAGGTCATATCCTACCTATTGCTCAAATTAAAAGTATCTCCAAATGGAATAAATTCCTTTGACAGAGTCTCAAAGACCATAATCATCTGAGTTTCAACATCAATGTCGGCTCCATTGGTTTGTGTCTAGTGACGTGACCCATGACCAACATCATGTGCTCCTTTACAGATGTCCCTAGTCTCTGCTTACAGTTTAAGAGTTTTCGAAGCGCCCCTTGCCGCTTTGTTATGGCTTGGCCTCCAAACATGTCTTCTAGATTATCCTAGATTTGCTTAGCATCTCATAATCCTCATGTTGAGCCTGTAGCACATTATTCATGCTGGCCATAATATAGCAGCAGGCCTGATCATTTTTATCTTTCCAGTGATCGTACACTTGGAATTGCTCATTGGTGGAATCTCTTATAGGCTCGGGAGAACAAGGGGTTGTCAGCACAAATTTCAGTTTATCAAAGGAGAGGACGATATCCAGGTTCTGTTTCCAATAATTATAATTCTCTCCGGTTAATTGGCTTTTGTCAAGTATTAAAGATAAGGCGTTTTTAGACATTTTTAATCTACAATAAAGAATCATATACCAAACATAAGCAAACATATCATAATAATTTAGTAAGATAACACAATCATATAAATGTGTTTATGTGTCAAAACCTTGAAAATATCACAACCTTACAACAATAATTCCCAACTTAGAATTCAACAAGCTCCTAGGGGAGTCATGCCAAATTCAATCAGGAACACAGAGCCCCTCCTGATTAATATATGCCATCCAGGACCTGTATGATCCAGCATATATTAACAATTGTTTCTTTGGCCATTAATTTTATTAATAGAGCTCCTAAGGGAGGTTAATAATAGAATTAACTTGAGTGCATAACCATCGTTTCAATATTTTATCCATAATTATAATCACCACCTAGGATTGTGCAACCATAAATCATTCTAAAATACCTTATTCTCTCAGAGATCCAATTTGGTACATGATAGAAATCCCTTCCTAGGGGTCGGGACCACCATGTTCTTCCTATAGACCAACGATGGAGGCCATAGGTCCTCTCTTCGAAAACCTTCTCCTACTCAATCTTTTGAAATCAAGGTTTTATTTTAAAAAGACACACATGAACAATTTTAATATGAGTGGCACTCCCTATTCTATATGGCTTGTTATCAATATACATGACAAATCATATTATAATGCAGACAAGCAAAGCAATCAAGCAAAGCAATCAAGCAAAGCTACAAGCAAAATAATAAATAACCGTAATATTATGGTTCCACCCTAGAGAAAAGAAAACAAAGATTACAAGAGAATAATCGAAACATATTATTGATTCTTCATCCTTGAATCTCCAAGCTATATCCTTCTTCATGCCCATCTTCAATACTTCAATCCTGCATAGATCGAATACTCTATATTTTCGGTCATATCCAAATTTAATGTTTCTCAGAATTGCCACAAAAATAAAATTAAAACTACACCGAAAACTGTACCTTTTTTGAAAAAATTTTCAGCTCTTTGTCGGCAAGCTGATCTGGGTGATCGGCTTGCTGGTCATGACCCACTGTCCTACCGATCTTCACAGATTAGCCTGCCAATTCATGACAGATCAGCCTGTCGCTAGAGCCACCTAATTTCTGCCCTACTGACGACCTGCTTAACCTAAAGTTTGGTCTGCTGATCTATGGCCATCGGCCTGCCGAACATGAGTGTTTAGCATGCCGACCAAGCAGAGATCACCCTTTTTAGAAAATATAGTTTCTAATGTAATTTATCAATTTTATTCTCAACAATTCAAAAACATAAAATTAGAGACTTAGGAAATACTTAAGAGCGTCATCATCCATCTTCTAGATCCGCCTTCTTTGAATGATTATTTAATTATAAAATTCTTACAAATTTAAAATGAAATAATAATTCCTAGACGGAGATGATAGTTCACCATCTAATTACATGAAAAACTTAAATACACATTATAACCTCTATGGAACCATACCTAGTATAAATTAATTAATTAATTAATAATTAAATAATAATTTAATCAACCATAATTAATTAATAAACATTCACCATATAATCCATCACAACATAAATTATATAGAAACCTAGAGTGCCAACATTCTATAAAATTAAATTCAAGCATAAGAGAGATCGAGATCACATAATTTATGCATATAGCTTGATCACAAACTCAAAAATTTATGTAAAAACCATGGTTCTGATATCAATTGTTGAAAAAATAGTATGCAATAGAATTTTTAAAAATTTTATATCATAGTATTTTTTAAAACAAAAGTCTGACATGCTATATGTATAAATTAATCAGATCTTACTAACCTCTGTGTGCCGAAAAGCTCCTGCAATCAATGAAGAGAAGTAACGTTCTAAAAGGACCTCAACCAACTGGCCTTCTTTGCTATTCTCTATCCACGATTAGAGTAAATATGGGCTCACACGTATAGCTCTTCCTCCAGGTGACTCTCCTTGCAACCAATTGAGAGAACCTAAAGCTAGTGTTCATGATTTGTGAACAAGAGCTCTCAGGGAGTTTCAAAATCTCACCAAGTAGAGTATCACTTTTAATCTCTCAATTGATCTAAATAATAATGAGACTTACTCCTTTTTTATAGAGGTTGGGTCCAGGAGTCAGTCCTTATTAGATAATGCCTTCAAATTTGAATCAGAATCAAATTCGGATCAATATTTGATGAAATCCGTGTGAAAACGCGTAATCTTTTTGTTGCGTATAGGCAAGCCGATCTGTCTAATCGGCATGCCAAACTTGCCCCATCGGTAGGCCGAACTTGATGATCGGCAAGTCGAACTGCCGATAAAAATCTTAGCGAATCTTTTATTTTCCACCAGAGATTCTATAGGATAAAGTATCAGTTTTAATTCAAATAACCCAATAGAAAAGTTATCTAATCAAAACAACTTTATCTAGATAATCTCTAGGAAAATAAATGAATTCTTGATAATTCAACAAGTTTATCTTGAATTAATTCAAAATTAATCCAACCGATAAACAGACAAGAATTATCCGATCCCAATAATTCAACAAGTTTATCTTGAATTAATTTTACCACAAAATTAATTCAACTGATAAACAGACATGAATTATTTGATTCTTTTGAATTTTAGCCAATCTAATAAATCTGACATAAGTCACCAATTATTGGAAAAGCATGCTGCACGTTATAGGATTTTATGAGCTAGCAAATGGGACCAAATGGACCTATATAGTTCAAGCTCCCGATAATTATGAAACCCAATATCCCAGATATATATTTCATAATTATCAACTCTAACGCTACTCCACTAAAAGCTTGGAGCTATACTCTCGAACTATATAGAATTACGAAGCTCGTATAGCCAAGTCTCCATGACATATCATAGTGTATCGTATCCTCATAGGATTATCCATAATCGGCTTAAGGGAAAGTTTTGTCTTACCTTCCTGATTATTTTTATTTTACATTCCATTATCTCACCATTGGAGAACTTACCATCCAAAGACAATATACCATTCGGTTACACCTATGTATCCAAATGGTTGAGCGCTCTGGTTTTTTAATTATAGGATAACGCATATAAGAGGATATCACTACTCCTAAAGAGGAGCTATGGATTCCATATCTATGAATAACAGGTCTACGCTATTAAGAGTCATGCTTCCAACGTACCGGCATGCATACCACTATTAAAATGTGGGTGTCACCCTTTGGTACATCAAAAGACACAAGTCAAGACAACGGGCCCACTATTCATCTCAAGATTAAGATAAAATACAAATGATTGTCTAAAGTGAATTGATTTGCCGAGACAAAATTATTAATCCTAATCAATTCACTTCGTATCCCGATCCAACACATCATCACCTATGACAATGTGCTAATGTTTCTATTTATGGAGTCCACCTCCGATGGTCAAGATAAACCATCTCTCAATAGGGATATAGACAACATAACAATCTTTACATGAATAAAGCGCCTAACTTTATTCCCTCGATTGTAGATCTTCTGATTTAGACCTTCGCCTTAAGAATCGTGTCTTTCGTATAATCTGTCTATCATATGCCCAATTCTTAAAGGTTTAGACTGACAGTCTTAGACTATTATTTGCTTAACATACATTCAACAAATATGAACGTAAAGAGGATAAGATTTGGTATATTAATAATAAATAAATTCTTTATTGATAAAAATGTCTCCAAAAATATATTACTTTTTTACTCCTTATGGCATACATGTCTAACACCCAAGGCCTCCACCATGGATTGGTTGTTGCTAGTCAACCCCGAGGTAGGGGGGAAAAAGCAGGAATAAGGAGACTCTGGCATGGTCGATCAAGCGTTCGTCGACTTGGATGACAAAGATATCGAGGACGATGCCTAGGCTTGACTTGGGGTTCCAATTCTCATCCTCTTCTTCTTTCATTTTCTTTTCTTCTACGTGGGTATGGGAGGTGCATAGTTGTTGCACCTCACCTAGCCTTTGTTTTAATAAAATTCCAATTTTAATTTTTCCAAGTTTGTATGCTTAAATTATTGATTATTACTTTTCTTGCTTTTGCATTTTTGTGCATGTATTTTTTGCCCGGTAAGAATGTGTCTTGCTCGGATTTTTGGGTATGGTAGGAGCGTGTGCTGCTCAAATTTATGGGTATGGTGGTGCCATAATACCCCTTGTACCCCCTAAGACTTGTTGAGTCCTTTAAGATTTCTTCAAGTCTGGTTATGGTCAGGATTGTTAGTCCCTGGGTCTCTACTAATGCTCAGTATGACTGGTGGTCGGGTAGTCCGTGGTACAATTACACTAGTAGATCGGTGTTTCAAGTCCACTTAGGGTTGGGATTTATACCAACTAGCCCTCCAGTGGAGAGTTAAAGTGGCCCCCTCTTCAGGAGCTAATTGGCCTTCTCCAAGGTTTGGAGTTATGAAAGGTTAGGCCGAGGTTGATCTGGGTCATCATCTCAGCCGTGTTTTACTCAAGAATTCTTCAATTCACATTTTCATTGATATTTTCTTTCATACATTTGTATTCTATCATCGTCGACATATCTTTACAGTATTACAACAAGAATGTAGGGCCAAAGGTCAAAAAAGGTGATTTGGCTCATGTCAGTAGTAGAACTTCTTCAAGTGCTCAGCATTCTAGAGGTGGGCGACCACATTCTCTTTGGTGTTAACAATTTTGTAGGTACCTAATAGGCCATCCCGTTTTGGTCCAAAGGATCCGAGCCAGGTGAGACACCCCCTTTACAGACGTTACAGATGTCGTTATATTCATACATTACATACTTATTTTTTTATTTATTATTATTTTTTTTAAGATAAACTTTAAGTACAAAACTTATTTGAAACTTTAATTGTAAACGTAGTTAAGGAAACGTAACCAGGATCCATACATACACATTTTTTTTTACAACATTCATTCACTTAATCCATACTATTAATAATTCAATTACACATTAAATTGATCATAAACTTCCTTTAATAAAGTAAATATACCAAATAGTAAAATCATAACTTATATCACATCACATCATTTAAAACTATTTGCTCCCACAGTTCGGCCTGCCGAACTGGAGACTTCGGTAGGTCGAACATGGTCTGTAGGTCAGAAATCATCAACCGGCAGGCCGGCAGAGGCTCTACAAAAAAACCAAGTTTAAACATTAATATGATCGGCAGGCCAGAAAGATGGGATCGGCCGACTGAACATCACATCGACATTCCGACCAGTAATGGTCGGCAGGCCGTCTGAGACAAAACAGAAACTTTTAGAAAACTTAATTTTAAGACAAATTCATTTTTCTTTCAAAAATGCAGAAGATCAAATTCTTAAAATGATAAAATAAAATATTAAAACATAGTTCTTGTATTCTTTAAAACTTATCATAAAAATATGTTCAAATAATAAACCATAGCTTAAATCATAAAACTTGCAGCATTGTCGTTCTTTCGGTTACAATTCATCTTCCTTATGCTCACACGCCTTCCCATGTCCTCCGCCTAATTCATGACTTTCTTACCCTTATCTGCAACATGATATAAACTTGAATAAGCTAAAGCTTAGTAAGTACATATATTTCTCACAATTTAAAAACATTTCATAAACATCATCATCATCATCATCATAATCATTATCATCATCATATCATAATAGTGCATTCAGCACATTTTCATAAATACATATCTTTCATTACAATGACCATATTAAAACTTATTCCATTTTATCTTAAGGGCCCAAGTGTTGCACCATAATCATCATTGTAGGCGCGCCGTCATGAGAGGAGAATGGTAGCTAATCCTAAACCAAACATGACATCATATCATATCATATCATATCATAACATTGATGTGCAACACTTATTAGGTGATACATATATACATAACTTTCATGCTTTGAAATTTGCCATAATCAAACATGCATAACTTTAAATCATAAAAATCTTTCATAAGAAACCATTTAAGGAAATCATCATAAATATCATCATGAACATAACATCAAACCTTATAAAACATATCATGTTGCAGGTGAGAATATACTTACCTTAGAAGCTAGCTTACTTAACCTTATATGTATTGGTGATGACGCCGCGGTCTCGATGTGCTCGTTTCTTTAAGTGTTCATGCCATTTATTCATTTAAAGATACAAATAAAATTAATACTTATTTTCATTGAATAAAACATTCATTCCATATAACATCACACATACATTCATCTCTTGTAAAGATAATTCATAACATGCATCCATAACCATATTCATCAAAACTATAAAATCATCATCACATAACACTTCACTGACCTACATGGATTCAAGACTTAAAAACTTAACATTCACACATATTTTAGGCACCATACTTGACAGGGGTAAAGTTAATATATAAACTTATTACCATGATTTTTCTTTAGTCATAAAATTACATTAAGTATCTAAAAACAAACCATACATTTCAAACATGAAATCTGGCAGCAATAGTAAGGCAGTGAACAACTTTATTCACAGGTCCATTTAACACATTCTATCATCATAGGAAAATCTACAAAAATTAACATATATAGTATACATATAGAACCCTATCATATCCAAAAATTGGCTTCAAAAAAAATCGGAGTAAGTCAAAACACACATTTGAAAATCAGTAGTAAAACTAACTTAGGTTTGACAGGCAGTGAGTAATCTTTTGAAAACATTTTCTAACAATTAAAACACATATATTTTAATTTTAAAATTCATACTAACATATTATTAACATATATTTCAGTATCATAAAATTATTTCATCATCAATAAAATCATTTAAACATATAAAACATCACATAAAACAAAAGTTCAATATTAACATTGTTAAAACAGTTTCTTGACCTAATCTCAATAAAAATTTCATAACACATAATTCACTCATCAAAACATTACCAAACTTTGTATTCCATAACGTTTGTATTCCATAACATAACATATACATGAACATTCTTTCCAAATTTCGTAGCAAACAAAGCACGCTTACCCCTTGAACAAAAATCACATTTTCATGCATCATAACCAAACAACAATATTTTACTGTGAGTGGTATAGGATAGAAAATTCATAACTTATCATAGAAAAATCCAATTAAGTTGAAACTTGGAGAAACATCACAAAACTCATACATGAATAACGTATTAAAAATTTAGAGCAAACAAAATTTTGTAGAGGAAGATATAGCAGTCGGATGTCAAGAAGGATTACATTGAAACGAGAATAAACTCTTACCTCAAAATGATTCTTCTCAAATTCCTTCGAATTCAACCAATAAAATTTCAATTTTTCTTTCAATTATTGCAGAGAATTTTGAGGGAGAGGAGGAATAGAAAATGTGGAGAAGAGAAGAAGAGTAGAAGAATAAAAGAAACATCTTAGAATGAGAGAGAGAAAAGACGTGTGAGGAAGAGAGAGAGAGAATTATCGTGAATGAGGATAACCGAAAAAATTCAATACCCTCACTTATGTCAAAAAATTTTTTGACTAATATGGACTAAATTTTCATGGAGAAAGGAGAAGAAATTGGGAAAGTCAATTAATCATTCATTTCTTACCATATTTTGCCCTCTAAAAATAGGAAACCATTCAAAACAATACCAATCAATGCAAAGTCAATGGTTTTCTTTCCTTAAATGATAAAATTATTCCAATTAATCACATTAAACCACCCAATCAACGTAATTATCTCATAGCATTCAAGACATCATTGCATCATAATTAAACATACATTGTAACTAACATGAACACTTGAGCACATCGATTCCTTGCGATCATCACCTGTCATAACACTTAGAATAAATCGTTAGTAACATTAAAATCATAAATCATAACATATATCATAAATTATTAATAAAATTACTTAACGTCGTTACTAACTTAGCATAATCCGTTACATAAAAATAGGTGGGTGTTACACCAGGGCTGTTGAATAGTAACTTTCTTCAAGACTAAGTCTCCAACTTTGAAGCTTCTCGGTTGCGCACGCTTGTTATAGTATTAAGTAGCAACTTGACTCTGAGCTACAATCCAGATAAAAGTGGTATCCCTATTCTCTTCTAACAGATCAAGCTTAACCATCATGAGCTCAACATTTTGCTATTCGTTGTCGTGTTCCATTCTGTAACTCGGCTAGCCGACCTCAACGAGGATCATGGCCTAAGCTCCATAGACTAGGGAGAAAAGAGTCTCTCTCGTAGCCATCTAGACAGTCGTATAATATGCCCAGAGCACCTTTGGAAGCTCATCGATCTAGGCACCCTTTAGGCCTTCCAGTTTCTTCTTAAGGATGTCCTTTGTAGTCTTATTAATGGCCTCAACTTGCCCGTTGCTCTAAGGATAGTTGAGCGAGGAGAACAGCTTCTTAATGATAAGCTACTTGCACATTTTAAGGAGGCTTGCTGCTTTACATTGCTTGGCATTGTCAATCACTATCGTGTACGGAACACCATATCGGTAGATTATGTTCTTCTAGGTAAAGTTGGTGCACTTAGCCTCGATCATGTCGGTGCAAGGCTCAACTTCTACCCACTTGGTGAGATAGACAATGGCCACTATACAATACTTGAATTGTGATCGAGCTATAGGAAGAGGAATGATTAGATCAATGGCCCACTTGGCGAGTGGCAAGGCATACATGATAGAGTTGATGTAACGCCCCCTTTACGGACGTCACAGATGTCGTTACATTCATTCATTTAACCTTTATTTTAAAACTATTTGATCAAAAAGATTGTTTGAAAACATAACCCAGGATCCATGCATGCATTTTTTTTTATATAACAATCAATAAATTAATCCATAATAATAACAATAAAAATTTACTTGATCATAAACATTCTTTAATTAATTAAAGATTCCAAATAATAAAATCATAATTTAAAAAGAAACATCACAACATTTTAAAACAATCAGCTCTCACTGTTCGGCAGACCGAACTTGATCGGCAGGTCGAACTTGATCGGCAGGCCGGAGAACGTCTACCGGCAGGCTGCCCGACTAAAAAGAAATTAGAAAAATTAAATTTTTAAAACAAAAATCAATACTTCAATATGCGGAAGTCCATATACTTAAAATGATAAGATAAAATAATAAAACATAATTCGTGAATTCTTTAAAACTTAATAATAAACGTGTTCAAATTATAAAACATAGTTTATATCGTTGAAACTTCCTTCTTTGGCGTTCTTCCGTTTGCAATTCATCGTCCTTCGCTCACACGCCTTTCCTTGCCCTCCACCTAATCGATGACTTTCTTACCCTTATCTGCAACATGATATAAACTGATTAAGCTAAAGCTTAGTAAGTACATTATTATCTCACAACTTAAAATATTTTATGAACATCATCATAATAGTGCACTAGGCACATTTTCATAGGAACATATCTTTCATAACATTGACCAATTTAAAACTTATTCCATTTTATCTTAAGGGCCCAAGTGTTGCACCATAATCATCATCGTAGGCGCGCCACCATGAGAGGAAAAGGGTAGCTAATCCTAAACCAAACATGACATCATAACATATCATAACATTGGTGTGCAACACTTATTTAGGTGATACATATATATACATATAAAATTTTCATGCTTTGAAATACGTCATCATCATACATGCATAACTTTATGAACATCAAAATATTTCATGAGAGAACTTTAAATGAAACCATCATAAAATCCATCATAGAATAATTATCATTATGCACATAATTTCAAACCTTTTATAAAACATATCATGTTGCAGGTGAGAATGTACTTACTTTAGAAGCTAGCTTACTTAACCTTATATGTATTGGTGACGACACCGCGGTCTTGATGTGCTCAATCCTTAAAGTGTTCATGCCATTTATTCATTTAAGATTACAAAATAAAATTAATACTTATTTTCATAGAGTAAAACATCCATTCATATAACATCACATATACATAATTCAAAACATGCATCCATAACCTTAATCATCAAAAATATACTTTTGACCTCCATGAATTAAAAATTTAATAACTCAACATTCTCATATAATTTTAGCACCATACTTGACAGGGGTAAAGTTGATACATAAACATATTACCATGATTTTTCTTTAGTCATAAAAATTACTTAAAGTATCTAAAAACAAACCATACATTACAAACATGAAATCTGCCAGCAATAGATAGGCAGCGAACAATCTTAAACTCAGGTCCATTTAAGGCATTTTAGCACCATAGAAAAATCCACAAAAAATAAAATATACAGTAGACATATAGAACCCTAACATACCCAAAAATTGGCTTCAAAAAAAATCGGAGTAGGTCAAAACACACATTTGAAAATCAGTAATAAAACTAACTTAAGTTTGAAAGGCAGTGAGTAATCTTTTGAAAATATTTTCTAACAATTAAAACACATATATTTTAATTTTAAAATTCATACTAACATCTTATTAAGATACATTACAGTGCCACAAAAATATCCTAATGCCAAATAAAATCATTTAATCATACAAAAACATCACACAACTAGAATTCAATAATTCACTGATTGAGCAGTTTCAAAACCTAGTCTTAATGAAAACTCAATAACACATAAAATTTTCATCAAATTATCACCAAACTTTCCAGTTCATAACTTAACATATACATGAACATATTTGCCAAATTTCGTACATATTTAACTACATTTGCCCCTTGAACTAAAACCACATTTTCATGCAACATAATCAAGCAGCAACGTTTTACTGTGAGTGGCAGAGAGTAGAAAAATCGTATCTTAATGTAGAAAAATCAAAATAACGTGAAACTTGGAGGAAAATCACCTAACACATATTTGATAATCATATTAAAATTTCAGAGCAAAATAAAATTCCTAGATAAAGTTATGGGGGTCGGAACATAGAGACAAAACAACTTTACCGATCAGCATTAATTTGCAGTGAGTGGCATAGAGAAGAAAATTCATATCTCGGTGTAGAAAAATCCAATTGAGGTGAAATTTTGAGGGTTAGTACATAACACATACATGAGTAACACATAAAAAACTCAGAGCAAAAGAAATTTTGTAGAAAAAGATATGGCAATCGGATTACAGGGTGTTCAAAATTCCAGAATTACAGAGAAGAGTCTCTTACCTCAAAAATTTTCTTCTCAAGCCTCCTTGAATTTAACCCCAACGAAAATTCAATATGTCTTTCAATTATTTGTAGCAATATTAAGGAGAGGAGAGAAGGAGAAACGTGAAGAGAAGTGAGAGAAGAATAGAGGGAGAGAAAAAATGTCTGAGTGAGAATCACGTAAACGGGACAAATGAGAGGGAATGGTCTAATCTCTCTGTAATATTAAAAATAACTTTCTGAAAATAATAGGGGGTCATTCACGTGCATGATGAGAAGTGAAAAAAAGGAAAGTCAAAAGAAAAAAAATTCTCTCTTACCATATATCAAGCTTTCAAAATCGGAAACCATATCAAATCATCCAATCCATCTAAAGTCAAAGGTTTCTTTACCAAAATTAGAGCAATCAATCCAAAAATAAGCCAATCAATCACAAATCATCATTCAATCATAACCAATCATTGAAATTATCTCTATCACAAATTTTGGAGAGATCGCTACTGATTGCTCATCAGCCATCTTCGGCCTGCTGACTGCGCAGTTCGGCCTTCCGAAGGCATGGAGTCCGGCCTGCCGATGAAATTGCATCGGCTTGCCGTTCCATGAGGACAATTTGGCCTACCGAACTTGAAGGTTTGGCCTGCCGAACTGCCATATTTAAAATATTAAATAAATTGTTAAACATACTACATAAATGACATGAACACCTTGAACACATCAATTCCACGTGGCCGTCACCTGTCATAATACTTAACATAAAATAGTTAGTAATATCATAACACATATTAATATAGAAATTATTTAACGTCAATATTCATTTAACCTAATCCGTTACATAGAAATTGGCGGGTGTTACAGTTGAGCAGCTCGACATGGTGTCTAATTTCTCGAGCAAACTGCTGGCACTTAAGGTACTTACTGGTGTACTCCTTGTAGTCTTGGTCCATGGTCGGCTAGCAGTAGTCCTGACGAAGGCATTTTAGGGACAAGGAGTGCCCCCTGTATGATTACTGCATAGACCACTATGGATTTCTTTCATTAAATACTGAGTTTCTTGTAGTCCGATGCAACTCTGGTAAGGCATGGTGTAGCCGCACCGGTAAAGCCTTCCCTCGATTATCAAATACCGAGCCAAGCTGTTGCGAATTTGTCCAGCTTCCTCTTAGTTACCGAGCAATGCAATTATGGTTAGGTATCAGATAATCAGGTCCATTCAAGTTTCTGTCTGATCGTTAGCTTCACTCATTGACTCTTTCCTAATGCTCAGCTCATTTAACATCTCTACTAGAATAGACATCAGGTTGTTGTCTTCGAGGCTAAGGCTAGCTGAGTAAGTGTATCAATCTTCGTGTTCTCTGTTCTTAGGATCTGAATAAATGAGTAGCTCTTGAACTATCCAAGCAAGGTCTTGACTTCATTTAGTTAGGATGCCATGCACTTGTTTCGGGCTTAGAATCCACCGGTTACCTACTGGACCATGAGCATAAGGTCGTTGTAAATGTGGATGCAATCCACTCCGAGCTCCCCGTACAATGTGAGACCAGCTATCATTGCTTTATATTCGGCCTCGTTATTTGAGGCCTTAAAATTAAACCGAAGTGCATACCTAGTCTTGTAGCCATCTGGGTTGATAAGGATGAGACTGGCACCTAACTCATTCATGCTTGAGGATCCGTCGACCAATAGCTTCCATTCAGGTTTGGGCCTAGTCGTGTTGTTGCTGGCTAGATCAAAATCTTCCATAATGCAAAAGGAGTGGTCTGTCTGGCATCTATGAACTCTGCTATAAAGCCAGAGCTTGTGCTTTTATGGCCATCCGGGGCACAAGTTGTATGTCGAATTCTCTAAGCTCTACAGTCCACTTGGCCATCCGACTCGAGATTTTTGGACTTTGAAGGATTTGGCGCAATGGGTTCTTATTTGGGACTTGAATTGTGTGCCCCTAGAAGTATGGTTGGAGTTTTCAACCAGAGGTAATGAGAGCTAGCACCAATTTTTCTAGCGAAGGGTACCTTTACTCAACGCCCTAGAATGCTTTGCTAGTGAAATAAACTAGTTTCTAGATGCTTTCTTCTTCTCAAATGAGGACCGAGCTGATCATCTTCTTAGACATTGCTAGGTAGATGTACAATATCACCCCTAATAGAGGTTGGATCGAAGCGGGGGCATGGTTAAGTATTTTTTGAGATTCTAAAGTGCTTCCTCACACTTTGTGCTCTATTTAAACCTCCCCTTCAGTCCTTGAAAAAAAGGCTGGCACTTGCCAATGGACCAGAAGATGAATCTGGATAGGGCGACGATCACAATAGTCAGCTTCTAACTTCTTTAACTGTTCGGGGAGAGTGCATGTCCACCACAACTCAGGCCTGGGCCGAATTGACTTCAATGCCATGATAGTTGACCATGACTCTAAGGAACTTGCATGACTCTACTCCAATTGCATACTTGGTTGGATTGAGCTTCATCTTGTACTCTTGAAATATATCAAAGCTGTCCTAAATGTTGGCGATGTGATCGGTTACTCAGACTGACTTGATGAGCATGTCGTCGTCATATACCTCCATGGTCTTCCTGATTTGTCGAGTAAACATCTTGTTCACCAAGCGCTAGTAAGTAGCTCCAGCATTCTTCAATCTAAATGGCATGACAATGTAGCAAAATAATCCTTATTCTATGGTGAATGTGGTCTTTACTTGATCTTCATCAACCATCCTAATCTGATTGTAGCCGAAATAGGCATCCATAAAGCTCAACAACTCATGGCCAGCAGTTACATCCACAAACAGGTTAATCCAAGGTAAAAGGAAGCAATCTTCCACGTAGGTTTTATTTAGGTCGATAAAGTTGATACAAAACTGTCACTTCCTGTTAGCCTTTTTGACCAAGACCATGTTCGCTAGCCACTTCAGATTTGTAACTTCTTTGATAAATTCAGCCTTTAAGAGCTTTTTGAACTTCTTCGTTAATGGCAGCGTACCTCTCTAGATTAAAAGCTCTCCTCTTCTAGATGATCGAATTGTTTCAAGGATTGACATTCAAATGATGGTTGATAATGTTTAGGTCAATCCTAGGCATGTTTTCATGGGACCAAGCTAACACGTCTTGATATTCCATGAGGAACTTCAACAGGTTTACCTAGATCTTAGGCCTATGCTAAGACCTAAGCATGACCATTTGTCAAGGTATTTAAGGTCCAAATGGTATGGCACCAGATCTTCTACAAGAGTAGCTCACACTTCCTCCTTAGGCAGCCACGGGTCAAGGTCAGACAACATTTTTAGTTCCTGCTCGTAGGGAACTCTATCTCATCAATCTTGAAAATGGCCAAGATGCTTAGTTGTCGAGCTGTTGCTTCCTTTATGGTTGGAAATTTCATAGCTAAGTGGTAGGTCGAGACTACATCCTTAAGAGCATTGAGGGTGGGCTGCCCAATGATAGTGTTACGCTGAGATGGCTTATCGTTGACGAGAAATTCCACGAGACACGTCACCCAAGCAATGCCTTCATTGAATGTAACCGGCAAGTAGATCATGCCTATAGCTCAGACATACTCACCTGAGAAGTTGTGGGTGTCTAGACCACGATTAATATGGCATTGCAGATATTCAGTTTCTCAAATGCCTATTTGAATAGGATGTCAATCGATCTACCATTGTCGATCAGCACATGTCGAACTATGTTGTTGGCTATTTGCAACTCGCACACCAAAATGTCCTTGTGCAGATGGATAAGCCTATTTGCCTCCTCCTTTGTAAAAGTAATTATAATATCCTCCTGTTGGTAAATTTTATTCACGTGCTCAAAAAAATCTATGAGGTCCCCTATTCAACCAGTTTGGCTTCCCAAGCATAAGCCTGGTGACCACTTGTGGTGTCCCTAGTAACTGGCCGATTGAGGATTGTATGTACAATGTTAAGTGGGTCTAGGGTGTTCCCACCATCTATGTTCTATGCTCTAGGCTAAACTTCTCAAGTCAGTTGGTCATTCCTCCTAGCATTAGTGCTAGGGGTCAAGACTCGCTCAACAAACTCTCTGAGGTCCCCATCCTGGATGAGTTTCTCGATCTGGTCTTTTAGTTGAATGCAATCTCAAGAGTTAGTCTGATGTCTTTAAGGAAGTTACAGTATTTGTTCTGATCTAGCTTCCCACTATTTTCTTTCAATGAAGGTGAATTCACCAATAAGTTCTAATTGCTGACTTGGTTGAACACCTCGTCATTGGTGGCCACCAGGTGCGTATAACTCTGGAATTTCCCAGTCGAGACTTTGGACTTGTTAGTCTTGGGCTTTTTTGTTTTGGTTGGGCTCTTGCTTAGGTGGATCCTTCTGCTTCTTGCCCTCCTTGCAACTACTGTTGTCTTCTCCGTCTTGATGGCTCTTCATGTAGTTGGCCACGTCGGCATGCCTTTGAGCATAGCCAAGCATTTAGGAAAATGTGCTGGGCTGCTCAAGGGCAAGCGACCAGATCAAGCCCTTATCTCTTAACCCTACAGAGAAGGCGTGCTTTAAAGTCTCGTCTTTTAAATGCTCACCTTCGCGCTACTTAGGTGAAACAGTTAATGTAATCCCGTTTGTCCCCATCTCTTTGTTTGATAGCATAAAGGTGGGTGACTACTTTCCTTCTCATTTGGGATAAGATGAAGGCTATCAAGAAGGCGTCAAACAACTGTTGGAATGAAAACATGGTGATCGACTCTATGCGATGAAACCATTACTGAGCCGAGTCGATCATAGTGAACGAGAATGCCTTGCACATGGTGGTGTCACTAGTATTCTGGAGCATCATGTGGCCCTTGTACAATTCTAGAAGCTTAATCTCATCGGTCATTCCATTGTAGGCTTTGATCTATAGCACCTTAAACTTAGGCGGCATGGGAGCCTGTATGATGGCATCAATGAAGGGCTAGTTAGGCATGCTGCCCTCATCTACACTGTAGTAGTAGTTTAAGATCTAGTCAATTTACTGATGCAGGTCTCGCAATTGATGACTGTTGGTATCTTTGGGCAGTTCCACCTTGTATGAGGCTCCACCCTCTACCTTATCATCTCTAGACTTGAATCAGTTATGGCAGGGCAAGTCCCTCGATCCACAAGCCTGTTGAAGATTGAAGCTCGGGAACTTGAGGGGAGCAGTTGCAGCCATTTCGAGGATTGAGCTGACCTTATCTGACTAGCCTATTGTTCTCAAATACACCTTTTAAGGCCTGCTGCTTGGTCTGTTTAGAATTTCCTTTGTTTTAAGAGCTGCCCCTTGGACATGCTCGACCACCTGCCTGGTTTTCCCAGGCTAGAGGAAGGAGAGATTGTTGTTGTTGCACCATCTACTATGCAAGTAGGCAAACTACAGCAGTCAATTCACAAATAAGGTCCTTTATAGCCTGATTTGCCCTAACTTCATTGCCCTGGCCGCCTAATCAGGACCTCACTAATTAGGACTAAAGGGGGTTATTTCTATAACCCAAAGAAAAATAAAGTTGTGGTTTCAACTAATGCAACATTCCTTAAGGAAAGTTACATGGATGACTTTAAGCCTAGAAGCAAAGTGGTGCTTGAGGAGTTGGCGAGTGATTTAGTTAGTTCCGGGGTTCCGAATGAAACTGTAGCAATTAGTGTAGAAAAACCAACCAAACAACAACCTAAGGGGCTTTAGCGTAGTGGAAGGATCGAGCGTTAACCCAAGAGGCATATGTTCAATGGTTAAGCCTTTCTGACTGAACCCGTTAAACATGACAAGGATCCTTACACTTAAGAAGAGGCTATAGAGGATGTTGATTTGAAACTATGGACAGAGGTCATGAACACAGAGATGAAGTCTATGGAAACTAATCGGGTTTGGGAACTTATGGATCTTCCCAAAGGGGTAATACCCATAGGGTGTAAGTGGATCTATAATACAAAGAAATGAGTGAATGGGAAAGTCAAAACCTATAAGACTAGACTGATAGCTAAGGGATACACGCAAAAGGAAAGAATCGATTACGAGGAAACCTTTTCGCTGGTAGCCATTCTTAAGTCCATCTGCATTCTCTTGTCTATAGTTGCTACTCTCGACTATGAGATTTGACAGATGGATGTCAAGACAGCCTTTTTAAATAGCTATTTTGATGGGTCCATATATATGGTATAGCCAAATGGGTTCAAGGCTAAGGGTCAGGAGAGTAAGGTTTGTAATATGCTAAAGTCAATTTATAGACTTAAGTAGGCTTCCCATTTTTAGAACATAAGATTTGATCAAGTGATCAAGACTTACGGATTCATACAAAATATGGATGAACCATGTGTTTACAAACACATTAAGGATGGGAAGGTGGTTTTCATACTGCTTTATATAGATGATATTTTGCTAATTGGCAATAACATTGGAGCATTGTTATCAGTGAAATTATGGTTGACTAAGCAGTTTGACATGAAAGACTTGGGTGAAGCTAATTATGCTCTCGGTATCCAGATCTTTCGAGATAAGAAGAATAAAATGATAGCTTTATCTTAAGCGGGCTGCATAGATAAAATTCTCAAGAGGTGTTCAATGTAGGATTCCAAGAAAGATGGGCAACTATCTAGGTCTAGAATTACTCTTTCCAAGAAAGACTCGCCAAAGTCTGATGAGGAAAGAGAATATATGAAAAAGGTGCCTTATGCCTTAGCAGTGGGTAGTCTCATATATGACATGCTTTGCACACAACTGGATATTAGTTTTGCGGTCAGGATAGTAAGTTGATTTTAGTCAGATCCGTGACCAAACGACTAGGTAGCAATCAAGCATATTTTCAAGTACTTGAGAAGGACTCAAAGGTATATGCTTATATATTTGGTTGAGGATTTAACACCTCTAGGAATATTTATTCAAATTTCCAATCCAATTTGTATTTGAGAAGATCGACTTTGGGTTTTGTGTTTACTCTAGGAGACGGTGCCATTGTTTGGAGAAGTGTCAAGCAAGATTGCACTTCAGATTCAACAATAGATGCTAAGTATGTGGCAGCTAGTGATGCTTTGAAAGAAGCAATGTGGCTCTGTAAGTTCCGTGGGGATCTTGAGGTAGTTCATGCTATGGATAAGGCGATATCACTACATTGTGATAACAGTGCAGCAATAGCTAATGATAAAGAACTAAGATTTCATAAGAAGAGTAAGCATATTGATCGAAAGTATCATGTGATAAAGGACTTCATTGAGGGAGGGCATGTTGCTATATGCAAAATCGTATCCGAGGACAATTTAGCTAATCCATTAATGAAGACACTAACTGTAAGAGTTCTCGAGAGGCATGTGGAAGCTATAGGAATGCAGGATTTGTGATATTTACTCACTTAGTGCAAGTGGGAGATTGCTAGACATTATACCCTAAGGAGTAAAAATGTAATATGTATTTGGAGACATTTTTATCAATAAAGAGTTTATTTATTATTTATTATTTATTATTCATATACCAAATTGTTGTCATCTTTACGTTCATATTTGTTGGATGTATGATAATCAAACAAAAGTTTGAAATTGTTGGTCTAAACCTTTAGAATTAGGTATATGATAGACATGCAAAAGACATGATTCTAAAGGTGACGGTCTAAATCATAAGATCCACAATCAAGGAAATAAAGTTGAGCACTTTATTCATGCAAACATTGTTATGTTGTCTATATTCCTAATGAGAGATGGTTTGTCTTGGCCATCGGAGATGGACTCCACAAATAGAAACATAGATGCATCATCATAGGTGACGATGTATTGGATCGAAACATAAAGTATAATTGATTTGGATTACTAATTCTGTCTTGTTAAATCAATTAACTTTAGACAATCATATGTATTGTGTCTTAATCTTGAGATGAATAGTAAGCCCGTTGTCTTGACTTATGTCTTTTGATGTACCAAAGGGTGACGTCCATAATTTATCTTGGTCACATGCCGGTACGTTGGAGACTGAGTCTTGACAGCGTAAACTTGTTATTCATAGATACGGAATCCATAGCTCCTCTTTAGGAGTAGTGATATCCTCTTATATGTGTTATCCTGTAATTGGAAAACTGGAGCTCTAAATCATTTGGATAAATAAGTGTAACCGAATGGTATACTGTCTTTGGATGGTATGTTTTTCGATGGTGAGATAATGGAATGTAAGAGAAAAATAATTGGGAATGTAAGATAGAATTTATGCTTAAGCTAATTATGGATAATCCTATGGGGATACGATACATCATGATATGTCATGGAGACTTAGCTATTTGGGCTTCATAATTTTATATAGTTCAAGAGTGCAGTTTTAAGCTTTTAGTGGAGTAGCATTAGAGTTGATAATTATGAAACATATCTGGGATATTGGGTTTCATAATTATTGGGAGCTTGAACTATATAGGTCCATCAGGTCCCCTTTGCTAGCTCATAATTAAATCCTATAATGATACCGCATGCTTTTCTAATAAATTGGTGACTTATATTAAATTATTGATTGGCTGAAATTCGATAGGATCAAATAACTCATGTTTATTCATCGGTTGAATTAATTTTGGGGAAAATTAGTTCAAGATAAACTTATTGAATTATTGAAAATATTTATTTTCCTAGAGATTATCTAGATATAGTTGTTTTAATCAGATAACTTCTCTATTAGGTTATTTGAATTAAAAATGAGGCTTTATCCAAAGAATCTCGGGTGAGAAATAAAATATTCGTAGCGATCGTTTATCGTAAGTTCGACAAGTTGATCTTTAAGTTTGGCCTATTGATGGAGTAAGTTTGGCATGCTGAATTGGCAGACCAATCTGCCAGTTCGGCCTGCCGACCGAACGATAATCTGATCATGTATTTTTTTGAGATTTTATCAAATATTGATTTGGATTTGAATTTTATCTAATAAGAACTGACCGTTGGGTCTAACCTCTATAAATAGGGAGTGAGACTTCATAATTACTTAATTGGTTGGAAGGAGAGTCACCGGGGAAGAGCTGTACGAGGTGTGCCCACACATACTCCAACCATGGATAGAGAATAGCAAAGAAGACTAGTTGGTTGTGGCTCTTCTAGAGCGTTCTTTTTTTCATCGATTACAAGAGCTCTTCGGCATATAAGGTTAGTAAGATCTAGTTAATTTATGTATATAGCGTGTCAAACTTGTGTTTGAAAAAATACTCTAATTCAAAAATTTTTAAATTTCTGATGCATACTGTTTTTCCAACACAAGAATCCCATAATTTACGGGATTGTTTTCAAAAACTTAGTGATGGACCGAGTCTATAAAAGAAACATGGTTTATGCCCCCAATACCATTTATTCTATTCTATTTTCATTACTACACTATCATTCTGAGAATAGGAACAAGGCTTTAGAAGCTCTCAAACTCAGAGGAATGGAAAGCTTTGATTCAGATTGCATCAATGACATCAATGGCTGGAGGTATTTCCATTCTTCATTCTTCTGCTGTAGATTTTATTTGATATTGTTTTATGCATATGAGATGCTTACAGTTGGCATCAGAGCCATTAATATCTCTATCTTGATTAATATGCAATCTGCCATTATGTTTAAGAAAAAAACCTGCATGAATTTTTTGATTTTGAAATTAATTTTTTGAGTTTTTTTTTTATGGAGCCTAAGATTAGAAATTTCTAGGAAATTGATTTTCCAACAATTCTGTGATTTGAACCATTATTTTTGGTGTCCAAAACATGAAGTAACCATTGGGTTTGTAATCGGGTCAAAAACAGGGTCAAACAACACATTTGAGAAGGTTGAAGGCAATAAAAAATGACACGTCATTTAACATTTTGGCCAGCTAAATGACATGTCGTTTTGGATATCTGGGATTGTTTTGCTCAGTAAAAAAAATAACATGTTGTTTTATTCAATTGACCAAAACTACATTTGTTTCTATAATATGGGTATTTTTTAGAATTCACACTTTTGATATTAATATGAAATTTTCAAAAATTTAGTACTTTTGTGAAAAATTCAAAATTTTTGAATATTTATAAATTTTGACATTTATTATGAATATTACATATTATGCGTGGAGTTAATTTTGCATCATTATGTGCTAAAATAATGCTATTTTGTATGTATAATTTATTTTCTTGGTTAGGCCTACAATTTTTATAAAATATTTTAGTGCATAAACTTTTTAATTTTGTTCATATGTATTTATATTGCTCATTGTTATTTGCAATTTTGCATACGAACAATTTTTAAAATTAAATTTAAATGTCTAATGGTCCATATAATTTTAATTAATTAGAGTTTTGCCACAACACCTTTAATTATGCAAAGTTATATATTAAGTGGTCTTGGATCACATATAGAAAAATGATATTTATTTGTGATTAATCATATTTGATATAATAAATTTTATTCCATAGGAATCTTTATTATATTTGTATGATTAATTAGAATAGAATATCATATCATATTTCATAATTGCTCATAGGAATTAAGAAAAAAAATTGAATGGATCTAATTGAATTAGAACTTTAGCCTACATGCAAGTTTTATGTCACTAGATTCGTAATTTTTGGAACATGTATTTACATTAGTAAAACATGATATATGTTTTTAGTCTAAAAATTAAGTATTATAAGCATGAATGCTTAATTTCTATGCAACTATGCATCTTTTGACTTTTTTTAATATTGAGTGTGAGATTCCCAAACTAAAAGGGGACAACTATAAGGATTGGGAGGAAAGAGTTATCCTTTATTTGGGATAGATGGACATTGATTATGTTATTAAGAAAGACGAACCAACCATTACTACGACCAGCACTTCTGCTAAAAAGGCTCTTTATGAATAGTGGGAGGGATCTAATCGCCTTAGTGTGATATTCATAAAGAATAAAATTTCTACTTGTATTTGTGATTCTGTCGATCAACATGACAATGTTAAGGTGTTACTGAAGGCAACAGATGAGCAATTTGCCACTTTAGATAAGGCACTTGCCAATAACTTGATTATGAAGTTTTCATCCTTAGGGCTCATTGGTGTGAGAGGTGTATGCGAGCACAACATGTAGATGAGGGACACTGCGGCTCAGCTTAAAACACTTGAGATTGATATGTCTGAATCCTTCCTTGTGCACTATATACTCAACACTCTTCCACAACAATATGGGCCTTTCAAAATCTCTTATAATATATGTAAAGATAAATAGTCAATTAATAAACTATGTGTTTAGGAGGAAGGAAAGCTAGTGATGGAAATTGATGAGAATGCATCACTGGCAACATAAGAAAAGGACAAAAACAAAGGAAAGAATCAAAACCAAGCCAAACAAAAGGGGAAAGGTAAAATACCACCCCAATATGGAATCAAAAAGAAATCCAAGTGTTCCTTCTGTAAAAGGAAGGGACACATGAAGAACGATTCCACCAAATTTCAACAATGGCTTGAAAAGAAAGGTAAATCAATCTCTCTCTTTTTTGGTTACGAATCTAATATGGTTGATGTTAAACATAATACATGATGGATTGATTCTGATGCTACAATCCATATTTGAATACCTTGAATGGTATACAAAACCTAAATAAGCAAGCAGGAAGTGAGCAAAGTATCTTATTAAGAAACAAGATCAGTTCACATGTGGAGGCTATTGGGACATGTAATTTAGTTTGAAATAATGGCAATGTTTTAGATTTAGAAAAGACGTTTTATATTCTAAGTTTCCGTAGAAATTTGATTTTGGTTTCAAGACTTGTACCTTTGAGTTATTCCTTTAATTTTTTAGAAACATCTTTTAGTTTATTTTATAAATCTGATCTTGTTGGGAATGGTACATTGTCTGATAGTCTTTTCTCTATTAATCTACAAGATAATATTGTTATGCATGTTCACGCTGGTAATAAAGATGTATTATGAACGACGATTCCTTTATGTTGTGGCATCGAAGATTGGAATATATCTCCAAAGAAAGAATTAAGAGATTAGTAAAGGATGGAGCACTTAGTACTTTGGATTTTACTGATTCACTTGTGTGGGCTACATTAAGGGTAGGCAAATTAACCAGTCAAAGAAAGGTGCCAAGAGGACTACAGACATCTTAGAGATCATACATTCAGATATTTATTGTCTAGACATAGACACTTATATTCCAAAATACATCATCTCTTTCATAGATGATTACTCACGATATATATATATCTTTACTTGCTTCATAACAAGAACAAAGCATTAGATGTCTTTAAGGTTTTTAAGGCTGAAGCAGAGAAACAATACGGTAAGCAAATTAAGATCATAAGAATTGACAAAGATGGAGATTACTATGGTAGATACACTGAGAATGGACAAGCACATAGTCTAGTTACGAAGTTTCTTTAGGAGCATGGGATAGTTGTCAAATACATTAGTGGGTTTTGTCATGCTTAAATACCATAGGTATTTCAACTACTTCCTAGTTATGTTGAATGACTCTGTCAAGTGGTTCCTATCCTAGTATCTTGCTCCATTTTTTCTTTCTCCTTTCTTCTTTTTGTGTTGTTTGTTTTGCTATTTTAGTTTTCCTCCTCTTGTTTTTTTGGCTTGATAGTCCTCACAACGTAGTTTTTTTTTTTTGGAGAAATGTCTGTTGCTTCAATCTTGAATGTATTTTTTGGCTTGACCTTTTTTGCTTTAATGAAAAAAAAAACCCCTCAATTTTTTAGTGTTTAATTCTATATTCTCTAGTGTTCCTACTCTATTCTTGTCTTAAATTTATCATTTTAAGAACAAAACTAAGAAAGAGAAATAGATTCAATTAATTTTATATTGGGATTGGTGCCCTTAAGCATATGATATAGGACATTTTTTATTTTTAATTAAATGGATTAATTTCTTTATACATTTGCATGCATGTTGTATAAATGCTTTATAAATTTCATGAAAATCCTTTGGTTATTTTATGTGACCTTAAATATTATATAAAGAGTTATATATAAAAGGATAATTTTTAGGAATGATAATCTAAATAATATTCGTAATAAATAATTAAAGTTAAGATCTTTATAATCAATTGTTATTAGTACAAGTATTCTCATTCTCAATGGAACAATCTTATCCGGTTTGATAATCATGCATCATTGGATAAAAGTACTTATATAATGATTATATCGATCTGAAGCAAGATTAATTTGAATCTCTAATAATCTCCGTTAGCAGGCACAAAAGTTGAATTTAATTAATGATCATCATATATAGAACCAACTTAGTCCTTAGTTATTGATAGACTCTAATTTATGGAATTATGTTCTTTAATCTACTTAGCAAAGATTCTTATATGATAGAGTCATATTCCTTGTATTTTAGGAACATAATGAAATAAAAAGTTAGGAATGTTATTATACAAGGTGGATTCATTACTTTAGTATAAAGTCAGAAAAATAGTTTTCTTAATTTATGATAAGATCACAAATATATTGTTAATTAGAGAATCAATAACATTTAAGGACAAAGATGTAATTAGAGAGATTTAGCAAAATTTCATACCTAGCTCTAATTATGAACTATTTATGAAGGGCTGATCTATATGTAATCATGATTATATCAATGGATGATTCAAATTCTTTAAATATATTTTTTAAAAATTTAAAAGTGCAATTTCAAGTTTTGTGGGGAGTGACCTTTGAATTATTAGAATCGATAATTTAATTAAGTTTTTCATTAATTATTTTCATTTTATTGGAACTTGAAATTATAAGTCCATGGTTCTCCATGCTATATTTGTAATATTATTGAACTAATGTAATATAAGTCCATGCCATATTTTAAATTAAGTTTTTCATTAATTATTTTCATTTTATTGGAACTTGAAATTATAAGTCCATGGTTCTCCATGCCATATTTGTAATATTATTGAACTAATGTAATATGAACTTTTAATTTAAAATTATTGAATCTGAAATTAATACGCACTCTTATATTAAATAATATGATATTTAATTATTTAAAATTGAATAACATAAT